>CM037780.1:64397853-64447853 GCA_021229015.1 Solen grandis | reverse complement strand
TAAATCAGTTAATAAGTTAATACCCCGAGATGAAAGTAACCTTGATATATTTTTTTGCATACCTATAGAAGCCAGGAAAGTGTCTTATATCCGCTTACCCTTACCGTAATCTAATTGACCTACCCAAACCCTAATCCAGCCAAACCCTGCCCCTAGGGTGCGTGTACATACGCAACCTATTCATAAGGAACGTCCAATATGGGTACCTTTCATGACGTCTCACCCAGTCGACATTTTGAGACAATACAAAATCCAGACAGAAATTGTCTATTAATCAAAAAATAATAATAAAACACGCTAAATTAAGCACAAAATCTCCTCTGTCTTAAACATGCGTTGCATAGTGAGAATTGATGAGAAAAATAATTGACATTAATGCGCTGTTGTTAATATCGTGTCTTCTGCAATTTAAGGCAATATCATGTTAAGGGAAACGTTAGTCTAATTACTACAAGCATGTATTTGTTCTTTCAAAGAAGCAAATACCGGAAAGTAATGGTAATTAATGAACATCAAATGAATCGAGTTCCTTGAAACAGTACTCTTCAAAACAGTAAGGAATTAGACGTTGTAAAATGTTGTTGTAAATAATCTACATTTCTCATTCATAACACATATGATATGATATACATGTATAATTAATCCCCCCCCGCCCCCCACGTATATATACGAGTTCAGACCATTATATCAGACATGTTCATAGCTTCATATCTCTCCCTTACAGACAATCAATATTTACTTTTAGAAATCCGCCTTTTTTACATTGAGATAGGAATGAAGATGGATAAGGATTTTGCTTAACTATTACTTGTGGAATTTCTAGATCTAGAATTATAAAACAGATAATGGTATATTTCTTGATTGTTTTACATTTCCTAAAGTTTCTTTCTTTAACGTCTCCTTGGAAAAAATCCAATTTAAGCCTAATTGATGATCCAAGTGACCAATATTATTTAGTGAATATCTACAATATTTGGTTCCAGGATGATTTAACAATCAAGTTTTAGATCTGTTGTCATTGAGCACTACCAAATTTATTTATTAAATGATTTTGATTAAGTTTGAAGAACACATGTTTTATTAGACTGGCGGTAGCCAGTATTATGTGCCGATAAATAAAGTAGCCAATGTTGATTTGCATTTTTATTACAGCCGTTTTCACCGCACTATACCACTCTGCGATCAGTAGCGTATTGCGATTGTGTACATCAGAGGTTAGGTCATGACCTCCTTGATATCATTTTTATGAATGGAATATTATGAAACATTTCAAAGCGCTTAAGGCACCAAGAGACTTCCGGTGGGCTTACCTTGAAACAAAAAGCAAGTTCAGCCTCCTGCTTAAACGCTGGAATTGGAATTACAGCTATTTCATCATGTAAATCCTGCCGACTGTCTCTCAGCGCATTGTGTGCTTTAATCTCTCGTGTGTCTAGGTATTATTTTAGCCAAAGTTAAGTTGGCAACGAATTTGATTTTTTTTTCCAATAAAATATTTTGACTTGACTTGACTTGGTATTTTAACCTTTTATTTAATATAGACCCATTGTTGGCGCTTTGACTAGCAGAGTAGACCTAGATAACTTGATTAGGGTCTCCTCCGTTACTTCATGCAATATTAAAGCTCAGATTGGTAAAGAAAAATCGATTGTTTATTATTCCACTTTTTTACGTCCAGTCAGTTAACATCCATCAAGTCATAAATTTGTACATGTATATTCATGAGGCAAAGGGTAAACAGTGAATTTGCTTTTCAGCAATTTTAAGGATCAAGCATAGGTGTGTTTCAAACAATGGAGTACGAAATTCTATTTACCAGAATGCCAATAAAAAGGGCAGTCAATTTTAAAATAAATCAACTATTAAGGGAAAGTAAGGGGAAGTATTTAATTGAAAAAAAAAAAAAAAAAAAAAAAAAAAAAAAAAAAAAAATCCCAGAAAATGTGAGATAAGGGTCTAAAATCGTATTTCTAAAATGCATGAAGATTAATTAGACAGAGGTGACGAACATTGTTTATAGAGACTTCACAATTTTATCTTGTCTTTTTATTTTATATATATATATACTATAAAATCATTAATTTTCTGCTGACATTAGATTTAGTGGACTCTGTTACAAAGTCAATTTCGCTAGGACAAATATTCGTAGATCGATATTCTAGACTATGCGAGGACTACTAAATGAACAGTTTTCATGGAGATGAATATTCGTGGATAAAGCTATCCATTCTGAAATAAGCACAAAAGCCTTCAAAAACAAAGGAAAATCCCTCCCATTTCACTCATACTGTAAATAACAAGATAATTTAAATTTCTCGAAACAACAAGAAATACTGGAATTTTCTTTTTTCATTTTTCCCTCAGTATTACATATCGTTTTCTAATTGGATGTAAAATATTGAACCCACCTTTGGAAATTATTGTAAACAACAAAGACATTTTTATCAAAACAAGTGTTAACGAGCCTCATAGAATGTTACGCACGTTTTCTTCTGTTTATTAACAAGTGGAAAATGTTTTTGTTCTCAAGAATAAAGTTCACATTACATCCAAATAGGATGTAACTGTTTAATTATTCCCTAAGCAACGACTACATTTGCGTACAATTACTAAATAATAACAACTAATTAATACGTCTGTCTAATTTGTTTGCCATTATCATCTAATATTCTCCATCATTTTTTTCTCTCCATTTTTTTTTAAATCTTGTAATTATTATTTCTGTTATTTTATCTAATATTTTAAAGACCCGCGGCTATTTTATTCGCTTCATATAAACTTCATGAAAACATTCAGAATAGGTTATTCTAAACGCAACTGTATTTTGTCCTAGATTTTATAATGAATTTCTGTAATTCTTATTCCAAACAGGGACTCTATATGATGTGTTATACAGAATCCCTGTTCCAATCTCAACATTATATATCTCAACGTTTTGACCAAATTAACATCTCTATCCTAAGATTTATATTTGACGCGTTCCTTAGTTCGATACTGACCAATAGTACTTCTGGGAATTAAGTAGCCACTGAACGTCGCCAAAGCTTGGACGGAGACCATAAGCATTGCAATCATTCTGCTTGACCGCTTCTCGTGATCCCGGATAATAAACCGGCTATTAGCTTCCACAGTCGCAGTGTCATGGACCATGCGTGTTTGTTCATGATTCATTCGGAAGACTTCCGTCGATTCTTATGACTGTCATTAACTCTTTTAAGGGTTTTCAAAGTTTGCCATTAGTTGAACATGTGTAGACAATTATAAATCAGAATCAGGACTCCGTTTAATGGGTCAAGCAGCTGTTATGTTTGGTAAAATTTCATATAAAAGTTGTTGTAAAATTCCTTTTCACAATCGGTGTAATGTGAGAACGTATTGAAACTTTTGATATTAAATAAACAATTAAAATATAAACATGAACAATAATTACATGGCCAAATAACACATATAGAGGCATTAGAAATATCCTTAGTACCTTTATCTCCTCTTTTTAGTTTTTGATCTCTAAGTAAAACTATACGAAATTAGTAAAACATATTGGTTATACACATATAGGTATACATATATGTGAATAGATTTTTGTTTAGAATAATTATGTAGGGAAATTTAAATACGATTCTAGTTTATGATCAATGAATTACTATGCAATCTTTTAGATATCGGATGGAAATGAAAAGTTACAAATACTGAAATATAAACATTGTTGAGAAAGCGAATCGTTTATGCTGCATTGACGCTAAAGAAACACAAATGTAATAATCACAACATTTTGTGGGAATTAATGCAAACAAAAATAAATGAGAGAGCCTTCTATAGATCCCAACATTTTGTTATTATGAAATCGCCTGATCGACGAAACAGATTAAAGCAATGGGCTTTGGATTAATTATTGATTGTGTTTCCACTCTTAAGGCGGTTAATTATCCCTGATTTACACGCTTGGTATAAAAACCCTATGTAGGGGAAGAAACGCGTTGAGAAATAGATTTAAATTAAATAAGCATTAAATGCAGAGTGATTTCTGTAATACTCGCCTGCAGATTCCGAACCAGATATGAGTTGTTAGGTTCTCAGGAGAAGTATAATGTTAAATGTATAGAGGGGAGTATATATCGGGATTTCTTGGAGACAATAAAAGTAATAAAAAACCAATTCTCGGTTTTACAAAGTTGGGTGTACGCTGACACCAGGTGTTCTATCAGCATGAAGTAATTTCATGTTTATATTTCTTTGTATTTTTACGCCGCTAAAATATCTTCAGCGATATATTTACACAATTTAATCACCAGCAGTATATAATGATAGTAAAGCTAGAAGTTGCTTATGTATTTATGTAATTACGGTCTTATTTATTTTTATATTGAATAAATAATACAGGTTTGAGAAAACGTCATAACATGTGATTTAGGCAAGATGTTTATTTCAAAGGTAATCGGGGACAAGTTAAAGAATTATCCAAGAGCAAAGCATTGGTCCCACCCGTGAAGCAGCAAGACGGGTATTATGTAGGGCTTACTAAAAACCTGCTTTCGTTATACACGGGGAGAAATAAGTTTCATCACAATTCGATGTTTTAACAAAAGAAAATACTTCAGTCATGCATAATGCCTACAACGGGATTGTTTAACGATATTTATCTGCAGAAAAAGCACAGTTCACATAAATACCAGAAAATAATGAAATCATATTTCATGATATCGCTCAATGACTTGTCATTTTTGCTATCAACGCATCACATTTATTTCTGCCTAAGCAGTTTTTTTTTTCAATGGTAGCTAACAATGGGTTTACTCGTAGCAGCATCGATCCAACAGTTTTCTTTGGCACATTAATCTATTGTCTCATGACTTCTTGATTTCTGTAGAATTATTCTCCCTAACATACTCCTTAAATCTCGCGAGGTCTCTGCGGAATTGACTGGCAATAAATATGTCAATTACGAGCGTGGGGATCTCACAGCGAATGAAAGCAGTCTTTTATAGCAAGTATAAAACATACAAATACTGATTCTCATCGCACATTTATTTTTGCCTTTCTTTAATAGTAACCGATGTTTTCCTCGTTCAGTGCTTATACTTGATCTTACAAATTAACATTTTGTCTTTACGAAATACTATTCTATGTTGGAGAAATTTAATGAATGTGAGGGGCCGCCGTGGCCGAGCGGTTACAGTCGTGGACTACAAATCTCTCAACCCCTCACCGCTGTGGGTTCGAATCCCGGTAGGGACTTCGGATTTTTCATGTGAGGAAACCTTCCAGCTGGCTTGCGGTAAGTCGGTGGTTCTCCCGGGTACCTCTGTGTACTCGGGGTCTTCCTCCACCTGTAATTAGCTGGACGTCGCTATATGATTGAAATACTATCGCAGCGACGGTAAACCCCAATACAACAACAACATAATGAATGTGATGCACAAGAAACTGAAGGTGTGCAATAGGATCCCCGTACACAAGTCACTCAACAATTAAGGGTAGTAATGCACATTTCTTTCTGATGTCCCTGCCTGTACCTGTTTTGTTGTATTCTTTCATCTTTATCAAATCCCATCTTCTTTAAAATAGCTTTAAACCAAATTAAGCTGTATATAAACCTCCGTATTCATGGCTATAGTAATTTGGACCTTGAAAAGTTAGTGATAGCCTAAAGTATCTTGAAAGATATATGATACTTATTTTGTCCAAGTTGAAAATAAAGTGTTTCAGTAAGGCTGACGGTAAAGTTCTGACTGGATAACTGTCTGGGATGTTGGCTACTTTCTCCTCCCTAGTCGCCGTAATTTCGGCACGACACGCAAAGCAATCATGATGATTTGCCGCAGCTGTCTCTTACGGCAAAACACGGGGATGTGTGATAAATCACATATAGATATACTCATGTACGTAATAAGAATGTCACTTAAAGTTCGCTCATTTTCTATCCTCTTGATCAATAGCAATTCAGACAACAACTACTACTACTACTTGTCACAATGTATGTAGAACTTTTGAATTTGTTATTTACCATGTATACATGGCCTGAGAGGACTCATATAGTTTATTAGCTCTTGTACAGTCATATTTATTTTGATAAAATAAACTACTACTACTACAACTACTACTACTACTCATTTACAATCGTCATCATTTATCCGATTCTTTACCACGACAATTATTTTCAACATTCTGTCATTATCGACATTTTTGCTTATGAATGCATTTGTTTACCCTTTTGTCTTAAATTTAACGTTTGCCCTACCTAAGGAAGAATATAACATTTCATTTTATACAGACATGCAAATGCTATCATTTATGGCTTTAAACACGACCCATGGTTCTGTAACAATGGAAAATTTATAGCTCGCTTGCACATGCAATTTATACATTTCATTAATCATTGTTTTTGTTTTACATGTTGCATTGATAGATCACTCTGCATGTATATTTAATTTACAATCAAAGTCCACAATCACAATAAATGGAATATTGGAAAGACAAAAAAAAAAAAATCAAAGCGCCGAAATAACAGCTCATTCAGAGCATGTGGCAGTCACTCTGCAGGTGACACATGACTTTGAATACCACGTGTCATTAACGCCGCTTACCGTTCTCTCGAGAGTACCTCCGCTGGGAAGAGTCCGCAGAAATACTCGTGGCATACGTGCGCAGTTGCGACGACAAGAAAACAATTAGATGAGCCTTAAACCGACCTCGATCCTTAGAACAATATTGGCTCGTGCGTGCTTGAAATAAACATGAAATATTAATGACGGTGACGAGTTAACTGATTATATTTCCGTCATATGGATGAGGACATGGAGACTTCTAATGACGGAAGCGTCGTATCGCAGAATTAGATTGGGCTTGTGTTAAATCTCTTCTATACAGGCATCACGGTCATTTTCTTTTGTCCTTTTTGCAAGAGAAGCAACACGCTTTGGTCTGATTTTTGTCGAATCTGTTGACACGAACACTTTGTCACACCATAATAGACGTTGTTGACGGCTGAGGTAGAAAAATGAGGGCGCGATATTTATCTCGATGCTGAATAGAATATCGCTTTTCCTCTGTCGAGTCTATCGATAGCAGAGATTTGCAAGTGATTAGAATGAATAATAAGTTATTTTGAATAGACGCATGATGATACCAGCGTATGCACTAAAAGGATGATTTATCAAACTATGTTGATGCCTAGAGTCGGGCTTAAATAGGGACTGTATAAAATATTCATTCTAATATTCATTTAAATATTCATTCTAATATTCATTAAATATTCATTTTTCACGGAACCAATATTATTTTCAGTCACTCCAAATCCATAACTTTGGAATGCATTAGTGATGATGACATTATTCCTTTGTTATATTTTGCAAATAGATAAAACAGAAAATGGAATGGCTTGTGTTGTACAATGGTCGGATGATTTTATACTCTTGACCTATTTTTATTCATAATATTATGTCATTTTCGTAACAAATTAGAGCAACATCTCGTTTACTTATATCTTTTAAGAATATCCACTCCTTTTAACATAAATATGTTTATTGCTTACCTTTTATAGTTTATACAGACTCATTCTGAGGCAGTGGCAAACAGAGCAGACCCAGATCAGACAGCTTCTATCAGAGCTCTGTTTGCAAATACAATTCTACAGTCTACAGCATGGCAAAGAAAAATCGGTTATTTCATAAAGTCAATTAGTATTCATCAAGTAATAAATATGGGTATGAATATTCATGAGGTTAAGGGTTAAATGTCTCAGTAATTAATCGAAGATCAAAACATGATTATACTAAATTAACATCTCGTGATTCTGCTGATTTTTTTGATTTTTTTTTAGATTTATAAGCCCAGATTAAAGAAAAACGCGAAATAAACAGATTGGTGCAAATCTGAATTGAAGAAAACAATGAATGGAATTGTTAGAGAATAAAAAAAAAACGAAGGTCTCTCAGGAAAAGACCAAAAGCCATCAAAGTGGTTATATATGATCCAATAAGAAAAGAACAGATATTGGCTTATTACAGACAGTCGAGCGGTTTTAAAGTCGTCACGTGAATGCCTCAGTCCGTCTTTAATGGGTTTTATTACTTGATATATCGTTATGGTTCTCGGCTTAGTCAGGACCGGTTTATCATTATTTAAGATATTTTATGTGGCGGAAATCCATTTGCCGGGGCCCATGGGAGCGTAAAAGTGGCATAAAACGTTTTATTTGTTCGCTAAATTGCAAGATGAAATTCGCCTTATTGTGAGCACTAGACTGGACTGCTGTATTTTGTACTGGAAACACTTGTTTCTGCGGGGGGTGAAAGGCGAGCACCAGTCTATGGAAAAAGACTATTTCGTGCTGGACAGACGTTGAACTCGGCGGCCATATTGTTCGGCTGATTTGCTTGTTGATTTGTATTTGATTAGTTTCGACAGCTTCCGGTCGGATTTCGTGTGATGTATTTGTATCGTTAAAGGCATGGAAGAGATTTAAATGAGCAGTCAATATTTGTCTCAGGGGTAAAGAAGGGAAATGGTATATAAAGATATATTTATCTTCCATTAAAAGTCATACAGACTAATTTATATGGGCTGATGAGCATTTCCAATTGACGAACTATGTTTGAATGGCGTTTTCCTACAGCACAAACCATACCCGTCGTAGTTTGATAAATATTTTATATAATTATTCAGACTCTTAGGAGAGGACTGTTTACATGAAGCCCAGCCATTTTCCATAATTTCATACCTGGTTGCAAGATTTTTTTCATGATAAAAATCTATATATTATATCTGTTGATACTGTACTAAATGTCTAGAGGGATAGCATGGAACCTGCTATTTCCACAGCTTCAGTAATTTTACGTTGCAAGCTAACAGCTTCTTTTACTTTTTTGTGCAATACTTCGAGAAAACCACGTACAGCATGATTTGTTCTTAATAAGTTGAAAGTGAAATTTCTTCTTAATTCCCGTATCAAAAAAAAAAAAAAAAAAAAAAAAAAAAAAAAGGCTGAAAAAAGGCGTGGAAATCTGACATAGCCAGATATTATGTCGTCTGCTTTCCAGATTTTTTTTTACCCTTCTTTCCTCTAGATCTGCATCCTATTGATTTGGCATATAGAATGCTTAAAGACGATACCGAGTTGGCTCCTGTCATTTCTCTTCTATGTTGCAGACACATCTGTAACAAAAAAACAAATATGCTATTTGTCATCCGAAACTAACATTGTCTGTGTTCGGCAAGTCCCGCGGGGTTACGGAATTGTCCGAAGCTTTATTTAATCTATATACGTCTGCGGATATTAATTCAATTTAATTGCAACATAAACAATCACAGCACTGTTAAATCATTGCAAGAACATGTTATTTGTTAATGAACCCGGTATTTTACAGCTGACAGCTCGAGTTTAATTTAAACCACTTCATCGGAAAAATAATTCTAATTATCGACAGACGACTTTCATTAATGGTTTCATCGATGGGCCATCCATTTGCAGACCGAGACGGTTTGATTATGGTTTGTCTCGTGTTAAGAACATTAACAGGCATAAAAACAAAACGAGTGTATTTCCCAAAGGCGATTCAAAAAATCCTTAAAAAAGTATATTGTAGATTATTTGCAACACAATAGCTTTCAGACGATCAAATCACATTATTTTTCCAATATTTCAGGAAACTAGAAAACAAAGGAAATATATATAGTCGTTATACAAACATCTTTCAAAAGCTTGCTTAAAAGGATGTATGTTTGTTTGGTTGGGTTTAACAGCCCTCCGACAATATTTCAAGTATTTGAAGGATTTTTTGCCAACATGATACATGTAGTTATATCACGCCGTTGAGAAGTGGAATTTTACCACACAAGTAGAAGCTGTCTAATCAGGGTCTGATTGCTTATACAATATTCTAGCTCAGACTGAGAAGTGGAATTTTACCACACAAGTAGAAGCTGTCTATTCAGGGTCTGATTGCTTATACAATATTCTAGCTCAGACTGAGAAGTGGAATTATACCACACAAGTAGAAGCTGTCTATTCAGGGTCTGATTTTCAAGTAGAAGCTGTCTATTCAGGGTCTGATTGCTTATACAATATTCTAGCTCAGACTGAGAAGTGGAATTTTACCACACAAGTAGAAGCTGTCTATTCAGGGTCTGATTGCTTATACAATATTCTAGCTCAGATTGTACGCAATTTGCACGGCATAGAAAATATCATTAAAAATCAATTAATTAAACCTATCAATTTCTTAACTATGTACACGGGCATTAATGAAGTAAAGGAAAAAAGGTGATGAAATAAATATAGAGTCAGTTCATTGTTTCCATCGAAAAATATGTGTATTAGCTAAGGGCACTTTGTACATTGATATTGATACTTTGACGCGTGAATCAGCTTCAAGTATCATAGCACTAAACAATACTAGATATTTATCAATGAATTTTAATTTTACGACACACGTGCTAAAAATACTGACGTGTATTTTCATCTTACATACTTTCTTTTTGCATATTTTCTATATGAAAGGCTGTTTTATTTGTATGAATTAAAGTGATATATTCTCTGGCGGCAGTTAAAGTCCCTGATTACATGAAAATTGAACAGGAGGGAATGGGTATGAGACAATAGGATACAGTACATTGTAAAATTGCTTTATTCCGGGGACGGCTGATAGACATTGTGTGGGAATAACATGCTCGGTCAATCGTAAGATTTGAAAAAAAAAACGAGAAAAATTTCCTTCTCGTGCCCTTCATTTATCCGCACAGGGATGGGATATAATTCTTAATACACATGATGCTTGGACATCATTTCAAAGAATATCGCATCTCGACTGTAAAGAGATGTGAAGTTTGACAATCACATGATTGACTCCATTACATGATATCCTGCCAATTTTTATAAATCACTCTTTGTCAGTCTACGAAAATCATATCAACATTATATGTTTCTATGGATACCATGTGGTATCCGAACAGGCTGCGATAGCTGAATGGTAAGATGCAGGAGATCGCGATCGTATTTGATCCAGGGATGGTAGTATGATGGGTATAATACCATACCTCTGTCTACAACATAATACTGCAATGTAATATGACGGGTATAATACCATACCTCTGTCTACAACATAATACTGCAATGTAATATGACGGATATAATACCATACCTCTGTCTACAACATAATACTGCAATGCAATATGACGGGTATAATACCATACCTCTGTCTACAACATAATACTGCAATGCAATATGACGGGTATAATACCATACCTCTGTCTACAACATAATACTGCAATGTAATATGACGGGTATAATACCATACCTCTGTCTACAACATAATACTGCAATGTAATATGACGGGTATAATACCATACTTCTGTCTACAACATAATAGTGCAATGTAATATGATGGGTATAATACCATACCTCTGTCTACAACATAATACTGCAATGTAATATGACGGGTATAATACCATACTTCTGTCTACAATATAAGACTGCAATGTAATATGACGGGTATAATACAATACCTCTGTCTACAACATAATACTGCAATGTAATATGACGGGTATAATACCATACTTCTGTCTACAACATAATAGTGCAATGTAATTTGACGGGTATAATACCATACCTCAATGTAATATGATGGGTATAATACCATACTTCATGTCTACAACATAATAGTGCAATGTAATATGACGGGTATAATACCATACCTCATGTCTACAACATAATACTGCAATGTAATATGACGGGTATAATACCATACTTCATGTCTACAACATAATACTGCAATGTAATATGACGGGTATAATACCATACCTCATGCCTACAACATAATAGTGCAATGTAGCAGTAAAACATAAGTGCCAAGAACAGATAGTCTTTAAATGACTGAAATACTGTCAGCAGGGCGTTATACCATAGAAATAAAAATGACCATTCCCATCAATATTAAAACGTTAGACTGCTTTCCCTGTAATGCCATGAACTGGTTCATATAAAATCAATAGCAGTATGACAGGAAAAAAAACCCCAACTAGTCCCGCCTGAAATCCAAGCTGACTTTTGATTGACGTCCGGCTATGTCAAACATGGAATAAAGCGATAAGTTTACATCTCCCGATCATTCGTAATAGTCCGATTTATTACGAAGGGATCCACGTATTTATTGGTTCCCGGCCCGGCCTGCTACCAGCCGATAATGAAAACGTCTGCTGTATTTGCGGTATGTTGGTCTTGGTAAAAACTGGCAGGATACCCTGTCCAGACATTTTGTTTGATTGCATTGGTATTGCTGTCAGTGGAAGGCACTCTTCCTGAGTGTTTTTCCCTACTAAAAATGGCAAATAAACAAAAGAACTTCGACAAATGGAGTAACTCATGAAATCGCTTTTTAAAAGCCTGTACTGAGAGCAAACTGGGTGAAAGAAAACAAATGAAAGAAAGATGAATTGAAGTGGAGAATTTGGATTTTAAAGTGCGATGTTCAAGTCTGAAGCTGAATAGAAAACCTGTCTAAACTACACATATCTTACATATGAGAAGTTAAACCATGTTTATTAAGTCTGGACTACTGCGAGGGTGCTGGTTTGGTCTCTTTTTCTAAACATCTGATCAGATCTGCCATTCAAGTTGTTACACTAATTGTTGATTTCATTACACGTTATATTAGATAACCCAGCAAAAATAGTCGACTCGGTTAATCCAGGATCAATATAAACCATTTAGTGGTGTTTTATTGGTTTGCACCTGACGAACAAATGGATACAAGATTATCGACTAACTTGCCTTCACGAGATACTTAGTAATCACGACCTAGACGTATCGCTGAAAAAGGTTCAAATGACTATGTACAGACTTCCCAAGCGATGATGAATCTGACGTTATTAACTGACATTTTACATTTTGAAAGAATATCAAAAACAGATTATAGTGTTGTTGTTATTCCCCAGTCTGATCAGGTTTCACTTTTCACATCTCAATAAATCAGTGAACAAACCGACCGTTGATAAGGGTTTGTGTATGTAGCACAGATCTTTTTCCTGGCAACCTTCATTTCAAAACAAATTTAACACAACAGCCTTCCTTCTTTTTCCTTGCTTTAAATCTCAGTCTAACAGCAGTTAAATGTGATAAACTGCTCTGACGTGTTTAATCGTAGAAGCTTTAAATCTGCACGAACTCTAAGCGGAGTTCGCTATTGATTTTAATGATAAAATCAAACACAATGAACCGTGTTTACACTGCTGTATTGTGAGTGATATGAAAGCTATGATTACATTGTTTAATCTTTTAATACACGAGTCATTTAGAAATTGGTCGAAGTGACCCGCAAAAAGCGAGCAATCCAAATATCTTAAATACTTCTTCAACTGAAACTGGAACACGTTTAAACAGATGCACAGTTTGGCAAGTGCCATATAGTGCGTGAAAAGGGTAAATAGAACGCTTTGCAAATGATCAAAATTAATTAGAAAACATGATTGACCCTTGTTACTGAAAACACGACATGTTTCGCCCATCACTTCGCCTCGACTTTGACCCGACACCAAGCGACGCGGAGTCGGTCAAAGTGATATCTAAATACCGCAACAAAAGGTTTTTGTCAATGGCAGTTAAACGCCACCCTGTAAGCGGATATCTCATCTCCCAACTAGTCACATCACACAGCCGCTGTGCCATTATATTCCATTCAATTACCGACAAAAGGACGGCGGTTACAAGTATCCCGATGTCCCCCGGTAGAAAAAAATCTCGCGTGGTGAAGGAACAGACAATTATCATATTGAATTTGCTGAAACAAAATTGGAGGAGCAGGAGTGCGGCATGTACGTCGAGAGATCGATAGAGAAAATGCATGAAGCATGAAATATCTCTAGCAGAAATAGATATTGAAAGTCCTTCTAGGGAAATATATTGCTTTTGAGCCCTGGCATAAACTAAACATATTTGTAAGTCTAGATCGTTTCCGAAATATTTTGAGGAAGAGCAGAATAATGAATACTGAATAGAAACCGTGGGGGTTCACTTGGAGACGTAATTAAGAACGACAGGCATGGATGGGAGGAGGGGTAGGGGAATTGGCTTCAAAGACATTGTGGTCATAGAAAGACTATTGGACATATTTCATGAGGACAAATACATTCATATATATCGGTAATTACGTCAAGTAAAGCATCTATCTGAACATCATATTCACATTTAGTTTCATTTTTTGAAACCTGGTTTAAACTTCGTCATCTATATCTAAGTGATTTGAAAGGTGTTTGAATATTTCAGAATTGAAGCGTCTTCCTGTTACGTTGACTGAGGATATTTTTGTCTGTTCGTTCTATTTACGGTTGAGTAACACTACCAATGCTATGCCTCATAAAATTGTAACAATAAGCTATAGTCATCTTTCAGTCTGCTCGTCATTTGTTTCATTGCGCCAGTTCATTATCCACAATAAAATACATTTTTTTTTGCACCAAAAACTTGTTAAATCCAAACATAACAAGCCTGCAACTATGTTGCAGTTGTGATGAGAGAATCCCCGGCAGCAGCGGTGTATCCAGCAAGATCCGGTGAAAACAGCGTCGATGCAATGATTAATTTACTGTACCGCAAGCCGGTCTTAGCAATGAAAAAGTCATTAATGTACTAAAGATCATTAATTCACTGGGTTTCTCTGCACTAAATTAGCTTTTTATTTTAGAATTTGTTTGTTTATTGGAGTTTTGGTTTTAGGTCCCGCGATTACACCATACCCCGTGTTAATTGTTTGCTTTTGAGAGAGAAAAACAGAAACTACCGCTGCTACAGATGCTGTTGGTTGAGAGCTGACTTATTTGATATAGAATAGAATGATATTTCGCGGAACGGTCGCATGGCATCTCCCTTATTTTTTTTATCCAGTCCTTGTAGACAAATATTACAGTATGATTTTGCGTCACAATTATGGCCGGCGTAAATTTTGATTGGTAAAATATGTGACCAGGAAAAGATTTGTTGGTTTCAAGTTTTACCCTTTACCTCATGAACAATCTTCAATTTTATGAATGAATGATTATTAATTTACTGATCTCTTATAGTGTATAAAATATTTCTATCGTACACGTGTAGACTGTGGTAGACTCTGAAATGAAATACTATAGAATCATTTATTTTTGTGGAGGACTAATTTTCGGTGATTTCGTGGATGACTTGTCAACGAATATTTATCCCCACGAAAACTGTTTATTTCAGTTTATTATTTGTAGAACATGATTTAATGAATATATGTACCAACAAAATTGATTTCATCACAGATTCCACGAAAATAAATGTCAACAAAAATAAAATGAGTTTAAAGTATTACATGAGCAAACACATGAGTTAGAGATTTACTCCCTGAATGAATATTAAGAATTATTATTTTTGAAACACGTACTTTTTAATCTTTCTGAAGATCAAAGAAAGTGGCATTGTCAAATTCGTCGTATTCAGAGTTTTCATGTCGTCCCTTATGTCCCTTTCTTTATATTGGAAATCTCTATATACACGTTTATTTCATTTAAATTGTTTGTCATCCAGAATTCTCCTCTTCTTTTTTTTAAATTACTACGTTTAAATCCGCAATTTAGTGTTTTACAGTGTACTAATATATGCGTAATCGATTTCAAAGCATCGGATAAACTGGAGGGGGGGAGTTTCCAATTAACTTTACTGGATGGGCTTTAATCATCTGGGAGACAATTTAATGCAGAGCTCCTCGACTTCGAAAGTTAGTATTGAATTTCTCCAAATGCGTGCCAAGACGGCGTATTGTTCAACGCAGAAGGCACGCCGCATTATCGCCGATCTGGGATTTCAACGAATACGACAACAGCGGAGCACTCTCTACTTTAAAGCTTTTGGGGAATTTAAGTATCTATTAGTTGATATTAGCGATCTTTTTATTTCATTTAGCTTGTTAACGGATGGGGAGATATCCATGTTCCCCATATATGACAAAGGCTAACTGAAAATATTTCTGAAAGGAAATAAATTAAATCCATTGTTTCAACCATTGAATCATTCATTTTAGTAACAGTTTTAACTATGGTTGTTTGTCTTAGAAGATCATCTCGACAGAATCATGATATGAATAGCATATGGAACCCCGCCTTCTCTACGAGCGAACAGTAGATCACACTGATCATAATAAATCGAGATCGCGTGTCCAATTTTCTGACACATGTGTTTAACCTTAATTAATTGCTCCCAGTTTCTCCCTGGCGTCGCGTGAATGCTTTGTTTGATAGGATTAATTTATTTTTCTAGTGCAGATGATGTTTAATGAGCACAGATTAAGTACAGATTTAAGGTTGTAACTTCACGGAATATTATATCTTTTACACGAAAGGAAGATTTAGTATTTTTTATTCATACTATATTCGTGTGCCATTGAATTATATGTTTTAATCTTTTATGCCTGGAAATGTTAAGATAAAGAAAAAAAAGTTATAATTTTTAATTACCTTACCTGGACCTAAGGCACTTATATACAAAATCTTATATTTCAAATAAAAGTAACAATATGTGAAGCGTCCCACAACGGCCTCAAAAGAGCTAAACTTTCTTAACCATTGACGACATGTACTCGGAAACTTTGCTCTTATTGGTGAGGAGGGCAAACAAAACTGATTGTAAATCAAGCCATTATAAGATTAATGTCTTGGAATAAGACGGATCTACTAAGAAAACCTTTTACGTAACACACCGTGGTGGCCAGCAATGATTTTAGAGAGAGTATGGGCGGGGGGGTTGAATAGGGGAACCTGTCCTTGCTGAGCGCATTGCTGTGTCGGTAGAAGTAAACATCGTCTCCAAATGACTAAAATACTGTCGATGGGACATTAAACCCTACAAACAAACAGAACCTTCAATATGCTTATAACAAGTTTAATATTGCAAGATAAAACATGTCAATTAGAATTTTTCTCTACATGAAAAAGATATTTGAGGTGTCAATTACATTGTATTGATATGATATTGTATTATAATGTGTTGTTTGTTAATTATATTAACATTGTTTTATATCATATTGAGTTACATTATAACATATTATACCACACTGACTATGTTATGATGTTATAGCACATAAATCTGTATTATACTAAATTACATTGTTAGAGGAAATGAAACACATAAGTTTCGCATCAGAAACAAAGAAAAAGAGTTTATGGTCTTACGTTTTACAAATTATCATTGATTTCTTCACTTCACTTAAAGTGCCTGAAATCCGTTATTGTAGAGTGAGAACCATTGTCACTGAATTATTAATAGCATATTGCTCTCATGTACGTATAGAGAGCGTACTGTCGGTAGTTTTGTGTGGTGAACATATGTGGTGAGATGTTATATACATCCCAGCATGAAGCTATAACAGCGGGATCTCTTACATTTACCATTTCTACCCTCCTTGGGGCATTTGAATTTCTTCGAATTTATATAATTATACACATACGTTTTAATTATGTATAAGTACATGTTTATTATCAATTTACGTTTTTCATTAAATAACTAATATTATCATCGTTATATCTATGTTGGTTTTATAATTATAAACTAGCATCAGAACCAGTACCATAATCATCACCATCATTACATCATGACCACAATTATCATCATCATCATCATCATCATCATCATCATCATTATCATCATAATTTAATCCGGCATTAATTTTATATAAATTAGTTAATAGTTTAGTTATACAATTTGAAATTACGGGACAGAAGTATGGGGTAATTATCCAAGCAACGACGTGGAACATGTACATTGTTAATTTCTGTAGAAAATATTAGGGGTTAAAAATCGACGAATCATGATGGACTATACCGAAAGTTATGACAAAAAAATCAAAGCCACCCTAACGTAAGTTTTATGGCAATTAAACAACGAATAATTGACAATTACAAACAGAACTGGTATAGTAATAGAGATCATTCAAGACGACTATTATTCAATGGGAACATACTTGAGTAATGTTATTTCTTCTAAGTATAAGAATATCACTGGAAAGATCCAGGTTATCCTCTCATGATTTAGTTGTTGAAAAAGCTGGATATTACAAGATCTCGGAGACAAAACATGCACACAAGGCTCACAATAAACATTATAAGAAACGAATAGTATTTTTGTTGTCGCTTGTTTGTGCAAAATATGAAGACAAAGATAAATGAAACACTATTTTTGTCACTGGACAACAATACATAAATTTGTCTCATTTCTTACATGTAACAATACGAATGTCACGAAGAACAATGCCAAATTCATTTTCTTTGTCTTCTTAATGAGAGATACTAACAATAGTCATGTTTATTCTAAAATTATGCTAACACCCTTTATACGTTGTTTTCAACAAATATCACATGTTAGCTATATGATGTTGGCTATATTTGTAAACAAAATAATACCGTCCCTTATGACTGAGTGGTTAGAGCGTCCGCCTCGGGAGGTCGTGGGTCCGATACATACCAAATTCATACAATTATACTGGTATAGCTCCCTTGTTCGACGGTCAGCATATAATGGTAGTTCCAGGACTTGTTGGCCCGGTGTCAGAATAATGTGACTGGGTGTGGTATCATGCTACATATGTCTACGGCGTGATACTGCAATGTGGCTGCACTACACCTGTCTCATGTAGACAAAATCTCCAAATGACTGAAATACTGTCGGTGGGACGTTAAACCCAACAAACAAACAAAATAATGCCATTGTATGTTATTTACAATGACCGAATACTACGGCAATTAATGAGTCATCCAGCATTCCCAATTTAAAAATTATGAAATGCTAAACGGCTCTACTGAATTAGAAAAAAATCGAAAAGACTAAAGTATACCTCCTCTGTATTTACACTTACCGTTGTTAAGTCAGATTACAAGAACCAAATCAAAACTCAGAATTGCTTAAATTCTAACCGTCAGTTCAAATTGATTTTCAGCACAGCACGTTTATTTATAGCAGTTTAATCACAGATACTTCTCGTAATAAACTATTGGATTTACATTTAAGTATCACACTAACGCTTGCCTAATTGGATCAAGTATGGTTTGCAAATGCGGAGACTTATCTTGTATATTAACATAACGTCATCAGATATGTCGAATTCAATCTTATACTTTGTTATAAATTCAAAATATCCTTCTAATCAGTTAGGGAATATGATAAAATACATGTTCTCAAATTTAAAGTAAAAGAAAAGGCCACATACAGATATGCATTTTGTATAATTTTGGTTGAACTTTTATGTTATACTTTTGAGTTATTTTCGGGAATTAATCTTGATGTAAACGTATAAGTTTATCATCTAACCGTGGGGGGTTCAAGTCCCAGACCGGTTACTCGGATTTTGCATGTTAGGAAGACTTCCGGTTTGCGTGCGGTAGTGATGGTTCTATAAAGTTCACCCCTGAGAACTCTGAATGTCGCTTATTTCCACTACGAATTCAACAACAAATCTCTATCGACAAAGTATAATCAGTGTCCAGATGTCAATATACCCAGGACAACAAGCAGGTGATTTAAGATTGAAATTGTTTGGATGTTCATGAGTATTGATAGATATTAATTGAAGTAAGTCTGTTCTAAGGAACCAAGCTGTATAAGCTGCCACATGTGAAAAACAAATCTATTTTAAACGGCCAGTTTTAAGACTTACATTTAATGAAGATTTTCCTTTATTTCTTTATTTTTCAAAACTTTAAGTGTGTCAAACAAAGAAGCAAGGTCAATCTGAAAAAAAAGTTATCCATTGACAATCTCGCATTAAACATTATGTTAGTTCATTCAAGTCTATGGCGCCATTTATTCCATTCCATCTTGGTCCTTGAGAACCTCACAGAAGCAGAAGCTGATTCAGTTTCAGCAACAAGGACAAGTTCATCAATTATAACCATTACTCCTAGTGGTAACACAAGGCTCCCGTCTCTCTGCATCGCCACTCCATCCCGCTGCTTGTATCAGCGTGCATTCTGCCACCAATAAAACATATTCCAACTATTACCAGGAACATGCTAATTGAATGTGTTTCACACTTTCGCCACGGCCCAACACCACGGCTACAACTCGGTTTATCAAACAGGACTGTCAATTATCATTTTCTTGGTGCCCGGCTTAATGGCCCATGACACGGCACGGCGCACAGACTTTGGGGACTTAATGAATAAAGTATTGACAAGAGGAACGATTTCCGCCGTGTTTTATTGGAACTGTAAAGAGGCAGATGGTCTCTCAGTGTTGATAATTGATGCACGGACTACAGAAAATTCGCAAGTTATCTTGAAATCGGGAGATCAGAAGATCACATGACATCCCTTTCCCCTACCTCCAATTTGTGGGGAAATGCCATTGTTGTGTTATCATAGAATCAACATACATGTATATTGAAATTTTGCTCATTGCTTACTCATGGTATATTGCTTTTTTTGTTTTCTTTCTTTTTTTGCATACATTGGGTCTTTTTTTTTCTCGAAAAGTTTAAACCCAAGATGATTAAGATGTGAGAATGCAGGTACCATAACTCAAATTAAGTTATTAGTGTACATCTTGCCTATGTTTTACAAACTTTATTTGTAAGATGATGAAACATTCACACAAATCAATACCAATATCTGTACATGTGTGTCTTTTGTCTGGTGTCGACACCTCGTAAAATAAAATAATAAAAAAAACATGCTGTTTAAATATACACTGAATGTGTTATATAATTTACCTGGTTTCTAGTTCGTGTAGGATATGAGTGAAAAAAAAAAGTTTAAGGATATCATTTACAATTACCAGGCGTGAGTTATTCAGAAAAGGTCGTATTAAAGACTACATTTTCTTATTATTGATAAAAACTTTCTAGATAAAGTGTGTTTGTGACTTTTTGACCAGGTGATTAAACCACGACAATCCTGTGATCGGGTCAATATTCTGCCTGATTTGATTGATTGATTGATTGATTGATTGATTGATTGATTGATTTAGGATCAAATGGAGAAACATTCTATCACCGTATAAAACATCACACACTGTGATATATTGTGATCCTAATAATTTATTAACGTTTTATTTACTTTACCAGAAATAAACTGTCTGTCTGTCTGAAGTGCTATATAGATCAGAAAAAAGAAATAGATGAACACATTGTCATATCAGTGTGTAATAACATAGATTTAGACAGCAAAGACTCTGCTATTAATATTACTTACGATATAGAAGTCATTGTAATGAGAGATAAATAAAATGAACAATATCTATTGCAGTAATCACTCATTTATTTAGACTATGAAAATAACGATTAAATACTTTTCTGTAATGAGAGATGTAAGATAGTAAGTAAGATTTCAATTGGTTCTGAAAATCTGACTCAGATTCGTTTACGCTTGTTTCTTATGCTCCTAGCGTTACAACAATCAAGTTCCTTTTCGAGCATAGAATTCAGAAAAAAAATGAACCTAAGTAGCAGAGTATGAAATAAAAATAATATACTGTAAGCAAAAATAGATCTTATATCAAATTACACACCATTTTAATATTAATATATATATATTACATTTCTCATGCTGGTAAACATATGTTCCTTAAAACAGTTTAATCATAACCGTTATTGTCAGAAGTAATTCTTGGAATAAAAGGAAGAAAAAAGAAACAACGCATAAATGTTACACACTGTAGGTAAAAAAGCATACAATTCCATCTACCATGAACATGTCCTTTTGTTTTGCATTCATTTAAGCTTTTTAAATGTATCTTATTTACAAAAATATACGTGAACAAGCGATACTCCTTAAATTCAAAATGCGTATTTTGGATAGATCAAAATTCTTGCATGAAATGATAAATACACAATTCAGCAGTCAAAATCTCGTAAAAATGAACAGTCTGATTAAATTTGATTTTCATTTTTATCTGTGAAGATCCGAGATTTCATTTATTGGCTCACGGACCCTAACATTTTATTTTGTTAATCAAAAACCCTCACAAACATAAATAATTTCAATGCAACCAAATACCGATAAAGTAACACCTTTTAAATGATGGTTTAAACTCATGCAATGTTAACCTATGCTCTCATAAACAAGGGCACGAGAAAACAGAAGGTGAAGAAAAGTTCACCACAAATGAAAAGAAAGAAGAAAAACTTATCAAATAGATTGACAACGTCTTTCCAAGTAAGTTCTTCATCAGTTTCTTCCGTTTCACTTCCACTACTTTCAGTCATGTTGGACTTTGATTTTGTGTCCTTTGCGACAGCCGGAAAAACCTTAATTCGTTTTCCTTTCGTTGGCACGTTATCAGCTTTGCTTTGGTTTGTATTGCAGATCGTCACCGATTCCTCGTCGTCTGATTGAGATACTTTCTTCTTGAGACATTTGCATTTAATGAAACTAACTGCATTATGAAGCCACTTGTGTATTTTCTCCTTTTCCGGTTTATGGTAGAATCGGATCTCAGTCATGACAACGGCTGTAACTAGACCGCTAACCATCATCATCATGACCAGGTAGTAGCATAAGTACGACATCGGGGAGGAGGAGCGTGGCAGTATGTCCATGATCATGTTCAGCAGCACGACGAAAGTCAGGAAGCATGTGACGGAAAACCCGACTCTCTCCCCAGAGTCTATGGGTAGCCAAAACACAAAGCCATTCAAGACGCACAGTATCAACACGGGAAATATGATGTTGAATGCAAAGTATAAAGGTTTTCTTTCGATGACTATTCTGAACATGGCGGCTGATTGGGATTCACCTATGGTACCCCTAGAACTTCCGGTCTCAACCACGGCCCACTCGTCGCTCTCTCCGAAGGATGACATGTCCCATTCAGACCCTGGTACGGTCAAATATATCTCTGAATTATCATAGCCCCAAGGCGTGAACGTCAATGTACAGTCCTGTCTGTCCGTAGGGTAGAACGTAACATCGGGAGAACATGTACTTTGGATGGATAACTTTGGTTTCCAAACAACATCACCCGTGACCATACTGTATCTACACTTATAGGCTTTATTTTGAAGTTGTGTAGAACTCCCTAAAGCAGTGATCAGAACAATGTTTGGGGTCCATATTGTCGTAGAAGACACTAGTAACGTCGAGTGTTGGCTGGACACATTATAAGCCGTAGCATAACCGGCAACGGAGTCGTAAACTACTTGAATCATTTCATCAAGCCATTTCAATTCCAAAGTTATCTCCAAGTCAATGAAACCAGATACTTCGTCAAAATCGTTGATTGCGACGAGAGATAATTGCGTGGAAATAGGCATTGCATCAGAAATATCTGTCTTTGGTATAAGATCTGTAGAGTTGGTATACCTGGCATAAACTGACAACAATTCCGCATAGTTGGCTGCCACTTGCGAATATGGAACCTGACCGAAAACAGCGGCAACTGTGACCAGTAATATTACACTTTGGAAATGCAAATTTTTAGTCAACCGCATTGTTAAGCGAACACAAAAACGAGTTGGGTAAATTACTGTCGAGAGATATTTTTTCTCAGAATTTACAACTTACCACAATATTCACTCGCTTAATAAATATAGTCACCAATTTAGATGGAACCGCTTGTACCTTTTGTCCAAATGTCTGTTCATAAGTCTTCTAAATGTATATTCACTTTCATGATTTTACTATTTGATAATGAACGCCAGTTCCAGTGATTTATTACAAAAAGAGACGCCGTATCATTTAACACTCCGATTCATCACAGAAAAGAACAATCATCTCTTCAAGGGCGCTGTTATCGTTGTTATTGTTTGTCAACCAATAAATTGACCAGTTTCACTAATGGTCTTCTGCAAAATGAACTTCATTTGTAAAGGGTGGACGAAACAAGGTGGTCAATCAAGCAGAATCATTGATCCTTATAATACTCTAGCTACATAAATACACGGTCACATACAAGATAAAAAAAATACGTGTGACAGTCCAATTCAAGGGGATTCAATGTACGATTAGTATAACAATATTGCTCACTATAAGACATTATAAACGGATTATGGAACAGAGTGACACCTGGACACTTGAAATTAAACAATTTATTAATGCTAAATTTGACCCCCCCGAAAGCTACCCCTTGTGATGGCAATCATAGCTCCTATAGCCCTATCAGTATAAGGCGAGTCACTGGTTTTCATTCGATGTATAGTCTTTGTTATCTTCCCCTAGAAGCGAAATCATTTAGCTATCACCAAAACATCAGTAAAACTTTTTATTGTAAAAATTTAAAGATTACCGCAGACAAAGCCCTTGGTACTTGGATTCTTTAGCATAAAACGCTACGTAAAAGTTCGTTATAGTATTTTCGTTTGTATTTTACATGAAATAATTTCATTTTATATATTTATATTCTCATTAGAATTATAATCAGTGATCTTTTTTTCTTAAGGAAAAGAATAGAACAGGTTTTAAAAGGTGTTCAAGTGTATAGTCCCCTACCGCTGTCCCCCCCCCCCCCCCCGTCTTGTCCTTCTGTCCGTCCGGTTGTACGGAAATCGGGATCCCGCGATAACTTATAAAACGTTTAAAATAATATTATGAAAATTGGTATAGGAGTAGATGGCAGTATGGAGATTCTGCACATCACTTTTTTTGTCGGACCAACATTCTGGTTGCTATGGTAACGGAAATATTATACACCTTACCGGTAGGGGACTCATTTGTTGCGTTCAACACCAGTTACTTGTTAAGCATGTTTTCCTTGAAAAAAAAAACTCCACAGGAAATTAAAAAGTTATTTCAAATTACGCGTTTATTTCTGATTTAATTAGATTTACTTACTTATACTTACTTACTTACTGGTAATGGTAACGCGCTTCGCTTATCACCAATGCACCCCGGGTGCGATTCTTGGTCACGTACATGAGAGAGTATAGTGGTCGTCGGTCCTGACACTAGGGTTTTCTCCGGGTTCTCCGGTTTCCTCCCACAATATTGATCACATACGCCGCCACCAGAGCCACCGTGAGTGATTAATATTATAAGTTGTTTCGTCATCGATGTAAAATAAATAAAGTTTAAACTTTAGAGTAGATGGGAACATGTTACTCTGATATGTAAATATCTAATAAACAATGGTATTTATTGAGTATTCCATTAGAAATGTATAGTATCCGGAAAATCCCATTGTCTAAACGTTCTTTGAAACTGACATAGCCGGGTATTTCCTCTGATAGTCCCAGCTGAAACTTCGCCTTTATCATCTTTCAAAGATCTTTCAAGGTCATCTCGAAACTATCGAACCCATAGTCCTGGGTCACTTCAATAGTTACACGTATGATGGTGTTTGACGGCAATGTATACCATGACACAGTCTAACAACATAATGCATTTAAAGTACCTTTCATTAATTATGGACGCATGCGAATAACCCTACATTCATCGTTCTTCTGTTTATCATCATGAAACCTTTTTTCATTAATTCCTCGACATCTTCTCCGAAATAGAGACTCACCTCACAAACACAGATGTAAAAAGGTAATGCAATTAGCCAATACTTGAATAAAGTGCCACCAGTGATGGGATTGACTGCTGTTTCATGGTTACGGATTGGCAGGCCGATCAGTGTTGATTTTAATGGGGATTTACCAGACTTTCCTGATTCAAAGATAGTTTCTATATTAACGGGATGGATAGAGAATTGGCAATTGTGTTGTGAGAGAAGAATCATTATAACCCAGTTTTTGTATTTCACAAGTTGCAAAGACAGGAGTGAAATTGTTTATTTTTTTGACTGCCACTGATATAAAATGCAATATTGTTTTACATTTGATATATATTTTATTTATTTACAACGCAACATACTGTTACCGACTGCGAACATGACAATACCGGATATCCAAATTCAATGCAAGATATACGCGCACCTGTTTGCGTAGACGGGGAAAATTATCAATGAAAATACTATGAATGAAATTGTATGACGTAAGCCAGTGACACACCTCAGGCATGTAATGTGTCCTTGGTTTATCTAATACGAATATGGAGAAAAAAAAAACACAACAATTATGTAGTTCGCCCCTCACAGCTACATGATTCATTTGATGAGGGAAATCAACAAAATGGTTCCAAATTGTAGCCCCACGTTCTCCTTTACAATTCCAGTTTAGGCTTAACGCTCAGGACTCTCAGTCATTTGGTTAAATCACGGAATTAATGATTCTACTCAGTTATTGCTGTTGGCATTTTTCAGTAATATAAGCATTTCATGAAAAGGCATCACTGATTTTATGAAACATCAAAATAGGATGATTCCTTATTTACACGTACATTTATTCTTACGGTAAACCTCACCGCGTGGGTTCGAATCCCGGCAGGGTCATTCGGATTTTCATGTGAGTAAGCCTTGCAGCTGGCTTGCGGTAGGTCAGTGGTTCTACCCAGATGCCTCCGTGCATTCGGGGTCTTCTTCCACCTGTAATTAGCTGGACGTCGCTATATGACTGAAATACTGTCGAAGCGACGGTAAACTCAAATAGTTCAGTCAAGTCAAGTCTTACGGTAAAAGATACGCACGAATTTGTTATTTATAATTTGTAGAATGAGGTATATTTATTCATTTATAGTCTGTCTATAATCGCTATACAACTTGTCTGCATAAATCATGTTGGCACTCGCTTCACGAACCTTCGAAGCTATAGACACAGAGATCTATAACACCTCTGTAAATCAGCTGACGTTCAGGTTGTGTAAGTATATCATTATCATCAGTATTATTGTTTGACAGAATATGATATTAAAACACGTCGGTGCAGCGAAATGTGGAATTCCTGAATGGATGTGAATCGTTTTGTTGGATGTGAACCTTGCCTCAAGCTTTCAGAGATACTTAAGTACGATCATAAACTCAGATATCATATTTATATCAGCATTAAATTTAAAAGTTTTTAGTTTGCGTAATAAATCGTAACCTTTGACCTTGTACAGACTCATTGACGGCATTGCAAACTGGACAGACCAAGATCACAAGTTCTTACTACTGTTTGTTCATCAGATATAGCTCAGAATCTATACAGTCCACATAGAAATGAAATATTCAATGTTTCACATACCATTTAAAGCACATAATAATAATTCTCATAAAGTCATGAATTTGATCATGAATATTCATGAGACAAATGTATAAAGACACTGTGTGTGTGTGTGTGTGTGTGTGTGTGTGCCCTAAGCCGCATTCACAAAACAACGTATCATTTTTTTATATACAGTATTTCTGCTTTATACTTCCTCAATTTTGATAAAAGATGTCTAGAATGGTAGATGTAACAAGGTGCAACTTTCACCCGCTGTTACTGTACGTTATCTATCTTTGTTCGTCTTCTTTTACTCTTCTCCTTCGCACTGGGGAATTAGCGAAGACTGTAGACAGCTTAATAGTATCTTCTTTATTTTACTAAATTCAACTTATATTACAAACAAACAATAAACTTATTTAATTTCTTCCGATGTTACACACGCGGTTCCGTATGGGACTGGCTCTCTCACATGCAACCAAAACATGCTCAAAGTGACACGGATAACTGAGCTGATAATCAGTACATAAACAGCTGGTTCTTAAAATAACGTGTCACATATACAGTCAGATAATCAAACATAGAAAACAGTTATAAAAACAAGATTAAGGATGTCTAATGGAGAAAGAAAGTACAGTATTACGAAAGGTGAATTAAACAAATAAACATAAAGCTATATTATAACGTCTTTAGAATGTTTCATAACAAATGGTCTAAAATGAGTTGTAAATGAAGAAATTATGTATCAAACTACAACGCACACTTAGTTATAAATATCTGTAAGTGATTAAATATTAAACATGTTAAATGTTGTCATAATTTGCCTTGTGGCAACGTTTGCTCTCTTACATTGGTATCATGAGCTGTTTTGATTGAGAATAATATTTTAGAAAACATTGGAATTTTATAATGACGTATATTAAAGCAGCTTGTTCACAGGTGGTCATTGACTAAGAATTTGATTTGAACAATTTGTGTGTATTACTTCTATCAATACCTATCTACAGACGCATGGTCACCCAATACAATCGTCCGTGAACGTAAAAATAGTTGGTGGTTTCCCCATCACAGGCAATACCGTCAAAGACGGTATTGAAACTATATTTAGACTGATAAAACCTATATTTAGATCCATTCACTTTTTCCGCATGTGCTAACTTCATAGGATGAACATTGCGTAACGCGTCCTTTGGTGATATCGTATTCTAAATTTAACCGATTTCGTCGAAGTTGCATTTACGAAAATAGCGTTAACCTCCACTTTTCGAGCTTATTTGTCAAGAAAAAATAACTTCACCAACTTTAATGAGGGAGAGTAGAATATTATTTTTTGTTTAGATTTCCACCGATCATCAGTGAACGAGCTGCTTTAAGACTTATCATAGGCGTTTTCGTGAATGCGACCCGATGATCTTATCATAGTAATGTCACGTGTATTAAAGGACATATGGCTACACAGTGTAGCCTCTTGTCTGAATATCAAAATATTCTAATTCTAATTACCGGTATATTGAGCTTGGCTTCAGTTTGCTGTTACTGAGAGTTGGAAAAGAGCCCAGACTATAGTCTAGCCACATAAATCTAACAAATGGTTTTCTGTTTAAGTAATACCACTTCGTTTCCTACATTTAGAACAACCCTCCAATTCTTCATCTGCCGGATTTGGTCGGGATTTCCGAGTAGCTTAGTGCCAAGGCTAGTTTACAGGTGGCACTGTCTAGTTTATTGACGTGTACTATAAATCGGATTTAATTCTTACGAAAGCAGTATTAGGTAAACATACAATAAAAAAGACTTTTATTTTATTGATAGTTAGCGGAGGCAATTTGTTTTATTGATTGTGCCAGTGACTTCTCTATGTGTGATATTGATTATTTGTTCGAAATTTAGTATGTATATAAAATATTTGTCATGATTTTTTTCACGCTCACAATGTTCCGATTTTAGAAATTGAGGCATTGCCCTTAAATATATATGTTTTATTAAACTTTGAAAGATCAAGTCTAGAGGGGTTAATCCATTTGAAGTTTGAGACGAATGTCCCTCTACTCTAGAAAATGCTTGCAAACAAACAATGGTGAATATTTTCATTTTCTGTAAACATTTCTTTGCAAAACAATTCATTTATTACTGCTCTCGATAAATCTTTTTTTTTTGGGGGGGGGGGGGGGGTGCAATCACTTGTAATCTAACCCCACTGGTTTCTCATGTAAGGAAGCCTTCGGTAGTTCTTCCGGGATGCCTCTATGCACTGGTGGAATTCCTCTATGGACGTCGCTGTATGACTGAGATACTTGTTGCGGCGCATGTGAACTCTAAAACAACATCAATAAATTATAGAGCACTACTTGAAAATACAATGTGCATCAAGTAGTTTTACATTTTGTATGACAGTTTTTTGGCATTGCCACATGATCGGTGGAATGTGGTTTATTTCTCGCTGTTCTGTATCGCTATTCGTTGCCGCTATCTGTCAATTTTAGTTCGATTTCATTATTCTGGCATCCCTATCTAGCATTCAATCAGACTCCATTTGCTGAAGAATTTATTGACAATCTATCTTACAAAATAGAGATTTGTTGCACGTAAAGGCATATACTTCGCCTGTCTTGCAAACTTTGTACACTTCACAGACAATTGAAATTGCTGTTAGGCATGCAATGCCATGGAAGTGAGCAGCGCATCATGGGAAGTGTTTGTTGTTAAACATGATTTTAAGATGTTGTTTTGATGTGTTTTGGTTTCTATTTGAGTACCCTGTTCAATTCAGGCAATACATTTATTATTAAAACTTAACAGCTTACGCGGCATCGCCAGATATGGAAATATGACGGCTATTATACCTTTATGTACTCCTAGACATTGATTATTAAACGAGGATATCCGATTATGGTATAGAGGATAGAGGACGGCCTCAAAAAAGAATTTCTATGCTTCTTAGTACTAAGGTAACTGTAATGCATATTTGTTTCCATTTCCCTTGATGAAACGTTGTTAATCAGCCACTGAATAGGGTATCCCACGAACACGGGAAATTCGTTTGAAACACGAACTGATCATTGACGACAATCAGTAATGATACTAATTGCACTACTACTACTACTTCACATAATAATAATCATCAACAACATAATCTCAATCGCTGCCGTTGTCCCACTAAAATCCCGTTGACCTCGAAGCATTGTGTTATTCCGTTTTGATTTAATTAAATTAAACTTTTACGTGTTCGTAAGGGCACCGTGTCCAAGAGGGTAATGTGCATGACTGCGGACAGAAAGGTTTGAATCCCTCTTGGAGAAAGATTCTTGCATGACCTTCTCACGCCCATTGTATGAGTACTTGTTCAGCCTAAGATCCGTCGAGAGGGATTAGTATAAAACGAAAGAATTCGGTTGCCATTCGACGCAAAATGAAAACCTGTAGTGTATGGAATATGGTAGACGACCTCAGAGACATAGATAAAGCCCTATCTATTCCCCTGAAAACTGACAAGTGTTTCCATTTCTAAAGAAATGTTGGTGAAGTGACTTGTGATGCACATAAAAATATTGTCCAACTTAAATGTTTTGAAATTGGATTCATACACGCATCATAGACTACGTCCAAAACAATAGACGACATACCAAGACATTACTAGAACAATTCAACACTGGAGCTGACATCCTGTCTCTCGCGTCAACACCTCTCCTGTGTATAAATCATTTAAACATTACAAGATAGCAGAGTAGTCGGTGTTGGATCCAGCAGACAGTCTGGGGTGACAAAAGCTCCCCTTCAGGGATGTCGAGAGAAAGAGAGAGATTGTTCGTGTAATTCATCTTGTCAACTTGAGGAAAATGGAAGAGAATGACGTTAGACGAATGGGACCGGGGCCATCCGATTGATGTCTCGGCATCTTAGATCAAGCACTTCACTAACCTTTCTAACACCGTTATACTCCATTACGTTGTGTTGTAACACTGAAAACCCAAATCTTATTGAAATCAAATATAAACAACGACATCTTAAAATAAGAATTTTTCGAATCTCATTTAAGACGTAGAACTCATCAGTTAACTTACCAAGAGAATAAAAATTTTGCCTACATATTTTTATGAACATGTTCATACAGTAATGGTCAGTTCTATAAAAATTCTTGAGACAGTGAATTTGAGATATTAAGAAATCTGAACTTGAGATATTTCGTGACCAATCTGTTTGTTTCACGATTGCAGATTTTTTAATGATGAAAAGGACATTTTTTTCTTGATAATTCCCATGTGATAAAGACTGAACCAGCATTCTTATAGTTTCAAACTTCGTCTGCAGTTTTACAGCGTGCATGCTGATTACGTTCGCATTAGTTATTACATGTTTTTATGAAAAACAGTTTCTTGTTAAAATTATTTGATGAAATTAGTACAAAATCCCTATTTAATGACATTTCTTTGTTGTTGTTGTTGATGATGCATCGATTTTAAATATTTATATTTGTGTGTGTGTGTGTTTTTTGTTGTTGTTTTTTTGTTTTATTTTGTTTTTGTTGTTGTTTTCTTTCGTTAAAACGGGTCTAAAATTATTTTCAATACCAGTTATATTATGGGTGTATATCAGGTTGTGAAAGGCTGAAAATTCATTAAAAAGACCTTTTTCTTTTAATTTTTCACACATTTTTAGCAGGCTATTTCGTTGATACAGTTGCTCAAGAGAAAAAAAAAATAAGTTGCAAATGGCTTAACATCTATTTAAAGGGGAACGACTCAAAATGTCTTACTGTAAGATAATAAGAGTATTTTCCCTTAATTGATAATTAGAGACAACGGTCTAGTCTGATAATTACTTTCATAATGATTCATGGCTGATCTGATTGCTTAGTCAATCACAAGATACACCTTTTTGTTATCATATTCTTGAAATATAAAGAAGACTGCGCATACGGAGACATACGGAGACTTACGGAGATAGGTGGAGTAACATGACTGTAAGACGGCTAAAACTAACGTACACAAAACATAAGTAAGGTCCTTATCTAAATATCTTTTTAGCCAGAGTCTTTATTCTTCAATTCAAATTCTTAAATATCTACTTATCTCATGTTTACTTGCAAAAAAAGTAAAAAAGTGCCAAAAATTCGGCATTGATATAAACTAAATTTTGAAATAAGGAATTTGAGATTTTAAAGAAAATTTGAATTCCAAATGCTTCGCAAAATGGAAGCTTTTTTATACTTGCGTTTTAGTTTGAATGCATGTTTCGTTTATTTTACTTTAAAGTCTCGCCAACAGCATTTAAAGTTTTGAACCTTTTCTACACGATCTTTCAGATATGGTGCTGCCAAAAACTAACATCAGAACTTTGGCAAATGGTATGATTCCTAACCAGACAAAATATCTGATGGTTATATTTTTTCTCATATACAATGCTCCCTTCAAGTTACTATGGAATTGGGTTCTTTAAATGAAATCGTATCTTTTTATTTTATTTTCTTGCGATACGTAGTTATTTTCTTTCTTGAATACAAAATGCGTGTAATGATGAAATGTTATTTTGCATATACCAAGTTTCATTTCGCAAAATCGAATTATTTCTTCGATTAAAATAGGCAATCTGACAAAAGAAAAAGACCGGCTGTAAAGAAGTAAGAATAGTATTAACGAAATATCAGTTCTAATTTCCCCAACCGCATCCCCACCACTAAAAAAAAACAAACTTATATCAATTCGCTATTTGCAACGTCGCTCTTGAAATGCCATTTCCGGTTTATATTTTAGTACCGGGATATTGATAAGCAAATTTGATTGATGGGGAAATTCATTTTAATGGGACGGATTCTGTTCAATGACCCGATACTGGACAATACTATTGTACAGCTGGGATAGTCACGTCATACGCCATAGTGATAGTATCAAATCTGTGTTCATTCGTAACAAAATTAAACAAAAAAAACTTTTGACGCAAAGAATTTGGCTGAAGGACTATTGGGTTGGCGTGATTCTCCGTCATTGCGGGGAAATAATGTTATATCCGTTTCGATGCTTTACTGGTACTTGCTAATACAATGGGAGCCAGTATGTATAAAAGACTGAATTTTGAGACGGTCCCTGTAAATGACGTTCGTACCTATTGAGTTTCGTACAGGCTGGTGAAGGTGATTTCAGCATAATTACAATACCACTAAATCGAATATCTAATTTTGTAGAAAGTAACTAATAGTATGAAAAGTTCAAGTAACAATGTGGTGTAATCTATTGTACAACCTGTGTCCCCAAAATCAAATGCTACTATTATTGTTAGCTGGAAACTTCTAAGTACGAAAACGGAAAGTACGTGTGTGCTTGATTTTGTGTTAGGACAATGTTACCCTCCGCAGATAAAACAAAAAGTAAAAACGAAATTTATAAAAAATGGGAAAATATAATGACACCTGCCATAATCATTATCATAGACAATTTCAAGAGAAGACGAGTGGTATATATCATATACTCGTATCTATATCTATTTTCATTTACAAAATTACATCATATAAAGACAGGCACGAAGAAAAGCACAACACTGTTCACCAATTAAAAACCGTATCAGGAACCGTGCCGGCTCTTGCCAGCCCGGGTAAGTACATGAAATTGATTTAACTAAGATTCGAAATGGGATCTTGTTCTTTAAATAGTATACTTTATGGGCCCACTATATTTCCATAATGGTTCAATTTTAATGAAAAGAAAATATAGAATAGCATTGACATATTGTAGACTAACACAAATGGTGAAATATCTACTGTAAAATTACAATTAAATATTGATCAAATTAGAGTTTTGGATGGATGTTAAAATACTTACATTGTTTACATTATGCGATGGCGATTATTCCCTAAGACAGTCTGTAACCGGAAATAATTTGAATATAAAAAAAGCTGTCGTCGAATCACATTTGTTTATCTTCTACGGCATCAATTTATGCGCTCGAGATTTGTTAGGGGAAGCATACGGAATGTTCATGGAAAACAAACATCAGAAAATTGACGAAGAAATGCGGAATATGCAAATTAGTTATTTGTGTAAACAATTGAAAGATTCTTTCTTATTTATGTATTGTATTAACGTTGTCAACAAGTTTGTACAGATTACATCTCAAAACAAATCTGTAGTACACACTTTTTTTCTGTCCGAAGAATATGTACACTGCCAAAATAAATTGTTTCCAAACGTATGCTTTTAGCCAAGGGAAGACAACTCTCTTTCATATTTTCATCTGTCACCATGCGGTTACTCCCATTTTCATTTAATATGATTCAAATAAGCTCTCACTTATGTTTGTTTATTAGGTTTGAAGTCCTACAGATTTATTCTGGAGACTATCTCTATCTACTTGAAACATGTATATCGATAACACACTACATTCCTTCACCGAGTGATAAAAACACTATTAATACATTATACGAATGTGAATGAACGAATAAATGAATAAATAAAATAGATGGATAAAATTGAAACTGTATATGGTATAGCTGCACTAGTTTAGACGGCTATATGCAGCCAACCTCTTTCAGCGGTCATAAACCTCTATTTAGCCACCACCTGGGATGAGCGGTTGACAGGTTTGTGTGTGCTGTTACAGCATTCCGTGGTTGCTAGTATGCTTGCTGTCTGTAAGGACTCAACTGCCTCCGGAAAGCTTGTAATGGAAAAAGATCGAAGAAAATGGCGGACTCTTTTGAACCTAAGTTCCATGAAAACTTCTCGATTGAATAAAATGCGTTGGGTATACATGTATAACTGTTTATATAACTGATGCACTCTAAGTCGTTTGCTACATGTGTATCACTGATTAAGTTATGTGATAGTATACTTTGTAATGTATGTGACACGTATTTACGTACTCTTCAACTCGTGTACATGTAGACATGTTGTCCCTCTATATGTTTTATATTACTAAAGATGTCTCAGTTGATACGGGAACATATTAAACCAAATATTGCACGCCTTTCTATCAGTAAATACTTTGTCACAAAAAAAAAAAAAAAAAAAAAAAAAAAAAAACATTTTCGGATGTCGTTAACAAGAAATTCCATATGGCCTCAATATTTAATTTCATGACATAGTCAGGTAAGGCCATTATGCAAAAGCCAGTGGTATATTAATGTACAGTCTTTTTATGTTCTGCATAAGGACTCATTTGTTTTTTACATTTACCCTCAAGGCCCTTGTAATTTACGAAGGAGGGTACGTACAATTTGGTTAAACAGGTCCCTGTAACGATAAAGATAATTAGGATACACCTCGGGTTTTATTTGTTCATCATTTTCGTTCAGGGGGCGGGATCACCTTTAACCCACAATTACGTCAATTATCTTTTAATAATGACGTTATATTCAGAATTGAAGCCATAAAATTATTTAAACGGTAAGAGTTTTTATGTGCTGATGTTCTATTAAATGACTAATTACTATTCAAGTAGGGTAAAACCTTCAGATCAATGTGCATCAATCACTCATGCTGACTAACAAGTGTAACAGGACCAGTTAAAGCCCGTTTAAAATCTTATGCAGTTGTATGCAGATTTACCTTTTAAGAATTTATTATTGCATCGACATAAGACACCTCGTGCATCACTTAAATGTGACAAACATAGTCAAATATCCCCCTTTTAAACGTTTACAACCATTACACTAGATTCTAGTCACAAAGATCGTTGGTTTGGAACCGATATTGAAAGTAATTCATTGTATATACATTCATGTTTCTGTTTCGTTCATTTCTATTACCTTTCAGGCCCCGCGTGTTCTCGAAAATACTTAACCCTTTCCCTCATAGAGAACACCATGAAAAGACCTATGCGAACAGCATAAAACCAGATCTGCCTGCGAGTAACTCGCAGGCTGATCAGGTTTTATGCTGTTCGCTGCTCCTCGGTGGTCTGGAAATGAGGATTTTGTAATTAAATTTGGTAAGGTTTAACTGTGGTTTTCTGCAGATCAGGCTTTATGTGGTACCTATTGAGTGCGTCAAAATGAGTCTATATGAGGGAAAGGGTTAAGATCTCAGGCTCATATTTGAGTATCATACTCAAGACCCTATTGAAACTAATGGGCATAGTTTGAGTATAAGTACAACAATCACACTTAAGTACCATATTTATTTTCGAGAGTACGGAGCCAGGATTTATTTTGCATCCTACGTGTGCATATAATTATATTTTCTGAAATTAACGAAGCAGAAACATTTATGTTTAAACATATGTGTTTTATGCACACAAGCATTTAGGCATCTTTACTATAATGCACCCAGCCGTGTCTCAAGAGTAGATATTTAATCCAGACAATGAATTACAAATAAGATTTGTTTTTAGGCAGCTGCATCAACATGTACACCTTATAAATATGTATAACTTTACTCAGTAAACTTGTATGATAAATTATAATTTCATTTTGTTTAATAATATATTACTGAATAATACAAAGTAGATTTACTTTTTGCCTTTTATACACGTGCCCTTGCAAAAGCTTCACATACTTGGTATCACATGATAGCATATTTCAACAAAGGATTTTTTTTTTTCAAAACAATGACACTTACAAATAGAATGGAACCTGAAATGTGGCCTGCAATAAACCTAATAATGTATACATCGATGTACATGTCAACGGAAAATAGAAACGCTAAGCTTCATATTTTCTGAAGACACTAAATTAAGTGATTGGGTGATTTATGTTCACAGCTCGTCCCTTGTTATACCACTATATCTTATTAATATGACTTTTGTCGACACATTTTCTCCATAAAGTGAAGACTCATCAAGGATGAAACGTATTTATTTTATTCTTGATTAACAGAAGCTAAAATGATTGGTTTTGTACGGATCTTTGTTGGCACTTATTTAACCTGCATTTTGTTTTGTTTTCCAGCTAATATGCATTACTGTACGTTTAAATGAAGATTAAGATTTGATGTACACGTATGTATAGTGAATATTACATGTCATTATATATGTGTATGTCCATTCCATTAATTATACAAGGAAATAAAAACTGAGGCAACATTATGAATTTGTCTAAATCAATAGATTGGAAGATTATTTTCTCAGCAAATGATAGAACAAATTAACAGAGAAAGCAGTTGATATAAACTGAAATTCACACTTTTGTTTTGAAATGCTGAAATGGAAGGAAAACAGACACAGGCCATATAATTTTTAACTACCTATCAAAAATGTTTGATTAAGGAGTTTTGTGCATATTACCATCTTTTCAATGGTGGACGTTTGATGTTCGTAAATGAGAGAATTAGTGAGACTCTCACACTGTTAATTTTAATGTAATTTGTTGATAAAAATTCACTTATTGATTTGGCTCAATAATATAAATTGTATTGTCCAGTTTTTCAATGACACATATCACATTTATACGAGTTCTGGGCCCTGATTTTTCAATCTCCTGAGTCTTCAATTTATATTCAAGAAGAGCAAACTTTTCAAATATTTGTTTTACTTAAAGTATAAACATATCTTTGACTGATTTTATTTTTCTTGCTTAGTTATGGTGTTGGGTTGTTATAGTTTTTTTTTTTTAAACTTTATTATCAAACTAGATAATGCCTTAGAAAAATAAGGGTGTAGGACTCAGTCAACAGTATACGTGAAATATTAATAATCTTGTGATGTTTTCTTCTCAAAAAGTTATGAGTTGGTGAAATGAAATTGGTCACTTTTCTCTATGTTTAATTGTGCCCATAAGATAAAAGTAGGCACAAACAGGACACTAAATTTACGACATAGATCAAATTTGTTCGTATGAAGGTTAGTGAAATGAACCCTACATGAAGGGCAGAAATGTAACTGACATCCCTTACATGTATCACTTAAACTTCATTTGTTTACCGCTGATGTTTAAATTGTCAAAATCTATAGTGTTATACATACACTAACTGTATAATAACAAGCAAGATGCAGACTACGGTGAAATAAAATTAAGTTTCCTCTTATGTTTTTCCTCATATATAACCTGAATATTTTTTATGTTATGCTTTCGAGTGGGTAACTGCGATAAAACTGCGATAATATCACAGTCAAAATTATAAAATATACTTTCACTTTCTCTAAACATAAAGTTAAAAAGAAAATGTCTACATTTACTTTAAAGTTCTTACCATAAAGATCAAATATCCTCTAAATATTATTTTTAGTTCTAAAGGAGTATGTTTTTGCTTCATTTAAAGGTGTAGTGTACAACTTAAAGTATTATAATCGGTCTAATTGTTACAACAAAACTTGTTCTTTTGCTGTTTTCAGTTGGGAAACACCTGGATTTTTAAAATAAATTGCAGCAATGAAATTGTGCACTATTTTACGCATTACCTGGTATTTCAATCTACTATACACTTAAAAAGACGTGTGTGAAATTTCAAAAAACAGTAAAGGAGGTTTAAAAGAATATAAACAGCTCTTTTTATTATCAATCCACTCTCTGATAGAGATTTGATACTACAAAGCTCAAACTCTATGCGAGGACTATTCATTGAAACTATCGAGTTTACATCGGGTTGATGATTGTTTGCTGACTGGTTGGTTGGTTTTGACGTCCAACCGACAGTATTTTCAGTTACTCGTATAATATGTGTACTAGGTTTAGTTTGTTGAGTTAAAAAACCCACCGACAGTATTTCGGACGCCGAATGTTATATTCGGGACGGGATCATCGGCAAAGTATCGGCAACCATCCAGGATGCTCGGGAACCCTTCTTCATTCGCTCGGCATCATCGGGAAGTTTTCTGTAAGGTTTCTTGAAACATTCGGAACGGTGTTGGCATCCCGAATTACCCCGAACGCAAAGCTCCGCCCATTTTATTGACTAATAATCCCGAAAAAGTTTCCGAAACTAGTTTAATTTTGTCGGCAACCCTTCCACAAATCTTCGAGCTGTAATGCACACGGGGTTTAAGCAATATGTTGACACAATACTATATTGTTTCTCCTACTGTATTGACGCTGTATATTTTGTACCAGAGGTCCTTTAGACTTCATTTACTATGGAAGAGGATCCTTACTATTTCAAAGTTTGGAGAATAACATATACACTTGCCTAATTAATGCAGATTGTAAATAAGCATGATTTTTAGTGTGTTTTTTCCCTAGCATTATTAATAGCATTCATGTTATGAAACCAATCTCTAATCTCTATTTTTTTTGCAAAAACAAAGCAAAATACTATGTGAATATGCTATTTAATTTATTAATTATAATACTCATTTTTTTATGCTATATTAATGATTGAATACGCCTCCTGAATATACTTACCTCCCCTTTGTAAATTTTGTTAACTATTATAGACAAGATTCCAATTAAAAGAGTCACGATTTAAATATTACAAGTAATAAATTAGAAAACATGCTTAAATGATATTTAAAACTTGTCACTATTCCAACTGTACTGAAAGAAGTAACCTAATAATTATGTTGTACACATGATGTTTTATGTACATATGAAGAAATTTAAAAAAATACGTACCTGCAAAAGAATGTTATTAATTAAAATGTTTTTTAACGAACATACGTTTTTTCAAAATTAATCCTGAATCATTTTTTAAGAGATTTATAGATCTGTTTTATTTATTCTTGTCCTATATGTTTTAAAATAATTTTAAGATTATTTATAGAAATAAATTGTTTATTGGGACTGGTATAAGGAAAAGAAACACACTGAAAATAAGGAAAGTGTTGTCTCAAGTTTCGTAACAAATAAATACATGAGGTCATAACATAAGATATTAACAATAACTTTAAATACTTGGGTTAAAAAGACTTGGCTATGTTGACAGAGTCATTAAACAGTAAACATTTTGTAAATTAATATTATCAGGTCCTGTAACGATACGGCCGAATCGCATATATCTATCCTATGAATTTCAAGCCCTCGCCGAAAAATATACAAGGCCGTTGAATAAAGACTTGCCCTGGGCAATTTCATTAATTTTCCCACTTAACCTACGTACGTTCCACCTGAGCAAGCCCGAGACTCCAGCGACACTCGTCGTCTAGTCCTCGCAACGCTTAATGCAATGAAAGCAATATAGAGCACACACACGTAATGTACGGAACGGTGAAATCCTCGATATAAACAGTTAGGCCCCCTTCGGTTGAGAGTGTCTAACGCCCGCCATTGTTGTGAAACATAGATAAATCTTCATACGTACAGGTTTTCTCCCTGTATTGATTTTACCTTATGTGAATCAAGGATAGAAAGTACTAAACAAAAGGAGTGGAGAATTTCTATCATTTAGTGACTATTAAACTGCGGATAAATCTATATCATTTTGTGTTGACCAGGCATAAGTAAAGGTTGTGTAGGCAGCCGAGTTCAGACTGTCAACAACAGGTGACAGGGATCGTAATTTCGCTTCTCTTAAGTCACATACGTTATTTGATCAGATCGCTATGTGTACCTGACTAGCAGCTTGTGTAATGAAAACAGTAAGCCATACGGATAAACGTAAAGTGTAAATGATTGGATGCAAGTATTTGGTCTAGTTTAGTAAGTACCATAAATTCATAAGCATTTCATCTATCGAACAGCAACATGAGTCTCCGGAAACTCAAGCTGTTCAAGATCATCCAGACGGGGACCACTGAGTCCATCCTGAAGGCTTTGATGGACTATCTGAAAACGGGCAAGGACCCCAACATCCGAGATGAGCAGACCGGGGGTACCCTGCTTCATCTGATCGTGGAGCACGGGGACCGGTTTATCACGGGTCAGACTGTGTCCGGGGTCTACATGCTCGTGTGTAAGGACATAGACATCGATGCCCAAGACAACCTCGGGGAGACTGGGCTCCACAAGGCCATGAGGATTAATGGAGCCTTCAGGATCATCCTGGCACTTATGAGGTAAGTAACTGTCCGTCATCGTGATGGCAATGTCAAGGTGTATGTCAATGTATGTTTGTGAAAGATTTCTTACATTACTCATCAAGCCGGTTGAAAATATTGGTCAAATCAGCAGTCAAATTGGCAAACAACGCATTAACAACAGCAATAACAAAAAGATCAACAAAAACATGTGTCAACAACAAAAACACCACCACTGTGAAAGGAAGCATATCATGTAAAAAGTTCTATGTGTTATGATCTTTCCGAAAACATCTTGTTTTGTTTGTTTAAGATGAAAGAAAAAGAGGCGGAGACGAGTGAAGGTTAAAAAAACGAATGCTTGATGCAATATGATTAATGTACAGTGATGTCAATGTTCAAACAATCAAGGCAGTTTTAAATAAATCAAAATTCACATAAAATTCGTATTTTGTCCCTCAAGATTTGTCCCTACATAAATGCGTTCCAATTGGGGTTTTTATTTTGTATCTATCTATAAATTCATGTCATCAAAATGTGAGGAAAATGCATTGATATATTAATACAATACGTAATTATTTAATTATGATGATGTTTAATGAAATATGATTGAGAAAAACGATAAATAGAAAATAAGTGTCAAAAAAGTCCCCCCCACCCACCCACCCTGTAGTAAGTATCCTCTGAATAAAAAAAAACGTGATTTTCCAAGCATATAATTAAAAATTCAGGGTTTTGAGTTGATACTTGAGTTTTGGCATCATTAGATCGTATTTAAGAATTTGGGTGATGTCTGGCAAGGAAACCCATTCCTGAGACACTTAAGTCGTCAAAAATGCATCGATTTTTGCTAAGCACCCAGTGTGTGTTTGAGAAATCTTCAATCCGTTGTTTACTTAGAGAAAGTCAAGAAGTCGACCTCGGTGTCTAAATGGGCAGAGCGTCCTCTTCGGGATTGGTTCTGACTTTCAGCTATGACATGCCGCCAAAACCGTAAAAAAAATACTTGAAGCTCCTTATTTCGCACCAAACATAGGTTTAAGGTAGTGTCAGGACTACTTACTCAGAAAATGTGACTCACATAGATATCAAGGTCTCCCAATGACTGACAATCTGTCAGTGGGTCGTAAAGCCCAAGCAACAAAACATTTGGAGAAAAAACAACCCGTGCGTTCCACCTGACTGGTTCCACCTTCAACAAATCATGATAAACTTTTTCATATTGTGTTAGATAAAAGATTACAGTTGTGTACCTTTCTGTGTATATGAAGATATCAGTCGATCAGAGGAAAAGATACTTAATCGCGATATAATCACGATGATAGTAATTCACTCTTGCACTATCTTAACCGTATATCTTGGCATATTTGGCGAAAGATCTGGTCTAATTTTTACTAAAACAGTCATTTAAAACAGGTCGGGATCAAAGTCCAATTTTTCTTTATTTAGAATTGAATAAAGTTTTAAAGCCAAAAAAAAAAAGATACAAAAATACCCTGAAAGTTAATAGAAAATACACATTGAGGCTAGCAGAAATTGAGTTATTCTATTTTCCTTGGCAAAATTATTTTCTCTTTTTAATAAACCGTATCAATTTTATCATTTACTTAATACTTACTAAAATACAGAAGTTGGTGAAACGTGGTTTATTTATTTAAGAATTTATATTTTTGCTGGAGCTTAGTGTAACTTGTTGTAGTTGAGAACTGTGTTATTATCAAATTGAGCTTGGCTTTAGACAAAACTACACAGTTCTACACATCAAACGAAAGGCACATAACCTCTCGCCATTGTGGGCTCAAGTCCCGATCTCAACACTCAGCTGTGTACGAAAGGGCGGGGCTTCTATCCTCGCCCGCCTGGGATCTTTGGTCCGTTTTCCACCTATTATAAGCTGGACGTCGCTCCAAGATTTAAGCTTCAAATGTTTTATCAATTAGCATGAACATATACAGTTTTCTTGTTACATGATGCGCTTGATATTTTAATAATAAACATGACATGTTTCATACTTAACCCTTTCCCTCATATAGACTCATTTTGACGCACTCAATAGGTACCATATAAAGTCTGATCTGCAGAAAACCACAGTTAAACCTTACCAACAAAATCCTCATTTCCAGACCACTGAGGAGCAGCGAACAGCATAAAACCTGATCAGCCTGCGAGTTACTCGCAGGCTGATCTGGTTTTATGCTGTTCGTATAGGTCTTTTCATGGTGTCCTCTATGAGGGAAAGGGTTAAATTGTGTCGCCGCGACGGTTTACTTCAAACCAGCAACAGAAACCTTCGCAAACAAAAGCAACAAGGGGGATTTAATCAACAGCCGTTGTTTTCAAGTGCATATGTACCTGGTTTATGTCACCAACAGAAGCTTTGTTGACTACTAGTTCCAGTATTGATGAAGCCTGGCTAATATCGATATTTGAACCTGACAACACGCTGGTGATTATGGAGCAATACACAAGCAACGTAGCAATAATAGACGGATATATGTAATATGTTATATATGTTTAAAAATTTGCATCCGTTTTAAAACTGAACAACAAAAACAGAAAGAAAACACACACATATACACACACAAACTAGATACCTAATGGATTAGCGTATCTTCAGTCATGATATATAGCAGGCATATAGATATTGAAATAAATCATTAATAACACATTGAAAGGTATTCCAGGTAGGCTTTTAATAGCACTTAAAAGTATCGATGAGAAACATTCAACATTATGATGGAATTATCGGAACGGAAAGGAAACAATCAATGGTATTGATCGAAATATCCATTCTACAATGCATGTCCACTCCTATAATTTTGTTTATTACTTATCAAAAAGCGATAATATATACATGGCAACGGGAAATACAAGGACGATACATCTTTTGTCCGTAAAACTTGTTCACCTCACCTTTGCATCAAACATCATTTTGAAAAAAACAAACAAAAAAACAAACAAACAAAAAACAAAAACAAAAACAACAAAAACTGAAATATGTTTGTCTTTATTCTGTTCCTGTGTTCTTAGAATAGTATTTCAATTCAGGAAACAAAACAGACATACAAAAATCATATAAGACGGTCAAGCGCTTCAGAGAGTGAGCCTATGTCACTCCACATCATGGATCATTCTAAACATTAAATCATGGTTAAAACTTAACAATCTTAATTAAATTCATGTCCTATTCTTTGGCGCTCAGCATAGAAGGGAAGTTCCAAGTTTGGTATGCCTTGGGTCAGGATAATTTGGCGCTCAGCATATAAGGGAAGTTCAAAGACTGGTATGCCTTGGGTCAGGATACTTTGGCGCTCGGCATATAAGGGAAGTTCCAAGACCATGTCTGTGGCATAATACTGAAATGTGGCTCATTATATCTGTCTCAAGTAGACAAAGTCTATAAATGCTTATAATACTGTCGGCAGGACATTAAACCCAATAAACAAGGGTCTTATTTAAGAAAACACCTGCATAGGTCTCACGGTCACCATTCTCTTAGAATCGTGTCAACCTTTGGGGAAAAAAGGAGGAACACGTCCAATATTTTTGTTTACCTAAGACTAATGTTAACCTGAAAAATATTTCATTCAAAGTACATAAAGCCAATACGGTGACTATTAATGTCATCTCATTTTCTTAAATAATTTATAAAAAGAAAGATTGGTGGGTATGTTTGTACCTTGTTTAAAATTTTAAGTTTATTGTTTAGCGCTAAGCTGGGTTAGTAGAACTGATGTCTTCTACAGACAACACGATTTTCATATAAAATATCAAAATGCTCTTTCAAATCTGAATTAAACCAGGTTTCCCACCGTAGGTTCTAAACATGAAGATGCAAGGACTTAGCTATCGTAGTATTAAACAGTCCCGGTAGGTTTTTACACTAGGGCTGATGTGCTTTTGTTCTCAGTAGGCGTGGTCACATTTGTATCTTAACATCTTTTAGAAGATAATGCTTTCTTTCTTTCTAAGATTAATTTTTTTGCGTCTGTGGTCGATTGTGACTATAAACAAAGCGAGCGATACAATCTGTTTTAAAACTATAGAAGTCTGCATGTGAAAGCTAATCCAGTCTGCTCACGTATTGTGTGTCATTCGATCCTAGCTTATTCTTCTCCTTGTAAAATATGAACTGTTTTACCTGTCCCAATAACACAAACTGTGACTAATACACACTTTCATTTCCCTATTACACATTTTTATATGTATATGTTTGCTAACATATTTACTAAACCGAGCGTTCACTTGTGGACCACCGAACTTATGCCTTAATAGTTTATATCTCTCTGTCACACCTCGACGATTTTAGGTGTACATGAAATATTTGGGAGATCTACCTGGTTTTTGGATGATCATGTTGTTTTAAAGGCAAGATGTCCTCTTTTCAAGCCAACCGATACAGAGGAGGGTATTGATATTACCAACGACCACCTAGTTACATTTCCCAATCTACATCTGTGAAACGTAAACTGTGATTGATGCGAGCATTTTGGGCATGTTTAATGTTTATCAAAATGTCGTATGCCTTAATGTGTTTATTTTCGTACGTAAAAGGTTGAGTTTTAATTCTCAAAAAAAAGTGAATAAAAGCAGGAATGCATGCGACTCGGGTTTTCACTGTATATCGAATGATAAGATATATTCAGTTTTTATGCAGATTCGGTGACAATATTTCCTATCTTTGAAATTTGAATGTTTTGAAGATGTAGTGCATCCAAAGAACGTTTTTGTTTTTGTTTTTTTGTTGTTGTTTTTTTATTAGGAGGACAGGAATTCGAAAGTTCGACAATTTTAGTTCATGTTGATATTAGTTACTGCTTTCTTTATAACAATTTGAGTTGTGGGACCCCAGCTTAGTATTTGTACTAATGATAATTTACACATATCTAAGACGACTGATATTTTAGATAAACAATTCCATGATAAAATCCTTTGTTTATTTCTTTTATCTAGCAATAGTTCCACCTCTTTTTCAGTATCGCTAACGTTACTATGTTCCCATCTAGTGTGAGTTCACATTTATCAATTGATGAACATAGCTTCCACATGTGAAAGGAAATAGGACCTAAATAATTGTCAAATCTTTTGTTTCTTCATACGTGAAATAAAAGTTATCCAGGGCACAGTTATTTGTATAAAACCACATCCACATGCCTGCTCACAATGCATGTACACTTTAAGGACAACCGGGCCACCCGGTACACCCAATAATTCCCAATGCCGCGACACAGTTCTGTCAAAAGGAGAGACAATTATGAAAGTTGTAAGCACCAAATCAACTTTCCACCGGCTCCTCAAAGGACTGGTTATTTGTCCGTAAATGATCTATAACATGTTCATGACTGACGATTCTTTCAGTTGAGATATTTAATCTCGTTATGTCCTTGCTGGCGCTGTTTTCCTCGAGGTGTTAATGTGGTACCTCCACTGATTGTAATCATAGAAGGGGTCACTACGTTTAAAGGATCCAAATTAGAGCTAAATTAGGTTTAAGATAGCCATTTAGTCCCCCGCGATAAGAGATATTGCATATGGCTTCAGTGATTTGTAACTATAATAAAAGGATTCCTTTTGTCAATTAATAATATGTTACAATTTCTGTATTTCAGATTCGTAAAATATTTTATTCGGTAGAGTTTTCAATGGTTATTCCCTTTGTTGAGGGTGATATATTTACTCTCACACATATACGAAACATTTCTCATCATTAATTATAAGACATATATAATCAATTATACTAAAAAGCAGTCGTAGAAGCAGCAGCAACAACAACAGCAAAAACAACAACAACAAAGAACATTTGAATGGGATACTTCATGTTCAGAAATGTCTGAATTCTTTAAGGACTGCTTCACTGAGCTGAATTTTATGATAATGCCATATATGCGAGCCCAGGCATAACAAAGCTTCACGATATAATGCTAGACACATGTACATAATGGTATGATTTGTCTGGAAGACTCATGAATTGTGGGGATGGGTCGGTAATACAGATAGATATGCTGATTACGGTGATGAGTCAGAAACACAAGAAGAGAAGACGATGACAACAATGATGATGATTGTGGTAGATTTTAACGAAGAGAAATTGATTCTGGTGATGAAATTGATAGATGATAGAAGAAAGCTTAACAAAGTGCAATGGATAAAACTTTTTTGAGTACTGATTGACCCCTAGATACAAACCCCATCCCAAATCTTGAATTATAAAACCTCAGTTTATGGGTCTCCTCCTACGCGGACATTTATGACTGCACATCTTTCAGCTTCAGCGGCTATGCATAAGTATTCGAGGAAACAGTGAAGTTAAGGTTAATGAATTCAGTATTTGATAAACACACTTGCAATAAAACGTTTGTCATTTCCTTGTTTACCTTACAGGAGACCGTTTTTATTACACATTCAAATTCTACATTAATGGAATCCACCCATCGTCAAATTATAATCATGGTCCTTCAAATGCTTAAAAAGACTTCAGCACAGATGCAAGCATCCATTAATTTGGAGGAATAGTTGTTTTTTTTTCTAAGTCTACAACTATAAAGTCCCCGCGATCACTTGATGGACCATGATTACGAATTGATGGCGGATGGATTACCTTAAGTTTGATTACAAGGGCAATAGCTATGGATTTTATTTTGAGATCGAATTTGAAACATCTTTCTAGCAGTATACACGGAGTCGCACAACAGTTACAGGTGTAAATGGTGTATATTTCGATTCTAGTACGGTTGGTTTAGTGTCAATTTTCTGCATTCAAATACGTATATTGTAAGGTGTCATTACCCTCTCTTCCTGTCCTCGGAAGACTATCAGCTTACACACTTGATTCAGCATGGTTATTAATGAAACTCCAACAGAAAAGCAGGGCAAAACAAAAAAAAACAACAACAGAAAAACAAACAAACGAAAAGTTCAGATTAAAACAAATATCTCGATGCCTCGTTCACTCTATTACGATTGTTTATATCTCTTTGTTTTTGGTTTATTTTAAGCTCCACTTTTTAAAGAAAAAAGTGAAGCTATTGTTATGACCCTCTCGTCGGCGTCGGCATCTGCGTCGACTTTGGTAAAGGTTTCCATTCAAATTCATTTCTCCATAACCATCAAACATATTTATTTACAACTTGGTTTGCTTGTTCACTACCCAAAAAAAGGAACCCACTTCGAAAGGGCAGGTAACCATACAATTCATTTTGGCACAGTTATGTCCCTTCTCAACTTAAAATAAGGTCAAGTGTCCGGATATGATTTCATATTACATGTATGTGTCTACAGCGTGATGTCGCAGTACGTCTTATGTAGATTAAAGTCCGTAGACGACTGAAATATTGTCGGTGGATCGTAAAACACATGCATGCAAATAACACAACATCTTGTTTTAATTTAAGTATTGTGTCATGTCTTGCTTATACAAACGTGTTCATTATGGCTTCATCGCCATTCTAAAATATGTTTCCATATTCAACCTTCATAGAAGCACTAATGGTGTCTACCGCCACAAGTTTACCACATTTCTAATTTTTGAGTCCCAAATTGTTGACAAAAACATTTAAAATGATGTGCTTCTCAAATTTCAATATTTAATCATTTTAAACTAAAGTAGAACGAAAAAAATGATAAAGAGAACAACACATGCGTTACCTAAGAAGGAAATTATGCACTTTAAGTTGAATGCACCTGTAATTTGTAGGCATACACATGCCTTTTAATTGCTCTGATTTAGACACTCCTTACTGCACGGGACACTTTATATTTGTGTGTACGCTATGAAACTGGTGTGAGTCACAACACTGCAACAAGATAAACATTCTCACGTTAGACACGGACCTTCCTTAGTATGCAATCAAAAGTCCGATTGAACTTTCTATGCCCTTTGAGTCATTCGTTTTTACAGATTATAGGGTGATGCTCAACAGTACATATAAATATACTGTATTAAGGCGGTGTAACAACTCCATTATGATTTATCTCTGTGTAGGGCAAGTTTTATTCCAGTTTCTGTTTTGTAGAAGTAAATGAAAAGAAACATATAATAGTGCAAACATAGAACACTTCAATATACGATATTTAGATATGTATATACTTCTGAATATATATCCATTTAGAATATCACACACGCGCGTGGGGGATACAATTATATATCCCACATTTATTTATGAAATAAACATTGCTATCATTCAGATTCAAAGACATTTATCGATCTTGGGCATTTTCTATCGCCAATGCGACAGTTTCAGCTAGCTTCTTGATTTTATGTGAACACGTCTGTATAAGTAACATAAGACCGAGATCCAGAAGGTGAAATTGTCTGATTCCAGATACTTCATACGTGATACTTCAATAGTCGCTAATTAAAATGACGTATATTGTATAATACCAACCCAGAACATAATTAAGAAACCTGATGCATTGTAATCTTTGCTCACCGGGAGCTTTTTGAATTGGAATCTTTATGAGACTTGGATTCCCAAAGGCCTGTATTGCTAGTTTGTTTTAGTAATAAACAAGACCTGTCACAAAGGGAACCCTGTTTTGTTTCAGGATTACTTTGTATGTGTCGTAACTAGTTTTTACTGTATGCTCGCGCAATTTTAGCTTTGAAGACATTCTTCATTCCAATGATATTAATGTGGGAGAACTGACAATCATGAAACACAAGGGTCACACTATTGGACATGTATATGGAAGCAATGCTGTTTGCACTCTTGGAAAAGTTTTATATGTCATATTGTCTAATCGCAAACTTAAGATGTGGTATGACATGACTGTTATAGTAAAGCATTGAATTTGTCGGGTGTATTTTCATTTTGGGACTCGTTTTATACCGAATGACCGACAGGAAAAACTAACGTTATGTTTTTCGAACCATCGATTTTAAAATTTCGGTTAGCGTCGAGTACTTTGAACTGATAACAACATCCATCTATATTGTGTGAATGTTTTATCAATCGCCGTGTCCTGAAATGTGACCATCTGATTCAAGTTCATGGCCACAAGAAGCAAATGTTGTAATCAAAAGTATGTGTGTGTGTGTGTGTGTGTGTGTGGAGGGGTATTTCTGGGCGGAGCCTTTTATTCAAATATGAAATGACGAATATATCGCCCTAGAATAAAACCCATCTCCTTCAGTGACTACATCGATCAAGAAAGTCATTTTAAGTATAACTAGTTTTAGTTTTATAACCCACCATCAGC
>CM037780.1:64347753-64397753 GCA_021229015.1 Solen grandis | reverse complement strand
TTGCACTGCATCTTGAGATTATTTGGATATTTAATTAGTTTAGAATGTCACTAGATAGTAATTCATGTATTGATATTGTAGAAGTTATTTCAGTCACTGCACTGCGTGCTTACATGCTGGGTGATATTTCAATACCCCGGCGTATTAAAAATTTAGAGAAAGCTACTACACGCCTTTTGGACATTGGTGGATGTTTTCATTATATGATGCTCTGAATTTTCAATCGTCTATATTATCACGTTAAATGCTGTTTCATCTCAGTTTAATGGTTATTAATTAAACATTTTCCAATGTCATTCATGTGCCCAATGATACTAAAATTACTGGGCTGATTTGTTTTTTCTTTCAATGTTTTACATGTCTCTTAATTGCATTCGGTGTATATATACATTATTGTAATAAACGTGACATGTCTGTGTGAATTAACATTGTCCCTTTAATGACCCGTCGACGTAATTTGTGGGATAAATTTAAAGATACATTTCTCTCCGAGAATTACAATAATCAACATTTTTGTTTAAAAAACTGTTTAACTATTCCCGTGTTTCCTTTATGCTGTAATAAAGCTGCAGAAATTGTTAGTTTCATAGATTGAAATCTTTGAAGCAAAATGAGGTTAGAGAGACATTTTCAAACTAATTGCTGTTATTTTATTTGACATCTAAATAAAATAGGGTGTTCTACTTTTCAGTGACGTTGAGGTGCTATTGATAATGTCATTCATTGAGTTTGTTCCAAAATGAGATTGTTTGTTTTCCAGTAAGTTGAATGTGTTCCGCAGCAATTTGAATATTAAACGACGCAGTGTGTTTCTCAGCTCCTGTTCTTAATGGAACCACTTGTACTGAAATTGTGATTTAGAAAATAACAGCTTTCTTTTGGGTTATAGATAAAGGAAAAGCCTTATTATCCTTATTTAACCATTTCCCTCATAGAGGACACCATGAAAAGACCTATGCGAACAGCATAAAACCAGATCAGCCTGCGAGTAACTCGCAGGCTGATCTGGTTTTATGCTGTTCGCTGCTCCGCAGTGGTCTGGAAATGAGGATTTTGTAATTAAATTTGGTAAGGTTCTGCAGATCAGGCTTTATGTGGTACCTACTGAGTGCGTCAAAATGAGTATATATGAGGGAAAGGATTAATGTCCTCAACGTATTGGCAGAATGACCCGGTGTTGGACAGAAGAATGTCACTTAAGCAACATAATCAATGGTACAATATTTGCATTGATATTAACGTCATTTCTAAAAAGGATGCCATATTTGATTTTGGGTTAAAACATTTTTATTTTTTTTTTACTATGTTTTATCCTGATGATGGTTGGAGAGCAACAGTTGATAATGATTAACGTAGTCATGTGGTGTCAAATTGATTGTCGCTTTTCTTCCGAAAGGAAGTAGTTGTTATATTGAGTAGGGGCACCATGAATGACACTTGTGCAACACGGGCACTTATGAACAGGTCGGGTGACTAATCAAGGAGTGAATCATCGCCAAGTGGTCACCAGTTGTAACTTGTCATTAGTGTTTATCCTTTACCATCCACATTTTAAATCCTGTTTGACCCTGAGAAAAAAACAAAAAACATCCATTAAGTTTTACATTCGAAAAGAATTAATGAGAATGGAACAGTATAAAACTTGATCATCCTTACTCCTAGACTGATTTAATTTCATACTTTTTGGCCAAGTCTTTTCTTTTGTATGTCTCATATGGTAAGGGGTTAACCATTTGTTTGGTGACAAGGGAAGGGTCGGTATGCTTGTGGTGATTGGAATAAATGTGTGGGACAAGTGTCAGGTTAATTAACAATTGTTGGCGACAATGATATGGATGTTATTTATAATATGGCGCGTGAATCCAGTATGTCGTCTGTAAAGACACGATACTTGTAGTATGTGGTTTTATTTAATGGGACCGTCTACGATGGCATGTTTGTGTGTGATATGGTTTTCTTTAATGTGGAGAGAATACAGTGTGTTGTTAGTGTAGTGTTTAACTTAGACTGAACCCGAATTCATAATGAAGCTTTGTTAATCAGGAAATCCTTTTGATCTGGACAATTCATTAGTTCACTAACTGTACGAAGGATCCCTTTACCTTAAAAAATCTCTCTCCCAAGAAATCTAATGAGATCATTATCATAGTGTTTTTAATTTGAAAAACAACAACAACTTCAACAACAACAACAACCCCCCCCCCCACACACACACAAATTAATACAGGCTCCATCCTGGTTGAAGTGGTTTATTACAAACTGGACTCTACCTCTTGTTCAAGCGTTACTTCTAAAGGAGCGTTGGGTGTTCTAGTAAGGTCCATATATTTCCATCATCTTTTATTTTCAGATTCTATCCATTTATACCAAAGACAATCTGCAATATTACCCGATGCAATAAAGCGTTTGTGTTTTCCTGAAGTCTTATATCGAACGGTTTAATATTTAAACATATAAACTATCTACTTGATCATTGGTTGTTGGCTGGTACGTTGAATTAACTCACGCTACTTTATGTATCCTTTTATTCTAGTAACGGCAACAACTAATGCTATTAGAAGGGATGAGTTCCAATATCTCAAACATGTTATTACCAGTTTGAGAAATGTCCCTTTTAACCTTTAGAATTAGTGACATCAAAGTTAGTTATGTTCGTATTTGCTTTTATCATCTAGGTAAACATTTTTAGAGTGATTTTGATAATCTCAGTAAATTGCTTATAAAAATCTTAAGTTTGGTGTAAGGATCATACGCTAAATTGCATACAACGCTCGTCACAAGAAACCTTCCATACTCCTGTTTTATCCGTATCTAAATTTCCTGCAATACGTCTGTAGGGAGTATTAATTATCTAATGAAGTGTATTTATATCCATAGGGACCAGTTATTATTCTGGATGAAACATTATTTTGCAATTTGTTGCCGATTGCACGGAATTATACGATATCCATTAGTTAAATGATGGCAGGAAAGAAGAAAGAAATCTTGAATATGGAATTTATGGTACCTGTGACTTTCTCGCCTCCAGAAAGTTACAGGAAAGTTATAACCCGAATTCATTAGACGGAATTGATTTTCTTTCCTGTTGAAGAGAATGTTTTTTTTTCTTCTCACTGTTTAAGTTGCATGAGGGAGAGAGGTTTAGATATTTCAATTAACCAATCACATCAGAAACCGTGCTATTCATGTATGCATGCTTGTTTATAATGCCAGATTGGACTTGATTATAGATTTTGTTTAATGGTATTTTGTCACCATGCAGATCATAGTTTTGAACTTAGTTCATTAGGCATAATTATTTCTGTTACACGTATTTTAGATATGATATTTATATTTTTAGACGTTGATATTTATATTTTGATATTTTAGATATTAGATATTTGTATTTTTTTTATATTCGTATTGTAGTAGATTTTGAGAATGGCGGCGTCAACAGATGGACATATAAATCAGTTAAATATTTAATAGCCATGTACATCGAACTTTAGTCGCAACGTCTATAAAAATCTACCACAATAGCTGGATGCTAATGTTGATGATTCTAGTGATGCTTATGATGCTAACACGAATATTAGTCAGTTACTCATATTAACACCAATAACCAATTAACACATTTCTTCTCCGAAGTGTATTAACCCCTGTCTTCCAGCCTTGTCATCAAAGCCCGGCTTTTTGTTTACGAGGCTGACTGAACATTTCATCTGCTGGCTCCAGTCCTGGGGACAGGTGAAGTAAGTATGTAGCTTGCTTTGTTCTGTTCCAGTTGTGCGCCTTCCTTCAACCTTTGAAACGATTCCAGCGGTGTCTGCTGTTTCCTGGTACTTTCTCTTCAGAGAGCTGCTGGGTCGGTCGGTAGGCTTGCCAACGATAATGTTTTTGTTATCAGGGAGGAAATTTGCTTCAATTATAACGAGTAAATAATCTAGATAATGGGCATATTTTCGATGCTTTGTTGTAGCTTTGTACTGCTTAGATAATTGACGAAAAACAAGAATTCTGATTTTCTGCTGATTAGTTAAGCACGTTAAGGATTTATGATTGTGTGTAAATTTATATTTTGCAGGAATAAAACGATCGATCGGTTTAGCAGTATTGCTTGAACATTTTAACAAACTGTAAATTAATTAAGGTATTGAAAATAGTCTTTGTTACACATTCGTTAACTTTTGAAAATGACTTGACTTGACTTGACTTGACTATTTGAGTTTACCGTCTCTTCGACAGTATTTCAGTCATATAGCGACGTCCAGCTAATTACAGGTGGAGGAAGACCCCGAATAACGGAGGCATTCAGATAGAACCACCGACCTACTGCAAGCCAGCTGGAAGGCTTCCTCACATTAAAGTTCGAATGACCCTGCTGGGATTCGAACCCACGCGGTGAGGGGCTGAGTGAGTGTTAAAGTCAGCGACTTTACCCTCTCGGCCACGGAGGCCCACTTTTGAAAATACATACATACATACATACATACATTTTTTTGCACTATCTTCTCTGTATTAACGTCAATGAGGCAGACGTATTGAAACAATATCATTTCTTTTCACCATGGAATGTATAATAACCCCAACACACACATATACTTGCCTTTTGTCGTCTGTTAGTCGATCTGTTCATGTATACTGGGCAATTGCGTACTCTTTATTAGGTTTGCTTTTCGGTCAGTGAGTTAAAGCTTATTTTACATTTTTGTCCCTTTCTTTCTTTTTTCACTGGCTTATATATTACATCTCCAAAATTAATCGACAAATACGTTTTCTAGCATTATTTTAAAATCGCATACCGTTTTAAACTTTCCAACATTATTATATCAAATATAATAAATTGTAACACTTATACTATCTTTAACTTTCCTATCTTTGTTTTTTTTGTTGTTTTTGTTTTTTTACGCCGAATATCTTTTTTAAAAATATTTCTTGTTTCTCGTGTCATGTTCACAGGTGGCGCCGTGAAAGGATTTTATTGACCATGACCTGAAAGTTTGCAGATCCTCGTAAAAACCAGATAGTTTGTGTTTTCTCCTGTATATTATAAATACATCATTTCCAATGGTTTTGCCACATCTGCAACGTTTCTCTTGAGCCAGCAATTCAGAGAAAAGTCTGTTTCAACAGATTTATCTCAGCTTCCAGATGTATTTTTCATTTCCTCTCAGTATTGTGTAATGGAGAAATGATTAGATGGTGCTGCAAGTGGAACCAACACTCTGAGCTTAACTATGTTGATAGCTGCTGGTCTAATCTCGTCTCTCTTTCAACCGCCATATACCCCAGTAAAACATTCATCATGCCAAAAATATTTCATGGGAATATGATGGTTTTGATTTAGTACTGAGATATGATGTAGTGCGATGTATACAGTATCCCATATTAGTTGTTTGGGACCCATCCGACACAAGATGTATGGACGTTTTTATGCGTCTCTTTGTCTCTGTGGTAAGATTTAGTGTTACTTGTGCCATAACTTCGGGCGAGATATTATTGTGTGACTACTTTCACTGCAGATCCTGTATGGAAATGTCAGTATATTAGATTAACTAATAGGAGCAAAATATAAGGCTGCATTATTTCTGGTGAAAAGATATATTGTTTTGTTGTTCGCTTCGTTATCGTTTCCCCCGTTACTAGAAAGAGATAATGGGAATATACCACACAGGGAAGACAAATGAATGCATTGTTCTCAGTCTTATTGATCGCTATCTTTATGCATTAGATCATTTGTTTCTCCTCATAAAGTACGTGAATTTATATAGTTTTTAGATGACATTTATATGCTTTACTCCATTGAGAATTTCAATATGATACCATGTTTAAGTGGAATTTATACAAACTTTTGGGAATACATTTTTCAGATTGGTCCTGTTTCTTCTTCGCTGACGAACGCTAAGTCAGTTGTAACCAGTAACAACACACGTCTGAAACATTTCAACGTATGTTTTTTTTTACATGATCATATTCAGAGTATTATTAACCCTGGCCGTCTTTCCTCCAGCCTGTCCAAGCTTTAGGTATTGGTTAAAATGTATTTGTAAACACCTTCATTATTGTTTTAGATTTGTCCCAAGTTGACACAAGTAACTATTTAACAAATTCTACCAGGGAAACAAGAGAATTGGAATACGTTCATGCATGATTTGATTATATTTCACTTAACCCCGGGAATGGGTCCGGTCAGTCGAATCTGTCTTTTAAAAATGAAAACTCGACTTCATTATCTTTTATCTTAATTCATTTATACCAAATAATTTAGCAACTGCCATTAAGCCTACATCTATTTCCCTGGTTTGATTTTATTCTAAGGAAAAGATATTCCATATTTCAAACAGTTGTCGTGGCTTGTCTCGAGCCGGGTACCAGGATGTTGGAAACCTTGTACCATCACCAAAATGCCTCAACGGGACATGGATGTGTGTCATGAATTTGGCTTATTTGATTTATCTTAGACCATAGACCATTTCACTCCGAAATGAGTCGTGAACATACGTAAATCAACGATCTCTCGTCGAACACATAATCTTCATGCTGGTGTAAAATTCAACACATTGTTCAATAGGATAAAAGCATACACATGACATTTCCCCCAGTTACTGATTGGTCAGTACACAGAGAATTATACTTATACAGGGGTATTGACGAACCCCTTGTGAAATTGTCTTTGACGTTAGAGCTGCTTATTCGTGAGTTTTATTTTTCTGTATCAAATTTTAGGTTATCAGAGCTGTAAAAACTAAGACGTTTTCTCCTTTCTAACTGCGTTCTTGTAAAATGTAAACATCAATAAGACAGACATGCCATTGCTGTTTGATGACGATTTTAATGAGTATGTAATGTAATATTGTTTCCGATGTTTTGCGTCGTTAAATTTTATAATTATGAACTGATGATTTCATTTGTTACATTAATAATGTATCATGTACACGGAGGAAGTGTGGTTAAATATCGATATGCACCTTTGTGCTACAGATTAAATTTGCATAGGCTGCACTGACTGTATTTGATAGAGCGTACAAAGGCGTTGTGGTCCAATAGCGGCTCACGTGACTGCAGAAGCAAATGTTCTGCGAGTTCGAACCCCGTTGTGTAAGGAAATTTCATGACTTTCCCAGGAGCAAAGTACTGGCTCAATCCAGAAAACGTCGAGAGAGGTTAGTATAGTTGTAAGAACTTGTTTCACAATCGACGTAAAATAAATAAGCTTAGTTAATGAGCATCACAGGCGCAGAATGCTAGTCCAAGTCAGGGATCGCCCTGAAGGATTATAAAACTATTTCAATGTTTTCAGAATTTTATGAACTCGTTGTTAATGTACTAATATGAGTTAGCGAATATATGAATATTTCAAAATATTCCTTGAGAGCTAATTATATAATATAATCAATATGATAAGATAAAACCACAGTGTAAATCTAAAGTAACATAAAAATAAGAATGATATCACTGATAATATTAAAATATGTGTAACCAATTATAATACGTAATTGATACGCCAAAGTAACCTATTAGGAACCCGAATCACTTAGAAATATCACGTTCATGTTTGAAGAGAAAGATCTTCAAGTGACTGTATCTGGCTTGTTAGTCTATCAATACTGATGAGAAAAAGAGATAATGGAAACAAAAGTAGATAAAATACTTAATTTCCTTGAACATTGTTTCATGTGTACAGTGCTTGTGGTTTTACATCTATAATTACAATTGTGCATGTCGAGAGGGCTTCTTGTTGACAGATTCGACACGCGTACAATGGTTTCATTTGAGAATGAATTATCCCCGCGTACAAATCATCTTCGTGTTATAATTGATGTCATGCGATGTCATCCAAGAAAAAAATGAATATGATGCAACGACGCAAATTTCAAGTCATATTGATTTTCTTAAATAATCAGTTGCAAAAGAAAATGTTCAGAAATGCATTTTGTTTGAATATATTTACGATTTCCTTTCAAAATCTAAAATGCTCGTAATATGTGTCATACTGCTAGTATACTAGAACATATAACTGGAGTTAATAGCGCACCTAAATAAATGAAAATTTGAGTGCTCACTTTACTTTGCAATTTAGTATACATGTATATGGAATTAATCAGTATCAATAGATACAAGCTGTATGATTGTACACCAAAAGCTGTATGATGCAAATCGAACATTACTTCGCATTCCATCAAGAAATACAAATTATCTATAAATGATTAGCTTTTGTTTGGATGAGTGCCACCGGGTATATTCAACAATTGACAGACGATATTTTGATGAAATGCAGAGACAAACAGTTTCATCATTAAATGCATGCAGTGACGCTGTTTATCGTTGGTGCAACACATAAAGATAGTGAGTACTGGCCCCTGGTGGGGCATGATTAGTCCATAACATAAGCAGGGTACAAACCTGTCCTTAGAACTGTCAGGCCTGTTTCATGCGGCCTGTCAAAGATGGCCGCTGAAGCCAGGAGTCTGCTAAATAGGGGTTCAAATTTACTATTATTTTAATGTAATAAATAATTTAAATTTAAAAAGGTTGGCTGCTTTTTATACCGATGGTCGTCAGGTTTAACTGTTTTCATTTCGTAAAGAATGAATCATGACCCTGTAAGATGTCCACAAGACACGCCATGTGACCGGATGAACTGTCAAATGACGTGTTAAGCTGACACTGCTGTGTCCATTGTGAAAGTCCTTGTAATAGCCAGGCGTTACGACCTCGTTTTACACAAATGCGTACATATATCATTACCCTCTTATTTGAATGAACAAGCAGTTGCAATCTTTCCTTCTGAGGCAGTGGTGAGAGAGAATGTATTGTGAAATATTGCGTTATTTCAAATCAGCAGTAACGTACTTGCGTTTCCACTGTAATCCGACACACTGCGTGCTTATGAATAAAGATAAAGCCGGTGATAAAGAAAACGGCGCATTTACACGAATAATGACAAAATGAATTGCATTAAATAACAGTTAACTTTTCATATAAAACCCCGCAAAATATCCCATTATAACAATATGTATGTCATACTTCGCTATATAAAGGCAGTACAATTTCCGTGCCTAAGATAACGTCGCTAAATACACGGCTTGTCTGTCTGCCCGTCTGAAGGCTTGATGGGATTGACAATGTTGCAGTCTTTTTGGGAATGTGACCTAAATGACAAGGGCTTATATTTCATGTAGCACCATTACGCCGTGGTCATGTGGCATTATACCAAAGTCAGTCCTGTTATCCTAATATCGGACAAGCCAGTCATGAAAAGTTGAGTGACAAAGCCAGGAGCAATCAGTATCATTTTTCATGACTTTCGTTAATCGCGTCCGAGGATCGAACCAGTGACCTATCGCTTCGGAGACGGATATTCTAGCCACTCGGCAACCGGGGCGGTTCATACTTTAACTCCTGTATCAAACCAGACTAAAACCCAACTTATACATGCGACCAGTTTTATCTGTTTGATGCTCGTCACATGTCTGATACTACATAATCGTTGGGCCGACATTCAAACGATGAGGTTAACCGACCAAGGGGTAGCATAATAAGGATATCTGACACGCACACAAACAAACAAACATGATGATGCAGCTGAAGGAGATGCTTGTAAACCCCATACGAAATTCGATCGTTAAAACACTGCAGTAAAGAAAGGATGCCCGACATGAAAGGAAACCCAGTGGTGTTACACATTGTAGCGCTGGAAAACTAATCGCATTTCATACTATATGATAAATCACCTAGATCGTTGAAGACGACAAAGCCGTTTTTACACTATTACTTTTTTCTGTATAGGGAATATTTAAAAGATCTTGGCGTAAAATTGTTGTGAATCATTTAACTGGAATGTTATTGAAATTAAGCCTGGTCTCCGGCTTGAGTTGTTGCTCGGTGTCTCTTTTCACAAGCATAGAAGATCATTGTAGATGACTTTAATCGTGTTTTTGTAATCTTTCTCTGTCTGTTGTGATAGGGAACAGTAAATAGGTTGACATTTGGGATAAAGTAGTTGTTGCCTTTCTGATGTATTCTATATTTAAGATAATACACTATTTCAATTTTATATCCTAAGAAGGTATTTTAGGATGCAAAGTTTAAAATTCTAAGTCAGATCAAATGATGGTAGAAGTATGGTATGATTTTATATATTATGTGTTTCTCGCTTTCTCCGTCTATGATACCAGTCATATTTGATACATTAATAAAAGAACAACATATGTTCTTAATAAACTGTTAACTATCAATAAGAAGTTCACAGAGTTACAAAATCAAAAGGTACATGTATAAAAGCTAGTGTATTGATCCATCTGTAGATATGAAAGAGCAACACTATCAAACATATTGACCTTTCATTTCTTTTAAGTATTTCATGCATGTATAGACAGACAAATCCAAAGATGTCTGAAGGTAAACCATCCATCATTAAATTGTGATCATGGTCCATCAAGTGATTATGGGAATTTTATAGTAAATGCAAGCTTTTTTGGAATTAGAGCAAAGGAGTATATAACTCCAAATCGACGGATGCTTGCATCTGCACTGAAGTCTTTTTAAGTATTTGAAGGGCCATAATTATTATTTAATGAGGGATTGAAATAACAATAAAAATAAAAACATGGAGCGGTCATAGAGTTTGCACTCTAGGTAAAATTATTGAAAGAGATTATGATAATTTATCTAAGAAGACGGACTTGTTCACTTCAAGAAACAATCTGCATTTATATTTTCAACAAGCATGTCATGTTCTCTTTCAATCAAACCATTTATACTTCAGTCTCCTCGCGGCGACCTTAAGTTTTAAGTATGTAAGTAGAGCTTAGTGATTATTTTACGTTATGACTATACCACTTTTATATCAACATTTCTTTTTGTGAAAGACAGACAAACATACTTCAAGACCAATCAAATGATAATATTTTCACAGACATGGATGAATCATGTAGTCGAGAGCAGGAAATTCAAATTGTAAAATATGGTAATATTACAAGAAAACCAGAATTAAATTAAACATTTTATGAGACAAACTACTACTTTGAATTATCTGAAAGATTTATAATTTCGTGAAGGTCTTTAAACGTCACCTCTTCTTCACTGTTAGTTAATTAGGCCACTAACAGTTAAAACGCTTTTAAACTTGCTAGCGGTAACATGTTACCTGAATATTCCCCTCGGGCTGCAGAAACGTTCAGATTATTATTAAATCTTTTCATTGCAGTTTTTGTTGTTTTCATTTCAAGTATAATTCTCTATATATTTCATGCATAATCATTTACAACAACAAAAACTTCAAGGCACAGTCTTACGTTAGCGGTGAGTTTGGACAAGTGTGTTTTTAAGCAAAGTGAAATGTTATTTGAAGGATATACATGTATTTTATCTTCCGTTTATACAACAGTAAATAGACCCGGGCTATCATTGTCATTCTATATCATCAAGACCAGTGTAGCAAGTCTTTGCTTTTGCTTAATTTATGTTTCCAGTTAAAAAAGCAATCACGAGGAGTCATTTTAGACCGACATGTATATGACTGCATTTTCTTTACAAATTATTTCGAACAGATATTACTTTTATATAAATTGCCTTTCATCTCAATCTCAAATATTTATTTTTGTTACAAAACCGGGTTTTGTACATACGATTCAACGTCACTTTTTCTGTCATTATATTTCTTCGTTTCTTTGGCGGATAAGTCTCATTACACATTATGTTTCTACAAGCAGATGAAAGCATTTTCAAATGAATTTACTTGAATATCTATCTTAATAGCATGGAGAGATCAGGTTTCGATGATCAAACCTGTTTTAGTTCAGTCTCAACTAAAACTAAGCTGTCGTCAATCAATACTATTGACTCCTATTTTGATGACAAATTTTGATCCTTCATTGATCACTGACAGATATCTTAGAGGCTAGGTTTAGAGTCTATCTATTTTGTTTAGTCTTATTCATTTCTTTTAACGTTGATGGTTTGCATAAGAGGGTGCTCTTCCCATCAATGCATCTTGCGTTGGGCTGAATTTTAAGTCTGAAAACATATGCAGATGAAGGGATTGGGGATTATATGATAAAATGAAGGGACGGAAACCTGCGTCACTTTGAGAATAACTTTGATGATAGCAGAAAAAGAAATCCAGCTCAACACGTGACTCACACGTATCGCATTTCTATCATTTGCAAAGTCTCCAACGATGTCTAAACAGAATTTCAGTATTTGTTTCTGCATTCTCTATTTACTTGTAGAAGTATTGATGATTATTTTTTCGCCAACTTGTATAAAGTTTCAGATTGTGAATTTTCATTATCTTGCAAGGAAATTTCTGTTCCATGTTACTGGAAAATATCTTGATTCAGAAAGCCGTCTGTTTTTGTCGTCGGCTTTAAGCAGTCTCATGAGACATCGCCAACAGGGCTTCCTTGATTGAGTTAATATGTGTTCTTGAATACACGTGTAAGTCGAATATCACTAATGGAACGTCACTTGTCATGTTCTGTCTGGTCTTCGGTCATATATCATTCATAAAATACACACATACATACGCGAATATATTTTGACTTTGTCCTGCCCAGCCTATAAAAAAACAGACAATGCAGCATGTTTCTTGCATAGGGCATTAAAGTGTGGGTTGTTATTACTAAACTATCGGTGTTTAGGTTATTTTCGATTGAGCCTTTTTGTTTTTCATATTGTCTGTTAAATTGAAAGAGACGGTCATTATCATATGAAATTTCACTCGAGATATCCATTTGCTATATTAATAAATGAAGAGAAAATTTTGTCTGATGTTTTGCTGAACACCGTTATGTGGCAAAAACCACATACATCTGTGTGATGTTGATTTGTAGCTTGATAACTGTTTTGCTTGTTTCTTTTGTCATCTTGACAAGTTTCAGTTGTCGGATGTCTCGGAGGAAATTATCAAACCGATGCCACGCTATTGATATCAGATAGTAATATGCGAGTTGGATTTGTTTGTCTCTAATAAAATACGAGAGATGTTTGTAAGTGGAAATAAAAACGGAATATGTATTATTTGAGACAATCGTTAAAGCTATTGTTAACGTATATCAGATACGGCATGCTTTTTTGTAATCACCAATACATCACAAACATAAACATCATCAGAGACGAATATTCCATTTGAAGTTTATTTTCAGTTTCTTTGCATCAATAAGAATAAAGTAAAGAAGGTAGTATAAATTGGAAGTCGATAGATGTTCCCTTCCAGAAACATTTTAACTTTTAAGAGACTAAAGCTTGAATGGCACCAACTGTGAAAATGAAATCTCTTTGACTTTTTTTATTTTGAGTTGTGTTAGATTAATGGCTTACTTACATACTTAAAGTCGTGATTGACTCTTAATAAATGTATGTACTTTTGTGACACAAGAATGAATATAAGCTTTGTTTTCAGGCAGATAAGTAAAATGTGTTCAGGGAATACCTTTATTCTTTAACAATGCGAGAACTTTGCGTCCCCTAGAACGCATGTTTGAATATTTAAAGGATTTGTGAGTATTTATGTTTGAATCTCATGACGATGTTTATTTTTGTACACCTATCGTAATGCATCACTTTTCGAGGTCGCCAACTTAAAATGAAGGCAAGAAAGTCTCGGTTACTCCTGAATTTTGGGCTACTGAGTTGACAGATAGAATTTTGAATGCAAGTTCTCATGAGACAAACCATCTACAAATTTAGCCCCTAACTAATAATCCAGTTGGCTTGACCAATTAGATAATAAATTAGTGTGTCCCAATTACCCAGAGTTATGACCCTTGAATTAGCAAAAACAAAAACAACAATCACAAAATTGACGTCAACTATTCACTTCAGAACTGTTTCAAAATAAGGTTAGATATATTGTCAGCTGTCATTGAAACATACATGTTTACCGTCTGGGTATTTTTTGCATGGTGATATAATGTGTAGGTTGATTAAGGTTTTAATCGTTGCTATGATTCTTTTTGTGAAACCTGATAAGTACAAATATTTTCTGGCTTCTTTGGTATTTGTACTACCTCCACAGAGAGGTTTCGTGTTTCTTTTCATGGTATAAAGGTTAAACGTCTGACTTGAGACTTAGATCTCTTCAAGCTCATGGCTAGGGTTGGAAATTAAAGAAAAGGAGAGGACCAAATGCGTTTTTATGGATTAAATTTCGAGAGAGTTACCAATTGAAAAAGACACCTGTAGGGTAATGAAGTGTTGGCTGTTTGCAACCCCATCATCAGTGATTATATTAAGATACTGTTGGCTCTCCATACATCTGTATTTCATTGAAGTACGGGGCAAATTATATTGCTGTAAAATCATTATACGTGACTTTTGTTAACATAAAAAACGTTTTATTCAAGGCAGTTACGTGGTTTGATATATTCGTGCTATCATGGTCTCCGATAAACGTGAGATCCGATCTAAATTTACGAATGCCATAGGGTTAATATTCGCGGATAACAAAACACACCAACCCACGAAGATAAAGCCCAACCAAAATAAATAATTTTGAAATAAGTTTGACATCGGCCTAACACTCCCCGATGTACATGTAATATTATATTTGTATTTCTTTTAATTGTTTTTTTAAATTTTTTCCTTTTTTTTGATCTTGATTTGAATTTCGTCATATACTGTTTATTACAACGACTACGTACAGAGAGTAACATGCGATAGTAAGAGTTCAACTTTCCGTCTTTATCTCTCTTTTTGAGTGTTTGAATTGTGTTCATATGGCGAAACAGTGCCTTCATCGAGCGATATGATTGGGCTAATAGTATTTCGATTATTTTTGTCCATATGCAAGTGAATATCTATTCCGGGAACAGATAAGATTTTTGATACTAGCATTCTGTACCATCTGTTCATTAATCTCTATTACATTTTCCGATTTTTTTTTTTGGTTCCACCTTAGTCATTTGGAAAAGCAAGTTCTCACAACTTGCTTTTTACTTGGATTTAACGTCAGTTTGGAACTTTAGGCTAACTGACACATTTATCGTCTACTTGTCAACACTTGACCAACCAGTCCTGTACTGCCCTTAAATGCTTTATATTTCAACAATATTTTATGTTGCGGAAAGGGATCGATTCAACGTCCTTCTGGTAATAAGGCATACGTTCTAAGAACTCGATGTACGGTTTACGCTTAATCTCTTGTTTGTGGATATAAAAGACCATATTGAACCAATAACCTTCAAATCACAGAGCCTTAACTATAGCACCGCACTATGACTTCCGTGTGTTATATTTAAATAACGTGTTTCTCAATTGGGGTAAAAAGTCATAAATTTAGATAAATGGGAACGATGAATATAGCTGGTTAATTGACTGTAAAATATCAAATCAAACACGTTCAGTAGTAATTAATCATACCCTGTAGCCTTTCTTTTGTTGTGCGATGAAGGCAGCAACGTTTATATCGCAATGAAACCCTTGCTTAAATGCATTTAGCGTTTGTTTTTATGGACGAACATACAGGTGATCCTGCTTCTTTGTGAAGACACATAAAGCTGCAATATCTAATGGCTGAGCACAAATAAATACGTCAGATGCAGGGTTACAAGCAGCGTTAATTGAGAGGAACGTTCAGGTACTTCTCTAGAGTATAAAACTTTGAAAATATGGTAAAACCTGGTACTGATATTTTATCCTGATATTTAATTTGGAGCTTAAGCACAGTTACAATGAGAAGTTAACAGTTTTCACGTGAAATGCATTTTTGTTTGTTTGAAATTGTCTCTGTTTTCACTTCTTAAAATTGTTATAGTGCTTACTACCTACTTAATCATTGTTTTGTGTGTTAATGGCGTGCCCAAAGCCGATCACCTGTTTTGCACAATGTGTATAGATATTGTTAAAATTTGCCGAAAATTACCACGTAAAGGTACGTATAGATTGTACTGGAATGAAGTTGATTTTACAATTTATGTATATAATAGCTGTCCAGTAATTCCTACCTTTAATATCTTTTTTGCATAGTCACAGCTTTAACTATACAACGCGTTATGCAAGGCCTCACAAAGCTCTTTTATATACGGTTTATCCATGTGCATGTCGGCCCGGTGTTGGGATAATGTGACTGAACGCGGTATCAAATTCCTTATCTACGACGTGATATTGCCTTTTGGCAGTGCTATATCTGCTTCATTTCAGATACTAGGAGCAGTTCTATCAGATGTAAAACCCCAATAACTAACGCACTGATGCTGCAGGAACTCGGTTTCCCTGATATACGAATTGAAATCTAATAAAAACGCATTTCTCTTTTAGCTGTTTTCTTCTATTGATTGAAGAAGATAAGTTGCCAATCACTTTAAGAGGAGAAACTTGTCAGTTAGGAAAATTGACTATTAGTAACAGATAAAGAAATACAGTGCGCAGTCAAATAATCTTTCTCATTAATCTTATATGAGCATGTCACACAAATGGACAGTCTCAATTTACCAGTTACAGATCCGTGGGATTATTGGCCTATCCCGATGGTGCATACGCATGTCTTTAATGTTCCACATGATTGTCGTTTTATGAAAATTACTCCATTTCGTTGTAATTATACACCCTAGGTCTATTTGAAATGCTGACATTTTGTGTGTGCTGACTGCTATAAATCATTCAACGCTTGGTTTTTGTTTCACTGGTACATATATGCCGCACGTCAAGTTGAGATTTGTTAGATACATAAATCTCTGTAACTGACTTTATAACGATTGCTATCGCTTTTGTTAGTGAAGAAACATTAAAATTTTAGATGGCTGTGCTTTTAAATTGGATAATTATTGAGAGATGGAAGAAATTATTGTGTTTGAAATTATAGAACTGAAATAAACAATATTTTGAACATTAATCATGTTTTGTTGTAAAAAATAATGCACGCAAATAATTATTGATAGGATGAAAACCAAGATGAATAGAAAGAAAGAAAGAAAGAAAGAAAGATACAGAAAACAGGTGAAGAGATATGTTGGAAAGTGGATAAAAGGAGAAAGAAGAAGAAGAAGAAGAGGAGGATGAAAATGATGATGATGATGATGATGATGAAAGAATAAAGGGATGATGATGTTGATGGTAATACAAGACGGACACACGTCATAAAACTAATCAGTCACAATCAGTTATTGCTATTTAAATCAATTTTACTGTGCATCCACATGTTAAATGTACCTTGCAGTGTCTGGAAAGTGATCGAGACAGACAGGCCCGGTGATATAATGCCTCATTGTAGTGGTGATGATATTTACATAATGTTAACAGAGAACCAAGTTTTTGTTTTGGCTATGAAAGAAATGTAACATTGAATAATGACTGACCTTTGCTTGTGTAAACTGAATAACAAGTTTATTTGGCTTAATTGCATGCCTCGACATATCATTATAATTATATCAATTTCAGCTATGTGGTCTTTTTCCTCTTTGTTTTCATGTGTTGTTTAGCCTACTTAGCAAGATGCTTATGCACCTTAATGATTGCGGTGCAGAGAAATTGCTCGTTCTTCCCTTAAACATGTTTTGTCGTTTTAAATTTTAATGTATTCGTTGTCAGCAACGGCAACTTCGTGAAATTGCCACAATAAATCCCGAGGAGGTTGCAGCGTTCACCTGGGCATGTTAGCATGAACATGCCACATGTGATGTACCATGTTTAGAACTGAATAATATATACATAATTCTGAAGCCGGAAATGTCTCCCAAGCCTAATAGTCTACACTTCATGCTTTTAAATGTGATACTCGTCTCTTTGAAGAAAAAAAACAACAGTACACGTGTAAACTTTATCAGATTATTGTCTGAAATATGAATCATCAAATTATGTTAATATATCTTTAAGACGATTAGATTGTGTTTGTAATCTGGATGTAACTGTATAAAGCCTGATGAAAGATATTGCCTTTGGATAAACTTCCCTAAAGCGACCGGTCTATTGACCGTTGTACACAGATGGCTGCAAAAAGAGGTCAAAAGTTTATATATCAATAGACGTTATAACTAATGATCAACAGATTGTCAGAAAGATATATTCTATTTATGTAGATAATAAAACCCAAAGCAACCCAGAATGATGCTATATAAAACTGTAAAATAACTCTTAGATAGTTTCTATAATATAAGTATGTGGAAGACATTAAATTGGATTTTAACGTCGCTGCGAAATGTCTGTCGAGTTACAGGTGAAACAAGACCCCGAGCGCAAAACGGTACCGACCAACCGCAAGCCAGTTGGAACACGGCGTGAGTCTTTTTTTTTCAACATCATGAATATAACTCCAGCAATTACTTCGTTTTTCAACTGTTTTTTATGATGATCACAAATGTTTGAATATACAAGAACATACTTTTTATTCCAAAGACAAAGAAAGACAAAAAGGAATGCAATTATATGGTTGCATGAGTTTTTGTTGGGTTAAAAAATTCTTAATCCAACCCAATCAATAACCAAGAAACATTTTCCAATGTGCTTCACCGAATGCTCACATTTAAGGTTGTTTATGCCTTTTACCGTGTTGTTATATAAATTCAATTAACAAATCCATTAGTGAAAAACAGTTGATGGAAGGACTGGGCAACGTTGGTTTCCAGCGACTGTTCCTGTCGTTTTTTTCTACCGTAGTTAATATCTATGATGCAGACATTGCAGATACTCTAGTTCTATTTTCTCACTCGGAAAAGCATCAATAATTTATTCCACACATAATATGAAAGAGCACTTCTCTCTTAAGATGCAATTTCTTCCCTAAATTAAATTTTCAGAAAAGATGGAGAGGTATTGAATTCAATGAAAGTGGGGCGTCATTCAGAGCATTTCAGACATTTATCGTTGTTACTCCGTCAGACCTCATATTTTTACCTTTTGTATCTTTCATAAAGAAGAAGTAAAGAATATGGAAATTTAAGTGAAAGCAGTGAGCTGCAATTACTTATTTTTTTGCTTAAATCTCTTGATATTCCAGTCGTGACCCTCCAAAGTGAACTTGAGTCGATGAACTAATCACTTGATGTCGATATGTCATAATTAAAGGTCACATCAAGGTCAACGACCCTTACATTTCTTATTGTAATTGTGTAAGCAAATTATGTAAGATGCCCTTAATCAAACAAACAAGTAAAAAAAATGTAAAAATATTTCGTTTTATGTTTGATGGTACAAGCACATATTCTTGTACCTTGTGGAAAATCCTCAAAATTTAAATGATAAAAGCAAATAGTTAGAAAAGCAATGTTGTAATGTTTTGCCTATTATATAATCTGATTGATTTATCATGTTTATATTACCGTGCAATATCTATGATACAGAGGGTTTATGAAATAATTTGAAAAGAATACGGACTGAGTTTATGACGAGGTGACTAGGGAAACAGTGTGTAATTTCCTGCATATATCTATCATGAATGATAAAATGGGTTACACAGCACATAGGCACGATATAGAACTGGATATCAGACAGCAACAGAGGCATGTCATTTGCTGAATGATCTACTTCAATGGACTGGATAATGGTCATTACATGACTTCTTTTATTGTGTAATTGGACTGTAATTTGTCTGAATTTCCATTCTGTGTAGACATTTTATATATGCCAACTGTGCAAGCTTAAACTATTCCAAGATCTCTTTTAGAATGACAAAAAAAAAATCATTAACTCTTTTATTGTTGATTTCAGCATATTTGGTCAATGACAGAAAGACATTTGAAGAACCAGTGCTTGAGGCAGACCAAAAGGCTCCTAATGTTGTTTTCGGCATCGAACAAGGGACATATCTAATATCTAACTGTTGATGTTGTTTAGCTCATTAATTTCATAGTGTAACACTACGGTATTTAGAAAGTTTTTTTCTTCCCAAGTCTATCCCACTTCATAGGGTTGTTAAATCTTCAATTATATTTAGCTTGCCAACCGCTATGAATCCTTAACTCCCCATCCTTTTAGTACTGATCTTGTTTTACCCAGTTTTAATAAGAGTAGTTTGTGACGAATCTCACAAAGCAATTTGTCAGGTAGGTCTTGTTTTCTTCTAAAGGTATATTTATCTCATTTTAATGGTGAACTTGGTAGGAAAATACAGTTGTGAAAACTTTGTCATTTGTTGCAAATGCTTCGCAGCGGAGCAATCTAGCAACTTAATGTGCACTCCTGGTGAAATTAATCCTTGTACGGTTTTCAGTCCTGGGGTCATAAATCGCTCGTGGCAGTGTTATATTAAAATGGTCTTGACATTTCGCTTCCTGTGGTCTGTATTGAGTGTAATTAAGGTAAATACGGCGGCCGTAGTGGTCACTTTGAGATTGTCGCACGTTCCAAAAGGCCGCGAGATTTTTTTCTCAGTTTTGTTACAAACGTGAAATATTACAAAGTCACTTAGATCAAATTACATGTAAAACTGTCTAAAGGCGAAACAGGATGCGAGACGAGACATCAGAGATAAAAACATGGACGAAAACATACAATTAAACCATTACATGCAATAGACATTTATAAGATGCGTGTGGGCAGATGGACAAGACGTAAGCGGAGAATTACAAATTGATACAGATAATAACATTCGAGTTACTGAAAAATAACAAGGCTAGGCCAGGAAAGACATTCGAGAAGGTATATGACATCCTTGGGGACATGACAATCAGCTTAACAAGAGGTAAAAAAGCAATTGACCTAAAAATACAAGGGCGTAATTGGCTGAAATTGCTGATATAATAGGACGCATGATAGGGCAAAAATAAAACAGAAGAAAAAAACGGGGAAGGTGTAAGTAGAAGGAACAAAGGAGTGGATTAGCGACGAGTTGATATAAGCAAACTACACCATTGTAACGCTTATGCCCCTGTTACACTAGAGCCCGTTTTGACTACGTCCTATAGGGCTCCCGAAAACCTTATAAAACGAGTTGACGTCGGGTTAAAACGGAGAGATTTAGCCAAAATATGGCTAGAATACAATCAACTAGTTCACACACCGTTGTTGACTCGACAATTCCGTCCTCAGACCGTCAGCAGACCGTTCAGAACGGGATAAAACGACCATATACAACGTATTCAAACAGTTCTAGTCCGACTACAGCTAGTTTCCGTACGTCTCGTTCCTGTTTTCTTCCCAAACCGATCTCACTACGTCCTTGTCCCGTCCTCAGTACGTTCAGATCGTAACTGAGTGCAAGTTCTGGTCCGACCTATAAAAACTCGGCACTTTTCAGGAACAGCAACGTCATCCATGGTAAATGCCTGACTTTTCTATGATCCTATGAGAGGACGATCCGTATTTATACCCTCCTGTTTTGATCGCACTGCAAACGGAATGGTCGTTGAAAGGACTGGATACAAACTTGACACGGATAGAGCGTACTAAGGACGTACTGCAAACGCTTAGGACTGTGTAGAATCGTGTAAGGAACTATCTGTTTTGCTTTTATCAAAAAAGACGAAGTAAGGACGCACTAAAAACGTTATGCAATCTAGATAGGTCGGTCTCTGGATGAGATAAACGAGTTAGAAACTAGCAAGATCGTTGCGAGATCGCACTTCTAACAGCAAGTCGATCGCACTACGTCCCAGAACGTCCTTAGTCCGTTTGCAGTACGACTGTTACGTTTGCAATACGACCATCTCGTTTTCGATACGATAGCACTACGTTTTATTTCAGAACGGTGTACCTTTTCAGAAATTTTGAGTCTGTTCAAAACTTTGGAGAGGCCATCTCGACCAAAGTCGTCCAAACTCGTCTATAACGATCGTAAACAGATATCAATACGTTGTTACTACGACCACTTCGTTTTCACGCCGTTCAAGCCCGTTTCGCTAGAACTTTTAGGTCGTACTGAGGACGAGTATAAGTGTAACAGGGGTATAAGACAGGCAAAAGTGAAACGTACTAGCTATGTACAATCACTCTAGCGGAAATATGACTGAGACCAAATAACACCAGGCTAATTTTTGTCTGTCATGGTGTCCTGACTCGCCTATAATTCATCTCATAACAGTTAACATCCTATGAATAAAATTACACCGAAGGGGGCATAAAAAAGGTTTATGGCCCAAACCTAGCAGTGGTGTTTAGAATGATTAGCTTTTCGATGGCTACCTGATGCGCAATGCGGGGGTCATAGGTTCTTTGTAGCCGAGCAATCAGATAGAGGATGGGGCAAAGGCTGGATTGCTTGGTAAGCGTGGCCAAAAGTTGACCTATATGCTTCATTTATTACAATTCAAATGTGTTTCTTTAGCTATCCAAACCAAATAAGACTAAAAAAACTTTGTTTCCTCCTATTATATTCATAAGATTTATTATATTTGCACGGAAAGTTTGCTGACGAGTAGAAACCTTAGACAAAGTTAAAAAGAGCCCTGTACTTAGTGCATGGCGGCTACCTTAGATAAACAGTTTCCAATCCGCTGAAATACATAATTGTAGCTACTGACTTGTGTTAGGAACAATTAATATGCCTATTTATTTTCAGTCCGATATAATTCCATGCTAATTAAAAGCCGTTTTGATGTTGTCTTTATGGGGGAAATGATGACATCGATCATTTTCATTATAACATCAACTGGAATGTTTCTCTTTGATCTTACAGGAAGAAACATTCATGAGCCATTCATACTTTTTCAACCTTTTATTATTTTTAGTGGAACAAGTCTATAAAAAAAGTACAGATACATATCATGCAAGCATGTTGTCACACACGACGAAAGCTACGGAGAAAACCCCAACTTATCTAGCAATTGCAATGATCCCTTCCAGCGTACGTTCCAAGACAATCCATTTTCACCTCCGGTAAGACCTTTCTATTTTCACCGCAGTTACCTATGTCTGTCTCAAGGCACGAATGACACGCGAGAGGGAATAGATAGACCCATTTTCGCGGTGATCCGGGAATAAATCACAATTTTCACTACATGTTTAAATTTTATCATAACAAGATAACTTTCGAAGTGTTCGAATATTATTGTGTGAACGAGATTATCGTCACGTTTGACAGATATATTTTTATCTTCTTTGAAAGATCTCGTACTTGACTCTTTAACTACTCCTTCCACTCTTAATAAATTCACTTTGCTCAAGAGAATTATTTTTTGTAAGATATGTTATTAGTGTTATTTTTTCTGACCTTTGTGACTTGGGTGTCATTTTCAGACCGTTAAGCTGCGTTTTACCCGAACTTGAGCGTACGATACCTAAAGGAGATAAATACTTCATGACATCATGCTTGTCTGCACTCATTTTTTCTTAGATGTCAGTTGATACAGACTACTTCCCTTTCATATCTTATAAATGCTCAGGTGTGCTTGTAATGTCTTTGAAGTTCTTTTTACAAAGGTTTGGTTTTAATTGATATAGGAATATTTGATCTTCTAGTTACAGTCGATTATGGTATAATTCATTTATTTTTCTTTAAAATGAGATTTTTGCATAATTGGCACCGTGTGTTGAATATTCTGATAGTTCTATGCATCGTGTATTTTGCTTAAGAATTGGGTGTTTTGATGTACATGTATGTATACAGACTTTCAGAAGTATCTCGTGATACCTGGTGTAAGTTATTTCTTGCAAAACATACTAAATCAAATAAGCTGTCTCTAAATGTACAGTAGGCTTTATCCTTTTTAAGATTAATCCAGTAAACTATAATAGATAGGTATTTAAGTTTCCAAACGGTTTGACATTAGTAATATTTTTCTCGCGAACGGTTACAAAAAAGGAGAAAAAATGGATAGATCTAGTCTTATTGTGACAGTATGTACCAACGAGTGGGGCCAATGTGTGATTCACCTTAATTAGTCCCCTACCAGTGTTTACACCGGAGGGGACTATAGGTTTACCCCCCGTCTATCTGTCCGTCCGTCTGTCTGTCTGTCCGTCCGGATGTCCGGAAATCTGGATCCTGCGATAACTTAAAAATCGTTCAAGATAATATTATGAAACTTGGTATATGAATAGATGGCAGTATGGAGATTCTGCGCGTCACTTTTTTTTCTCGGACCAAAATTCTGGTTGCTATGGTAACGGAAAAATTATGCAACCCCACCGGTAGGGGACTCATGTGTTGCGAGCAACACCAGTTACTTGTTCTGAAAGGAGTAATTTGGGACTTGGTAACCCGAAAACCATATCTTACCCGAGATAAATCCCGAGTCTCGACAATCGTATTCCATGAAACTTAATACATATGCAAGTTGATTGTCCGAGTCTAGTGACAACCCAGTGGTTTTGAATCCTGACTCGGTTCTCGAAATATCGCTATTGTACAGTGCATAATTATGCACTGTGTAAGCATTGTACATGTGTATCATAGAGTCAATCTCACCAGAACTTGACATTAATTTAGATAAGAGCTAATGCACTGTCTTTAGCTGCATGTCTTGTTTATTGCTCAGTTATATTTTGTCATTGTCTACAAATGATGATTTTGCATGCATTAATCACATGACAATGAAATGTATGTCATTGTTGAATGTTACTTCGAAGATATGTTTTTGCATGAAATAGGTTTGGAAAATCAAACCTAGGAGCATCTGAAGCTGTGGCCTGTTCGGCTAGTGTATCAACAGTATGACAGCAGGAAAAGTTTCTCATGACATGCCTCATTAAAGTATGTTTGTAAAATTCTTCGCTTAAGATTAACGTTTTGATCCCAAGTATAGCTTTCGTAGACATAATTGCATTAATGATGAATGCAGGTCATTAAATTGAAATAAATATCCATTCAAGTTCGTATCATCAAAAGAATGCCTCGCAATGTCACGCTTGACAAAAGGTGTCTTATCTTAGCGCACATACACTTTAGTGTCGGTGTAGGAAAAAACAGTAATAAAGACGCGTTTATGTAAAGCTGTGTTTGAACAGCGCTGGGGTTAAAACCAACCTCAAGAAGACACTATCTTATCAAATACAATATTGATGAAGTACGAGGTAAAGTAAACACTTGAATTTATGAATCGAAAGGATAATGTTATGATGATATTGCGTGAAAGGTTTCGATAAAATGATAAATGAATATGGATTTTTAATACCAACGAGTAAGAATGCGGTATAAATATAGCAGATGGTTAGAAAAATGTGCTTATTCATTTCGTTTCAAATTTCTTGGGGGTAACATAAACAAAATAGACAGTGCATTTTTCTTTCTAAAATATCCGAAACCTGTCTATCAGATGTAATCTTTATAGAAAATAGTATCGTTTGTATGTATATATTTTACTATGAAGACATAATTAGACAATAATGACTTGGATTAATTAAATACGTAAAGTGAAATAGATCACCCTGGCGAACACCTGTCTTGGCGGTTACGATGCATGTATGAATGATGTGGCGATCAAGCAAAGGTCTTTTACGGTGTCGTTTTTATCAAATGTCTCCTTGCTCATTCAATATTCACTATAAGATGCCTGTATTAATGTAGCAACCCTGGAATTAAATATCGTCCCGCAGTAGACGTTTTCAGTTCATCATGCGGTGATATCGATTTTACCTCCTTAGGTGGCAAATTTTAAATAAAGATAGTGAAAACACTAATTATAAGCTTCTGAAAATGCGTTGTACGCGGTATTTCACAAACTTCTCCGTAAGGCGTAATATATAGCCGGCGGTCGTAAGTTATGGTATCATTACGCTATCGACCCGAACTAATAACTGGTATTTCAAAAGCAATAGTTTATAAGGATTTTTTTAATGCGTATTTTATCATTTTTCATACACGTTAAAATAATTTTACAAGTAATGATTTGCATTTTCATTAATCTATTGCGTCTCACAGTGTTATTTTGTAGCTGTATCACCCTTTATTTGATTTTTAAACACAATATCGACAACAACATCTGAGCTACAACTTAACAGCTTTGATGAGGTTTTGTTGTGTGCTAATGTAACTTGTTTGAAGTCAGTTGCTTCAAACTGGATGGCTAGCAGTAATATTGGTGTAGAAACTAATTGATGAATTGCCCCACTAATTGAGTTCTGCCTCGGGGATGCGGTTACATTTATTGATCAGTTTTGCACCAAACTTCGTGTTGATTTGTTAATTACAAGTATTTTATTGTTTTGGAGCGTTTACCAATAAAATATTACTAAACAGAGGAATTCATAATTGTGTTTTATCAGTTCAGTATGTAATTTGTTTATTAACCCCCCCACACACACACACACACAAACACTTAAACAGATATATATTTTGTTAATACAATGGTTTTATGAATTTTTTATTAACTATAATTCAGTGCAGGGAAGGTGATTCATAACTGATGAATATCACACTACCATGATGGTGGTTGAGGGCGCCGTGGTCTAGTGGTAATGTATCCGATTACGGATCCGACGGTTGTGGGTTCGAACCCCATAGGAGGCAAGAATTCTTCATGACCTTCCCGGGCGCAAAGTACTGGTCCCACCCAGGAACCGTCGAGAGGGATTAGTATAAGTTGTAAGAACTTGTTTCCCAGTCGACTTAAAATAAATAAGTTTAAACTGATGGTGGTTTTCTCCGTGTAAAAAAACAACAACAAAAAAACAAACAACGACAGTTGATTGTTTCATTATAATCTCTTTACTACATAATAATATGTTGCAGTTTTCAATATTCTCCCATTCAAAATTCGAAAGTTATTTCTGTCCAATACGACCGATCAAAATAGAAAGCAAATGTGTTGCCAAAGGTCAAAATGAGCTTTTTGTGTGGTTTTGGGGAAAAATCACACCCTCTTGCATGCAATAAATAGCGCTGAACTATCGATTTGGCGAACAGAAACGACTCTACGTCAGATTACAGGTTATGATGAAAGCCCATTGACTGCTGTAACAAATGTCGAAACTGCTCTATCTATGTGCTGTTGCGATTCAACAAGCTCTGTATGTTCTCCCCGGTTAAGGGCGTGTAACAGTATGGCTTAGGATCATTTAACGCCCAATTATTCATCCCAGAGTAATAAAAACTTCACGATTCAGTTGCGGCTTTGAAACATAACTACACCGGTATGAATACTACCCGAGAGAAGTAAAAACATGTTCGCTAGTTTTTCGACGATGGTTGAAAAGAGGTGAATCGTATAGGCAGCAATCTTCCAACCATAGTCCCTTTCACCATTTGATCTACCAATCCTGATTGTTGTCAATGAGAGAGGAGAAATATTCTATAATTATATATGCCAGATCATAAATGACATAACCTTACAAATTGTGACAGGTTTATAAAAGGCCGCTAGCGAAGCAATGTTGGATGACAGACATAAAGCGTTTCTGCACCTGCCCTATGTATGGATTTGCTTGTAGCTTGAATGAGATGATTATATCCCCTTCCAAGGCGTAAAAATCAATTCTCTTAAATTGATGTTTAAGATAGAGTTATCGGTTATCAAATTGAATTCACCGGGACAGAATTAATGCAATTACAAAATAAAGAACTTAAACAGATTTTGCCTTTGTATAGTGTCTCGCGTTGTCGAGACCGCCTCTCAGTTTAAAGGAGATTTTATCCGCGTTAATGATGTTTACGCATCTGCTCGCTGCTTTAGATAAATAAAAAAGTGCACTCAAATAGATTTGAACATGCATGACAATCATTTATCATATTTATGAATTTCACATTTTATATAATTGACTTATATATAATTTTATAAATTATTTCCGAAGCTATTGCGCTTGCTAATTAAGGCATTCTTCAAGAGCAGTCGATTTCAATAGACAATTGTTTTCCATACAGATATATTGCCTGTATATCTCTGAAGACGCTAAATGGAATACACTGTCTGACGTTTTGTTTACATTAATTTACTCTCGGCTGCAATAACAGGGCAATGTAATCTACATTCACCTCTGTAGGTGCACTCTGTATACGTTCTTAGATAACAAAGAAGTTTTATTTCCTGATCTGAACCCGATAAACTGAGCGGAGAAATCAATATTTAAATGTTCTAGCGCTAGAAATGGTTGTGTTGGTAATATTTGTCCAATTCAATTATTACTCCATTTAATTGTTAGCAGATGGTCTTTTAAAGACACACGCGCGAATAAATATCCAGAAATAGTTGAGTTGAACATTGTTAATACATGGGACTATTTAGAAATACAGACTGGAGTGTTTCTCAGCTGGCAGTGCTATGTGCCAAAAGAAAAACTGGCATAGACCCCTTCTGTAAACTACAAAGGTCAATGTAAACAGACTCGGTGTGTTTGTATAAATACCAAAATATGCTAGGGGGGATTTATATACACATTGTAGGTACAGGCAGGAATGTAGAGGCTCAGATAAAGAAATCTAAGCCGATTCCTGGGTGTTATATTGAATTACCTAGCTCGTGAGGTTTTACAGGAATACCAGGGTTTGGTTTAAGATACAGCTGAGCTTGTGAATTGTCTATATAGAGATATATGCACAAAATAAATAAAAGTTAGTGGTGGGGAAATATGTTGACACTGTGATATTGATAGCCTGACAGTGTTCCGAAAAGTCAGCTGATAAACAGGATAATCAGAGCTGTGAATACAAGATATACAAAGGAAAACTCTAATTGAAAGAGAGTGTTCGTTCCCAATTTTTTAAAATAATTTCAAAACAGTCTGTGTACGAAATATAAGATATATTCATTTTATATGCTAACGTAGTGTTGGTAATATTTATTCATTTGAGATGTGTGACTACATGTTGGTGTTTTCAAAATTATATGAATTATATGCACGTGTTTTTGCATATGTTTTACGTTACTTGAAATTAAAATTCTATTTATCGGATCAAAGGTATTTGACGGCTATATAGAGGTGTTTTTAGTTTAAACCTGTTTATTTTACGTCGATTGGGACACTCCTGTTAACTCTCTCAAATGTTCCAGGATTGGACCAGTGCTTTGTGCCTTGAGAGGCCATGAAAAATCTATGTACATTTGGAATGACCAGTACCTATTGGCTGTTAAAGACAGGCCATTGTTTGTTTGGATTTATACAGGTTTTACTGTAATTCTTCTTATTTTTCCTCTTGATATAATAATTTTGTTTACCATGTCCGTGGAGGTAGTGGTAATGCTCCCCCATACCTTACACAAGCTTATGTTATGTGTGGATTATTCAAACAAACAAACTATATATTCTAAATGTAGTTTTGTTTTACATTTTGATGGGGAATTATTACACAGTTTAGTGCGGTGAAGTGTATATTAAATAGTGTATACCAAAAAACTTGGCCAAATAAACTTTCCTGTATAATATTGCAATTATTAATGGAAATTCACCCGGACAACTTCGACTTGTTCTTGAATAAGAGGCAGATTCTTAGGTATTGGCCAAATTACCACGGTGTCTGGTTATTTTATAGACAACGCGTCATTGATACAATGTCTTTCAAAAATTAGGCTTACCAATTATTTACGATATGGACAGTACAATATCTTAAATGTACAATAAACCATGCAATCAGCGGTAACACTTTTATATTTTCAGCCAGAAACATTTTCACCATGTGTTGCCGTTCAGCTAGCAAGCCAATTTGCAGTATTGGAAAAAAAAATGCATAAATATGTCCGTTTTTTAGCTAGTCGGTATGCACCTATGTTGACATTCCAATGTCATGATCACTTAAACGTTGTGAGACTAGCGTTAATTTAAATGTCAGCCGTCTTTCCCGGTGTGTTACCAGGACGGAGGGTGATGAGGAAATGCCTATGAACACGGCGAACGTTTCAGTCCAGGTAATATAAAGGCTCCCTGGGGCGAATATCGGCCTTCCGGTGTCTGGGATATTTCACTCATCATCGTGGAGGTGTACGTTGGATCTGTTTTTGTAAGGACTTGATAATTGATTTAATTTAAACACGTTTTAGCGAAAGTATGACACACGCACTTTTTGACTGAGGGGATAATTTGCAGATAATGATCTGTTCATCCGGTGACCGTCAAGTCATTTCGGGGGAAAGAATTATTCAAATAATTCAGGCCATATTGCTTTATTCTTACAAAATGAGTCTACTAACATAGAGTACATTGCATTACATATGTTCACGCGTACTTTCGTAACCCGTGCGTCTAATATAATGAAATAAAAGAAATTTAAGGGAAAACAGGTTTGGGTCAGTTTTCATTCAGAGTACAAGATAAACGGATGATAATAACAATGTAATGTGTTTGAGCTGTCCATACAAAGGCTGTTGTAAAGTTGATAAGTCGACCCCACCCCACCCCCACCCCGTCAGCTGTACGACACCATACGTCCCTAATCAAATTAAGAGGAAATTGGCACGAGTGTCACATTTGGATGATAAGTATATACTGTAGAATCATTAATTTTCGAGGGTGACTTATTTTTGTTGATTTGTGGACTCTAACAAGTACCCCACTTTTTTTTTTTGGGAAATTGTCTGTATTACAAATTCCACGAAATTTAATGTCAACGAAAATTAGTGATTTTACAGTTTTGCACATATTTGTACTATTAATTTATGAATATATGTAGCGTATGGCCGTGCGGTACATGTCAGTTATTTTATTTACCTAAATGTCGGTGAATAATTTACAACTGAAATTTTAGATTTAATTATCTGAACATAGAATATTGCAATATCATTTTTCTCAATTGAATGTCTCAGAAAGAAAATAACTGGTATATAACCCAGTCACCGTATTAATATTGGATATGCATCCCAAGCTGGACCGACATTTCAAGGTATGATATATGAGTAGAATTTTTCACATTTTACATACCACATTTTTTTTTTTTTTTGCAAAATACTTTAATTCAACTGGAATTAAATTTAATTCTAGACGACAAAAAATCTATATAGCAGTCGCTATGTGTTGCCTTAGATAGGTTCTGACATAACCATTTGCATTTATTTCCATAATGTTACCGCATTTACATACCGGTATTTAAAACGGAAATATGTTACCCCCCTAAACCTGAATTAAGTCTGTCCATTTTAATATGAGACTAAAATATCACTTCATTTATTATTTGCTATTTAGTGTGCATATAATAATAGTATTGCTAAAAAAAGATATATTTAAGCCAGGACACTCTATAAATTTAAGCTCTATTTAGTCAATACCACTACACTTACTTTATTCCCTGTTGTACAAAGTGAAATGATGCTATATAGGAATAACGCGCGTCGCGTCTCGCGTTGCGTAAAGCTCACTATCGTCTGACAATGTTGAGTGTCTGTACGACATAAGATATCCATTACATTTAGTGAAAACTCAGATTTTTATTTCGTTTAGGTTATGCTTTATTGGACCAGCTTAACACGACACATGTCCTCTGTGTAAATTCTGTAAAGGGGCCTCCGTGGCCGAGAGGGTAAGTCGCTGACTTTAACACTCACTCAGCCCCTCGTCGCTTGAGTTCGAATTCCGGCAGGGTCATTCGGATTTTCATGTGAGGAAGCCTTCCAGGTGGCTTGCGATAGGTCGGTGGTTCTACCCGGATGCCTCCGTGCATTCGGGGTCTTCCTCCACCTGTAATTAGCTGGACGTCGCTATATGACTGAAATACTGTCGAAGCGACAGTAAACTTAAATAGTCAAAATAGTCAGTCAAATTCTGTGAAATTCAACTCAGTCTTTAATGCAAATGAAATATATATTCTTAAGAAAATTAAAAAAAACTCGAATAAAATGTCACTCGTAAACAAAAAGTTAAATCAACCTGAATTAATTAATGAATAAAACATCATCTACATGAATCAAAACAGAAACGAACTTTAAATGCTGCAATGTTTGCTTAAATTATCAAATTACCAAGTGTTCCAGTACAAACTATTTTAACTTTTTTTTTATTTAAGTTAATGGGAAACTTCTAAACGCTCTGTGTACACACGATCCGATTAACCACGCCGTATTCACCGGGTCATAGAGAGGCGGTGACTCCGGGTTTTGACACTTTATAATTAGAGAATTTTTATTCGATTGACAGTCACGAACGTAGCTCAAAGTCAAGGCACGCTCTCGTCTGATCTAGGTATACGGGTATATTGTACTGCTGCTGCTACTACCTCTAGCATTGCAACTGTTGCAATAATAACAACGACTGCTACTTCTTCTGCTGCCTCTTATATATGCATTGATAATAAATTCTGAGGATAAGTTAAAAGTTGATGCTGCAGTTGATGATATTGTTGCTGGAGATGATGAGAGTTGTGATTGAGGTATATAGTGAAATGTGTCGTCACATCACATATGAACATCTAGCGTTCGTCCGGCTTCTTGAGGTGTCGTGATTGACTGCGGCTTTACAGCAGACGACAAAGTGTTGAGTCGGCAAACGACTCATAAATATGTCAGTTTTCTGTGGCAAATACTGCAAGTAAGCTGTGCTGTGGCGACGTAATGGTGTTCATGCAAATATCCCGCAGCTACTCATTTTAAATGGAAATATAAGCATTATTGGTATGTCCCTGAAAGACACCTTACTCTGTGGTACTGCCTGGCGAAACCGGGCTTCGTTTATATGTAAAATCAGTTTACTCTGAAGTTATTTTTATTTTTACAAGTTAAACTACATGTTGTACATTTCTCTTTGTCTTGTTAAGTGTTTCATTTTAAACGATTGTATTGATAGAAAATGAAAACATTGATGGATCTCTTTCTTCTGAAAGTCTTGGCAAGTATTACAGAAATAAAACACATTGTGGTTTTGTGCTTGAATGGTTGGTATTTTTTAACTTAAATACAAATTTAAGAACCTAAGTATTCTGGTCATAAAATGAATGCTTTAGGCAACTCCCGTTGTATAAACCCACAGTTCCTGTTTTCTGTTTAATATCAACAGTGGTTACACCCCCAGAAAGTCTTTAAAATGAAACTGCCGTGGCTGTGATGTATGGCTGCAATCGACCATGAGCACATTGTAGCTGAAATGCAATGAGGAAACAATATAAAAATAGCTCTGCCAGAATAACAAAGAATTATAAACCTGTAATTGTTAAATGTTGTCTCATGTTCGCCACCTTCTATAAACGTGTTTTTGTTTCTTTCCCCCTCTCTCTCTCTCTCTCTCTCTCTCTCTCTTCTTATTTTTTGCACCACTTATATAACTTTATTCTAGCTGCGGGGCGCAATGTTTATCGACACATCGTCAACTGTATTTATTTTCCTGAGACTTGATGCATTTTCTGCTGCGGAGTCCTCAAACTCAGAAACACATGTTTGACACATACCTCTTTACTCTTTTTTTCTAAATTTACATCTGTATATGAAAATAAAGTTAGAGATAAGGAGATATTATTGACGGGTTTGCTAATAAGAGAACATATGGTTCAGTTACATTTTCGAGCTATTGTATCTCCTTTAATCTTCTTTTCAGAGACGAGTTACATAAATAATATCGATGTCTTGTTTGGTACAATATTTGAAAATTCCTTTAAGCACAAACTATGAATATGAAAGAAAATAAATATTACCGATACATTACTAATATTTTGTTTTTTAAACTGATTTTTAAGCTGAAATAAAAATGGTCTCTCTTAGTATGAAGTCTTAATATAAAAAAATGATACCCTATATTCATAACTGATATTTGATTTTAGTTATGCAATTCCTTTCTTCTCCTCCTTTCTCTTCTCTTTTTTTTACACATTTGTCAATCTTTGTTGCTATTGGTTATCACCAGTCATGCAGATCAGATACCCATTTAAACATGATTTATATCATGTCTAGTTGCAGCTTTCTGTCAAGTAGAATGCAGTCCTTGTACAAAGAAGGGAATATTTCGATTTTGATAACATTGTATAGAGCGCGGATTCGTCCTTGTTACAATTCGGCCCATTTGTATAATCATGTCAGACCTTATTTATAACAGCAGTTGACGCATTCTTTTTTTTTTTTTTTTTTTTTTTTTGTAGATTTAGTTTCGCCCGAAAGTCTGGTCGTAGTTTTACCCTCTCGATTCACCATAGAATCTTGAGACAGATCGCGTTTATATCGCGGGTAATTTATCTAAATATGCTTTTGCAATCACGACAAAAGTGAATTAAAAGCTCTTGTGACTGTATTATCATTTATGACCTTTTGGGCCAACTCGTGCGTGTCTTAGTCGGTGTTCATAAATTAAGTTGTGTTTTGTCGTCTGCTCCTTGTGAAAAGGTTATCCTGTGACAAAAGAAAAATTATCAACCTAACGTAATTAACAATATTAGACGAAGACGAAGTGGTTGTTATCTCCATTTGCAAATATAAAAAGGAGAAGACATTTCCTGCATTCAAGTAGACAGTAGTTTTATCATTTTCATTTCTTATTATCTTATAGTGAAATATCTGTTTCATAAAAGCTACAATGTGATAAACATATACTAAAACCTCTATTTAAAATCATTCATGCAAAGGAAAGAAACTTACTGAAGAAAGAAAACAAAACCTTTCACCATCAGTTGTGGATTTTTCTTTATCGAAAGAGTATTCGTTAGAATTGGTGTTTTAATTGAATTTGTTCGATATTTAGAGTGGAATAAAATGTTGCCACTTTACTTTTCTCCTAGAAAACACACTTCAACAAGTTAGACTCCTGATCTGTCCAGTGTATGATAATGAAACAATGGATATTCAAGCAAACTAGAATCAAAAGGCCATGAACGGATCGCCCGATCAGTCTATATGTTATAGAAGCACACATATATAAATACGTCTATTAATAATGTTTATCTTAAGTTTCACATAAAATGTATTTATCATCCTTAAGCTTTCCATCAGTCACCGATTCACCTGGTAAACCATATGAGATACACACCATGTAACGCTTGAAATGTCTGATATATCGAAGGAAAACTGGCTTTGCTATTCAAGCATTTGTCTCCATATCACGACTTTGTGGGAGGTCCGCCTCCTTAAGTCTGTGTTAATGATGAACATTTCGGTTTTTCTGTTTGTTTAAACATACACTCCTCACTGTTTTGCCTCGTATCGCAGGCCGGGTTTATAATGCACTTCACTACTTACACGCTTTCGAATAAATCAAGTGGTTTGCTTAATTGGAGGACGGCGTTAGCAAAATTACCCTTCGAGTTTTATATCCATTTGGAGGGGTAGTGCTAAAACCCACTAACACAGAAATTTAATGTTGAACACCTTTGAGATTCTATTGCATTTTAATTCCTGTTTAAGTCTATCTGAATCCGTGTAGATTAGATATATTGTTTGTTTTTTAAGATTATCATGAGTTTCCTGATTTGAGTTGTTCTTTGAAAGGAAATTTATCTGTATGATCAACATTTTATGCAACAGAGAGAGAGAGAGAGAGAAAGACGCAGTGTTAACGTGAAGTTGCTCATCCAATCAGAACGCAGTGTTGTGGTGAACACCACACATGTATCAAGAAAAATGCCAGAAGTATTTAATTTATCAAAATTTGATAATTTCTTTTAAAAGAGGTTTTAAAAGGATGCTTTGTCGATCGATACTTATATGAGTGTGCTTCGCTGTGGCACGTGGAATGGTTCCACGCCCACTCATACTCACTATTTTTATACCGGTATCTTACCTTTTACAACAGACAGGCATAAAGTTTACTTTAATGAAGTACACTGTATAGTTTCTTGACATATAAGCAATACTATGGATGACTATATCATTACTTGATCGCTGTGAAATTATGGGGGTGGACATATAAAATAAGTATTTATAAGTATTTATACGTTGAACATCAAACAAGAGGGTTGTACCATTATCATTTTAGTGACTTTGGCATATCACTGTTGACCGGCCACAGCTGCATGGCCTAATTCAAACTAAACTACTATCATCAACAGCCACCTTAAAGACAAGCAAAACTTTTTTTTTCAAGAAGGATACATGCGAAGATTTTACAGCGGAAGTGGCAGTTTAACAAATTTCACAAGATTGTATTACCAAATAAAGCGAAAATTGATTAGGACCGTTTTAGCTCGTTGGGAGTAATCAATATGGCATAAAGTTTCATTCTGGTGACTTAATCTGATTTTTACTTGTGCGTTCACAAGAGATTCGCGGCTCACAACGATACTGGGAAAAAGAGACCCTCGGATCGTGTTTCATAGCCGCTCTCTCCCCTGTACATCAAACAGCATTAAAAAGCCCCAAAGGAACGAATTTAGAAAGACGTGAAAAAAGTCTACTTCGAATTCCCTGACGTTTTGTTTAACAGTGTTTCCAGCCCTATCCCAATCTATATTTTTGCTGTAAGTCCGGAAAGCAAAATATGTATCAGCCAAGCAATTACCGTCAATTTTCATTAAAGCGAGATTTCTCCGATGATACCTAAGCGCATAGCTTCCCCAGCTCATCACGGTTCTGTAAATCGAATCTGGGAGTACTGCTTCCATGCGATTCTGATGGCTCATGCCGCCAAGGTTTGCACTGTAAACAGTTCCGTTCGCCAGACTATCGCATCTGCCATGCCATATAATTAGGAACACCACGTTTAGGTAATTGTCTATCTTGTTTATTAGATTATGTAATCTGCATTTGTGAGAGCGTTTTTTGTTTTGTCGTTGTTTTGTTTCGAGGGACATCTTAAGCATGTCCGCCGACCGCCCCTGGTTCATTGCACCCTATGTAGGTTAAAATGGTATTTATCTCTGTCATAATGTTCTGTAGGTATAGGAGAAAGTGCATTCTTTTAATGAATGTTGAAAACTTAAGATGCGTTTTGGTGAAAGCAACTCTCATGAAATAGAGGCATTTTTTCATACAATATTTCGAGAATACAAATGATATCTAGCAAATTGTCAACTCAGAATTATTACATTAACGACTACAGCAAACATAATGCAAACGCATACACGCTCCTTATTTCAAGAAACGACAAGTAAATGCTTTTAGCGTCTTAAATACCCCTATTGTTCTAAAAAAAAAAGTTACCGTTCTGACTTACCGACATACCGACAGACCAGATACGCCGCAAAATAAACTCTACCGCTAATTTTTTTGGCAACCTCCGGCCGGCCCATACTTTTGTACTTATAATATACAAAACAGAACATATCTATTTCAGACAGAAAAAAAATCATATATTTCTCATTTTGAAATATTTAAGTCACCAGACATTTTGTCTAGTTGTGTCGAGAATGTTAGTACTTGAACAAAGGCATGGGCGCAGTTCCATTTCAAATTTTAACTTGGACGTATTTTCGACTTTAATATATAAACTTATAAAATGGTTGAGTCATGCAATTTCATCTTCAGTTGTACAGCTCCAAATTAAGTTACATATATTTTGTCAGTTTGGCCTTCAATTCATCTGCGTTTTATCTTAACAGGGTTAACAGATATCTTAGTTTCATCCAATTATAAAAGACACACTTTCGTAAATAAAAGTCATCTGAGCAAGTACAAGAAACGACACTATTAAACGCTGGCTATTTTTGTCTCAAATGATACATTTTACTTTTACAGAAACAGCAATTTGTCACAACAATTTAATTACTAGTTCCGTTTATTACCCGAGGCTCAGTATCCGCCAAATGTCCGCGTTTCACAACACCCCTCGATCGATAACTTGGGGGAAAAACTGGAGAATTGCAGACTGGATACATTGTACTTCTTCAGTTTTATGGGTCTCTTCACTCTTTTTACTTGCTCATTGTTTTGAGACGAGAAACAACGGTTGATGGTCTTGAAATACGTGTTGTTAAATCGAGATTTCTTTTTCGATCAATCAAAAGCCAGAGCTGAAAAAATGCTCCGGGATCTGTCAATATAATGAAGTGCAAACGAGGATAAAATAACTGTATGAATCGGAATCTGATTTTCTAATTTCAAACATGCATGCCTGCAATATGAATATACATGTATAGTTCGTGCACTGAATATCAGAAAATTCAATTGTTACTGAGTAAGAAAGAAAACAAAACGGCAACCGGGAATATTTTAACATCTCTTTATGGCGATAAGGACACATTCATACAACTTACACTCAGCCCCTCTCGAGAATTCTGGGTTGAACCAACTGGTATTTTGTGCTTTGAAGTGCTGTAAAAAAATAATAGTGTCCACACGGCGGCTGGAGCCCAAGACCTTTGGGTCGGTATCTACGTATAGACGACTAGCAAACCACTGCACTTCCATACAAAAACGTGTTATAAAGGAAAATAGTGTCCAAATCTACAAATGACTGTCGAGGACTGTCTCTCTCGGGTCCTTACCTATCCGAAATGACGTTCTGCCAATAGATCGACATGCCGAGAGCTCGTCGAATGTTTTAGGCCTGTCTTGTTTACTACCTTTAGTTATGGTTCCGTCTAGCTACACATGCTGGTTAACCCTTTCCCTCATAGAGGAAACCATGAAAAGACCTATGCGAAAAGCATAAAACCAGATCAGCCTGCGAGTAACTCGCAGGCTGCGAGTAACTCGCAGGCTGATCAGATTTTATGCTGTTCACTGCTCCTCAGCGGTCTGGAAATGAGGATTTTGTAATTAAATTTGGTAAGGTTTAACTGTGGTTTTCTGCAGATCAGGCTGTATGTGGTACCTACTGAGTGCGTCAAAATGAGTCTATATGAGGGAAAGGGTTAAACTATGTCTTGGTGCTGTACTTGTTGAGAATTACCTTATGTAGTCTACTCTATTTTTTCGATGATTTTAATCAAAGTAGACACGATTGTGTGTGTGTGTGTGTGTGTGTGTGTCGCATTTACACACGTGTATGAAAGGATGACGTTTATTTATGACCAGAATTCATGCGCCAATTTGCAGCTCAGATTAAGGGCATCACACTTAAGTCGATAGATATTGCATGTCCGGTAGATAGTATATGGTTCAAGTGGGCGACCTTTTACAGGAAATTTATTGTCCTCGTACGCAGGAAATGAAATGCTTGAAATCGCACTTACCGAGCACTTCACATTCCTCCCATCTTCCTTATTCTTAGTTTTAATTTCAAGTAATCCTTGCCTTGATATAAAATTGTTACAATATGTTCTTCGAGTGTGTACTTTTTCTTACTTGTTTCCATGTATTAGTGTATTTATGATCCGTCATCTATATATGATAAGTGTGAAGAATACGTGGAAGGCGGCTAAGTTTGAATGTTGAAACCCAATCATTAACAGTAAGTCTGATATGCGGGATATTCTAAAAGTAATGATTGTCATTAATTCCTCTATCAGCCTGATTTTCCTATAATTTCCCTCCCTCCTCGGGCAGTATCTCTCCTTATTTATGTAGAGGCGAAGTCTGTCTCAATTCATTTTGCAAACGTTCGCTCCACCGAGATGATGTCTGTTTGATCAATTACTCTGGCCTAATCAATAGCAGTACGATCGCGTTCGGCTAGATTGCTTTTGATCCAACATCGTACGCCGCTGTGATGATAGCACCTTCCGTAATTTCTTGAGATACATTTGAACACAGTATACGATAGATTGCCCCATTCACCGATATAGAAAGGAAATTGCGATCCACATTTTCCCCCATGACTGTGATGTATATCTCTCAAGACGCATTTAAAAAAAAAATGGTTTCGACGAAGCTTTCATTTTAATCCTGTAAAATAAAACATGCTGTCAGTTTTGTGTGAATAATTCAGGTAAATTGAGAATTTAGTTGACCTTCCGGCCATACAGTAGCATAAAATATGGAATTGTCTTAAACGTTTAATGCACTTAACGTCGATATTTAGAGGACGAAGTCTTCTACTGACCTAAATATAAAACGGCGTGTAAATCAATAGAGAATGCTGGTTTAATACATTATAACATTTATAAGTGAATAATGTTTTCCATCTTTAAAACAGGATAAACCGTAATTCTGAACTGCATCACACCACGTGGTGATGTCCGTCCAAATGATATCACATGACTGCCATTATGAGAAACAGAGTTAACTCTCAAAATATATATTCTGTACTAGCACGGGCAATGTCTTTTTATATCGACCACCTGTAAAGCTTCTTTGTACAAGTTATTCACAATTAACCAACATTTCTGTAAATAATCTAATTTCTATAAATAACCCCCTTCCCTTTTAATAACCCCCTTTCCGTATAAATGACCCCTTTCTTTCAGACGTAAAGGAGTTTTCACTCAGAACAAACATTATAGTGTTCATTCCTCGTCTCCAAAATGAGTTAGAACGGTTATCGAACTGCACAAATCCTGATCAGCAAGCGAGTGACTCCTCGGACGATCTCGATAGTACTGGAAACACTAGTCATTTCAACTGCCCATTGTGTGTTAATGGCTACATTATTACTGTCTCCACTCTGTCACACTCGACCGATCGTATCTTATCGACCGGGTGACCGTTTATCATCTTCAGCAACGCGGTCCGTCCACTTCAGTTCGCGTAGATTAGAATGCATTAATTTCCGCTTGTTTCGTTCCAGTTCACTCGCAATAAGTTTTCAACTACATTCATTCCTAGTATGCGTTAATATCAAGCTTTACGTTTTTGTAACATAAATAGAATATACATTTTTTTTTTAAATATAGTAGTGCTATACATTAGTTTATCATTGCTCAGTGGTATACATAACTATATCGCGGGTTTGGTGCAAGACTATTGTATCTGCTTTGTGAATTATATGTAAATACCATAGTAATGCACCAAGTCCTCGAATTATGCAACGATAACTGTTCGATAACTTAGGGCACGGGGCAAATTGCTATTGATATCAAATGAGACATCAGCGAGTTTCATATTGGTAATATCAATAGTTGTTTGGCAGTTGGCTTTGGCAAAATTACACAACTAATCATAAATAATTTATCACAAACTGCATTTGCCATACAAAAAGTATGCCTATTTTCGAAATGCGCTTGCTAATGACAAATGTTCAAGAAATATTTCATTTTATTGGTTTTACAGATCACTTATTATCATCAGCATACTCACGCTTTTTGTAAACACAATTGTAGCAAATCGAGGCAAGATTAAGACATGGTTGGCTTAAAGCAATTCTTTCTACTCAATCTAATTGAAAATACAGAAGGTTTTTGAAATGCCTCTAGGGTCCTATTAAACTGGAATAAAAACGTCATTTGTAGTTTGTAATTTTCGATCGGTGATCGTTAGATAAACACCTCCATGAAGTCCGCTAGATAACACTGTGACAGCTGAATGTAATACAAAGGACACTTCAATGGGGTTAAGAAGGCTCCGTAAAGGGAAAATACAGGGGTTGTGAGTTGTCAAAATGGGCCCATAAAGATAAAGCAGTGATAAAATTGAGAAGAGAATATGTGTGATGAAAATTATCAAATATTGACATTTTATTACCCAGAAGAATAAAAACGATGCGTTTATCTTAAACTGACAACAGAAAGTAAACACAAACATGAATCATGATGTAAATATTATGAACTGATTTTTTTTTTTTTTTTTTTTTTTTTTTTTTTTGGTGTGTGTGTTTGTTTCTTAATTAAAAAGATGTAAAACAACGACAACGATCAGTGTACTTGTATGTTTATCTCTCTCTCTCTCTCTCTCTCTCTCTCTCTCTCCCCCCTCTCTCTCTCTATCTCTCTAAATGTATTTGCCACTGTCTCAATACATTCTACTTAGTCTTTACCAAATCACTGGTAATCTCTTTTCTCATTTTGCGCTCCATTATTTAATTAAAAACATGAGTAAGTTAGTTGTCAAGTGACGTTTTGGCATATACTGTCTGTTCTTTTGATCTAAATATTTACACGAGGTGAACGTCAGAGTGTTTGCTCCCTTCATCTTATCCTATTTGATCCACGATTACCGGCTTGTTTGAATATCTCACACCTGCCCCCGGTGCGTCACCGAGAGCCGCAATCTAAACTTTTGACTTTGATAGCAGATAACCAGCTCTGCGCAACGTAAGCCTTGCCCCCGTTAGTTTCCCGGTATCTCCGCGATAAAATCGGATCGAAATACGTGCCTCATATTCCCTCTTTTCATGAACAGCCGTTCAATTACTACATCTCGCAAATAAAATCTAAAAAGATCTTCTCCGCTACTCACTCGTTCGGTTCGACAGATCGCGCAACATTAATACCAGTCGGAATGGTCCAGCCTAAAACTTGTGCTGGCGGTATAAAGAATTTATCAGGATAGCGAGACATTCGTGGCCCATTTCAAGCATTTCATTGATTTATTTGAGCTAACTAAATACATTCCGCCTATAAATATTTATAAGGCTTTTTATGGGCTTAAAGTGACACGAGATCTATTGTCAAAAGGCGTGTCGTGTATTCCTCCGCAAATTAAACTACGATACAACATTCAAATCGGCGGGATTATTTTTTTCACTCTCTTTAAATTATGTTTTATAGGAACATATTCAAGAACCAAAAGTTCAGCTTGTTTGAGCAGATAAATACTTGTCATAGATGGTGCCGAAAATCTACGAACAAGACTGTTCATGTGGACGGTTAAAGTTAATACGTTAAAGATATTCCGAGAATTCAAACTGATAAAAAATATTATGTAATGATTTTAACATTTAATGTTTTCTTTTTGTTGTTGTTTTTCGACTGAAAAGCTTGATATATTAAACGGTTACAGTAGTTTTTGCCGGCGCATCTGTTTCGTTGTTCAGTTTGAGGTTCACTGAATATTGTCTCCAGTATGTGAATTTTTTTTGTAATATATTTTTAATGTCTGTTTTATTTTTCTTGCGCTGATACACGAACAGTTTGAGCCAAAATTATGACATTATCACGGGGAAGTCCCAGGCAAAGCACGTGACTGCAAAAGATTACATCTATAATTTCGCGCGCCGGTAAGATAATGCACGTGGATGCGCTCGTTGGTGATAGCATCTATATTTCAATATCTTGAATACAGTATCTATATCTTTTATCTCGACGAGGATTAACTAAATATTTTACGTGCTTCAAGTGAAAGACGTATTGTCGGATAATAACCAGTTGTCATATTAAAGAGCAATTGTATTTGTTTTCTCCAGTTTCGTCTTTTTTCTTGTGCACATGTTTTAGAAGAGAAATATCAAGATGACGTCAGATATGGTGAAATGCGCAGGTAGGAGACTGATGCACTAATCAATCACTGGTGTATTAATAAATCTAACAATTAGTAGAACGCTTTGTCACCATAATCTGCCTTTAGACCAGAATACCAGTGCGTCTTCAGAGACCAGGCTCGAACCCCAAAAATACTTAGCGCAATTAAGTAATACTTACATAATTAGGGGCGGGTTCCATATTTATTGTTTCTCTAATAAAAATACCCATATACTTGATACAAAGTATTAAAAAATGTGACTTAACTGACATACATTACTACCTTAATGATTCATCATGGTTGATGAGAAATGAAATATTCCGGTGTTTTTATTAGAGAATAAAAAAAAATGAAATTCGACTCTAAGTATTTAAATTTTTCTTAGCGCTAAATATTGTTAGTGGAATGCGAGCCAGGTTTGAGAAGTCCACTTATAGAAATTGTACGCCACTGTACATCTTATGAGATTTTTGAAGAATGGCAAGACTGTACACAACACTTTGACGAGCTTTTACACTGTCATTTCCTCAACTGAAATGATATGTAGTGATCGGAATAAAGGTTTACCAGTCTGAGATTCATCATCATCATCACCATCATCACTGTTATTACCACCACCACCACCACCACCACCACACATCATCATCATCATCATCATATCATCATAATGTTGCTACTATAATACTAATCATTACGATCACCATTGTTTTTGTCATGATTTCAAGGTCCCAAGGGTCATTATTTTGATATATCTAATGGGATAAAGGGACAATATAATAACAGTATGTCGGCAAAACTTGCCTTTCTTAAAGAAAAAAAAAATGGGTTTTTAAGCCACTTCACGATAAACGTTTGATCGGTCGACATATTGTCATTTTTGTTATAAATGCTTTAAATAATAATAATAATAATAAAAAAAATACATGGTGACCGTACAAACATTAAGTAGTGGCTTACAAAATACATTTCCCCCCTAAGTTTTGCCTAAATATTGGTAAAAAGTGAATTAAATTTTTTATTGCAGTATTTCCCTCTGGAAAGCCTACATATTTTTTGAATACCAGTATGTATTCAGACATTCAAGACATCATTTGTTGTTATTCTGATGGAACTTTTCTCCAGAATCGCAGGTAATTCAAGCAAGTGGTAATTTACATTCAAAATATGCCGCGAGATTCACAAATGTTTTTATATGAAACATCAATACTTTTAAGCTGTGCATGAGAACTCGCCATTAGGCTTGTAAATGTATTGGAATAAAAGATTGTTATTTTTCCCCTCCCTGTTTTCCAACAATATTGAATGACGACTTTTTATGTGTGTTACAGAGTGCTTTAAAGGCATACGTGCACAATGCAGTTATTTTTTTATATAGACAAAGAAGGAAAATTAAAACTAGCTAAGATAATTTTCTAAAACTTTGCATGGTTATAGATAATTACAATAGAATCTAATTAATGAAAATATTGAGGGTGACCGCTCTACGTTTTGAGTTATCTGCCCCTGAAAGTGAGTTTTTTGCTCTTTTTAGTCAATTTCAAGGGCAGATAACTCAAAATCAATCCCATCGATACTTTATTTTAATTCAAATTATTGTTTGCAAAATTATCATGGCTAGTTTTAATTTTCCTTCTTTGCCTTTATAGAAAATAACTGCATTGTGCACGTATGCCTTTAAGAGTTCTTTAATCTTTACCAGGGTTAGCTATTCTTTATTTTAAGAGACCACTCTTGTATATTGTTTTGTATTGTTGATATGAGATGTAATATGAGGTGTATTTAAAATAAACGCATGGAACAGATGGTTTTCTAAAATTTTCACATTTTTAGAAGAATTCTTCGATACTATTTCTTATATGCTAGTACTATTTCTTATATGCTAGTACTATTTTAATCAAGTTACTACAGCACTATTGAGGATGTATTTTCAAAGGCTTTCATCAACAATTTATAACAATTTATATCATTTTGAAATCTTGTCTAAGGCATAAACAAGCATTATCAATATTCTTGTAAATTATGATTGTTCGAACTTATAAACTGCATAGATCAAAAGCTCATTTTGTTCACTGAATGTGAAATTAAGCCAGTTCAACACTGAACTGCAAATTATAAGGTAACATAAAAGATCTTAGCCGATATTCATAATTACATACAAGAGACCGCTTGCTTAATATATAGAAACCGGCTACTAAGATCACGACTTCGTTTATCTGGAAGCTTAGACAGGCGTTAAAAGCTGGTCTAAGCTTAGTGTATATGGTCGTTAATTGGGGTCATTTATAGAATAAAGCACATGGAAGCTTAAAATGGACGTTTTAAGCAACCCATTCATTATTAATTATAAAAATAAAAACAAAAATGTAGTACTCTGTTTGAAAGAGAGCTTCCAGTTACGGAGCCAATTCATTAATACATTATAGGATTAAAAATGATTACATATTGTATATGGAATAATTTAAGATGATTGTAAAAATGTAAGTATGATGAAACTTTAGATATGAGCTTATATTGATATTTTTTAAGGCATGTACGAGTATAATGAATATATACACATGCGCCATGAATTAATTTAAGTAACACATATTCTTGTAAATATATTTCGTTATTTTTGTAACTATTATGTATTTGCCAAAGACAGCTGTGCTGTCGACTTAGCAAATAAACTATTTGAGTTGAGTTGAATTAAATTATAATCATAATCCTTCAAATGCTTAAAAAGCATCAGTGCATAAGCAAGCGTCCATTGATTTGCAGTTATAGGCTCTTTTGCTCAAAGTCTCTAAATGCTTGTATTTACTATAAAATTCCCACGAGCACTTGTTCGACCATGATCACAATTGAATGCTGGATTAATTACCTTACAGCAGGTTTGCGGCTGCTGTGATAGGTTAAATACGTTGAAAGTCATATCTGCTAGTATTTCTTCAAGTCACAGGAATATTCTGTCTTTAAAAAGATCGTTGACATATGTCTTGAAATGTATTTTGAATCTATTTTTCTCTGATTTGATTGTAATTCAATCTTAAAGAAAGAATGATAAGATGCGCTTTCTCATCCTTATCATCAAGACGATGGTGTGTGTTCACCTTATTTGTGTTTTTCCGTTGTTTTCTCGTTAGTGTGATTAATGTCTTTCACAGAAGCACATCTTGAATTATGCTAGCTCTGTTTCACTGAAAGCATTTATTTTCGTATCGTTGGATTTGTCGAATACGATAAAAACAATTAGAACCAGCAATATCTGCTTGGATCTTATAGGTCTTTTTTATCAGCTCGAATATGATATTGAAAAACGATGGCCTTCAAGTAGCATGCAAATATCGGTAATATCTTATTAAGAAACACTACAAATGGTTCCAAAAATGGCGGAATGGATTTCAGCAGAGATGCCTATGCATTTGCTAGCCTAAATATAACTACATTCGTGAAAAATTCGAATCGGCATAAACTAAAAAAGTTATTTCAACTATTTACAATGTTAAAAACGTTTATTTCAAACCATTGATCCCAAAGAAAAATATCCATAAAAGATTGACAAATCAAGTAAATGTATTAGGCCAATTTTGAAGTAACGTCACGTTGGCTTAGCATTGAAAAATTCTACCATATTTTGCTCGAAGTAATAGAGCGTCCACTCGTGAATATAGTTCGTAATATACATTGTATTCAAAATGCTACTCTGAGATAAAATAAACAAATATCCGATGTATTCAGAATCAGTATGACTAAGTAACAGCATGCATGCAAATTGTCTACTACACAGGATGACATGCCTCTAAATATGCCATCTCTTGTGCTGACATCAAATCAACAGGTAATGCGTGTGGTTTCAGACGCATTACTTGGTACAATGTTGATACAAATACATAGTTTATAGGTTAGTAGGTTTCACCTATTGCATGTACAACTGTAAAAAATGATGGAAACATGCAAATGGCTAAAATAGGATTCCATATATTTCATTTTCTAGCGACAATCTGAGGGCATCTGACAGCAGAACACGATGCACTTGGCGTTATTTTTATAGCGATGTTAAGCGATATGCTAGCTGCTGACAAAATTGTAACATCTCAGATATTGTAAGCTCTTTAGGGCTGTTATCTTGAGAGAGGTGTTTTATATCCACATATTTATTATGTAAGACTCCACGAGGAATCGTTTTCTTGTAACAATCGGTTTTTGAATAATCTTTATCAAGCTCGTGCAGATGTGTTTCTCTGCTAACCAGCAATAAAAGTCATTGGGAAAGGGAAAAATCACGTATTGCAATAACAAATGTATCTGCCGGCTCACCTCGAGTTAGAATTACTTGTTCGAAATTCAAGCTTTTTGTCATTGACACAATATAAAATATTTTTTAAGAAATTTTTTTTTTGAATTTGACATAAATTATAAATATATACAAATATGTGTTAAATATCATACAAACTATACAACACAGCTTGAATGTTATTAAAACAAAAAACTTCAATACAAAAATGCTAACACGGTATACATGTCCACACTTCCGAACATTTCCTGTCAAACAGCAACCGAGCTGCTTAAGGTAGTCCATCCATTATTAAATTGTGACCATGGTCCATCAAGTGATCATAGGAATTTCATAGCAAATGCAAGCCTTTATAGATTTTGAACAAAAGAGTTAACAACAACTCCTACTCACTTTATGCTTGCAGCTGCACTGAAGTTTTTTTTAAGCATTAGGAGGACCATGATTATAATTCAATAATAATGGATTACCTTGACTTAAAAGGTTTTTTTCTTATACAGCTGTATAAAGGTGTAAAGTAATGTAACCGTGTTCGTAATGGGAATTTGGTAAATTCAATGTGACACAGTACTGAGTGTAACATGATTTCAATCGAAAACTTTAAGACCAGGGGCTCTTTATACAACTGTACTCTCAATATATTCCTGGAATTTTACTACTGAATAAAAAAAAATCTTTAGAAGCATGTATATTCGTGGAAAAGTCCCTGGACTTTAAAGGGGCAAAAAAACTGTTACAATGAGGCGGTCTTGCGCACAAGCAAAAACAGTATTACTCTTTTTATGGTCTGTAACATCATTTGTTTGCCTAGTTTTCCTACATTTTAATTAATCGACTTTAACCTTATCGTCCATATATAACACTATATTTATTACTTATAGCTATAGGATATATATATATATATATATATATATATATATATATATATATATATATATATATATACGTTATACTCAACAACGTTTTAATTTCTTCAAATATGAGAGTCAAAAGAAAAGGATGAAGATCCCTGATTAAATAATTAAAATAAAAAAATGAATAAACAACCGATGAAAAAGAAAGGAGAAAAGGAAAAAAATCATTGTTGTAGATTGCATCCGTTTTAGCACAGGGAATGCATGTCATCACGTGCTATCTAATGGTGATCTGTGGTAGAATTAGATCGTAGGTTTTTTTTCCTCCCCGACAGAAATCGATTTTGCGTCAAAGACATCGAGAGCTGGCAATCAAGTCTAATATACGGTATTTACTGCGTGTCTGCCAACACCCTGTAGACATTGCTATATCAAGACGTCAAAACAGAGCAACTGTGTTTCATAACAAATTGCGATTTTTTAAAGACAATTGTTCAAAAGCTCTGCAATAATGGATTGCTATTCGTTGATATTGTATTGATATTAGTATTTTATGAAGGTCTTTTAGACCTGCTTGCACGATCCTTCTCAATACTAATGAGGTTTGTACATATTCCAGGGCGCCTGTAAGTACATATATGCATATTTCATATGTGCGCACGCGCACACATAATTACACTAGTTATCCTAACAACTTATGTGTAGCGTTTTATACAAAATATGCTTCAAACATCTTTATATATATTACATGTTCATAATTACGTGTATACGACTTTATACGTAAACATGGACGAACGGAGGGTCAGACATAGTCAGGGAGCCGTCCATTCCGGATAGATGAATGGATGTCTTTGCATATAGATGGATGTTTTGAGTGTCTATGGATGGATGGATGGATGGATGGGTGGGTGGGTGTAGATGGATGGACATGATCCAAACAGTATCGACTGTGAATACCGCGATCAATATATATAAAGGATTTTTTTTCTTAATTAAAAAAATAAGAAAGAAAGATATTCCAACAATGCCTTGAGTAAGTAGCACCGAATCCTGACGTCCTTTCGAACGACACCGCACATTTATCATCGTGACGACCGCATCGATTTTTGTGGATTCATTTCACAGACACCAGGCCTGAATTATTCACCAGAATTTCTAGCTGTTGTTAATTTTAATACAGAGAGGCAAGGAGGACTTATAAAAAATATAAAAAGGTTTTCCTTTCCCGCATAGAAAATAATGTTTTCATTTTATTTTAATTAACATTAACATTAGAATAAAAAAAGAATGATTAAATGATGGAATCACTGATGATGATGATGATGATGATGATGATAGTGCTTGTGGTGATGTCGATGGTGATAATGATGATGGTACCCTAAGATTAGGCTAAATTGAGAGACTCTTTCACTCTTGTTTGAATGTTATCCTCTGTTGTTGCTTTGGTTGCACCAGAAAAAGTTGATACCGCGATGATTATGGCGTTGTTGCTGCTGCTGCTACTGCTGCTGTTTTTCATTGCTTTACAACATTTGTGCAATTTTACTTTTAGTAGCTTTACTACTACTACTACTCCTACTAAAATCTAGTCAAACGCACCTTTATCTTTTTGACTTTTATTATTTGGCAATTAAACACCCCCCCTCTCTCTCTACCACTCTTTCATATTACGAACATGAAAATGAATGTCATGAAAAATAATGGAGTATCCTGTATTTATGGCAAAAAAGTGCCACTTCTCGGGAGTCACGTGTCCATTTCCCGGCGAATCGAGCGAGCTGCCGTGCAGGAAAACAGCTGTTACCGCGTAGTGTACGCGTGACAGGTCGACCAAAGCAGCTGCCACGTGGATACCATCCCTGGGTGTTAACTGCAAACAATGTCAGTGCATACACCGTGTATAATGTGGTAGTACAGAACAATCTGATTGATTGAATGTTAGGTGGCCGTACATATGGGAAGATGGGGCATTGGGAAAACAGGTTGGGAGGTGTAAACAAAACAAAAACAATTTTGAGGGAGGTACAAAAAACTCAC
>CM037780.1:64297653-64347653 GCA_021229015.1 Solen grandis | reverse complement strand
TTTTGCATCCCATCACTGTCTTATTCTCCATCTTTTACATCTTCCATCGCGTCATCCTTTCCCGAGATTTCTTTTCCCGAGATAAAACACCACAAGACTTGGATAAGCGGATATGCATCCCCAACAGATTGATCATATGTTTCAAGGCTGCCAACAGTGCCTGGCAGCTCAGCTATTCCCAGCAAATACAAACAATTGACTGTCAGTCGGCAAGAGTCAATTCACATTACGTAGAGATTAGGTGAACACAGATCCAGGCTTTCGCGAAGGATTATCAGCCTGTCCACAGATGGATTATCTCGAGAGAAAAACGGCCATATTATTACATGGCTTTATGGGAAAGAACCGGGAATCCTGAGAGCTTTCAATGGCGGCATTATTGCATCCAAGTGATTAATTATTTAATGAATGGAAGAAATCAATATCATATCATATAGTCTTCTGTGGTCATTATCCAATCCACATTTCCTCCCCACACAGCGTGATGAGAAAAAAGCTGATTAGGATATCATGTTATCAACCTGATGGTTGAGAATTTGATCCCCAGTCATGACTGAGATGAGATTTATACTGAGATACAATGTTCCCCAATCTCATTACTAGCCATTAGTAAAGAGATGTAATCAATTATCCATCATAATCAAGCTATACCCAGCGGTGTCGTTGGTCGAATTGCTTACCTAGAGCGGATATAGGTTTTTAGCATTAACTGTTGGTGCAACTCGTTTTCCCTTTTCTCAAAATAATAAGAACGATATTTAAGCTTATGGATAACGGTTTGTGGATCGATCTTAGAGAAAGTTTTATAGAACAGAACAGGACAGAACTGTGTAAAGGTGTTGTATGAGACTGTATCAGATATATTCCTGTCAAGACTTGTTAATCAGCTAGGTCGGCGCAACTAAGTGGTGAATTGAATTGAATTGTATTGGTGATGTTTGAAACAATCATGTTTGAGTACCAAAGGACACATTCCTTTGTGACTCCGGGTAGCTCAAAGCAAATATAAATACATGTTGTCCGCTTGCAAAGTTGTTCCTTTTGAATTTTCAACCGGGGAAAAGGGGGGTGAAAAGAAACATAGCTTAGATGGGGAAAGCAAAACAGAAAGGAATGCTTCTAAACATGTGAAAAGGAGGTAATTTCGAATCAGACTAATTAGTGGTAATTATTGGTGGACCAATAGTGGATAACGTGGCAACGGAATCAAGACTGATGAGATATTGTTCATTAAAGTAAGGAAGATCTAACTGTAGAGCAAACCAAGGCTATACTAAACTGAAAAAGGGGAATCGTGAAAGATTATAGCGAATCAGATAAATCCACAATGTAATAGACATGCAAGTCAGCCATTCGAGGCATAAATAATTGAAACAGACAATGGTTTAGATGAGCCTAAACACCATTACCTCACTATTATGAACACGCCGTGAAGTAACATTCAAATGACTAATATGCATACTCTGGTATAAACACATAAACATTCTTGAAAGGTACGGATTTTCATTTATTGATTGTTTTCTTGCTCGTTGCTGAGAAGTGAAAATTAGCTACAAAATAAACATGATTTTGTGCATATAATGCACTATAATATGTTAAGCCTCGGCAATGTCATTAATTGTTTTATCATCATACGTCAGAAAGCAAATTGCTTGAAGCTAAACTGTTTAACAGTGCTAATTTGAAGAATACGTCTCACTCTATCCGGCGTGTGCCATGATGCAATTAATCCAACAAAGCAATATTTGGCACCTTATCCACGGGAAATTTTACTCTGAACTGGTGAAGTAGCATTAATCACACCAGATATCGCATAATATATTTAACTCTGTTACAGTGTTGATTTCCTGGTGCTTATTTAATTCAGAGCTGTTATTGTAGCCAGGAATTCTTTCTGCAAAGGCTTCTGCCTGACTAAAAAGAATTCCTCCACAATCATTCCCAGATATTTTTCCACTTCTATAAATACACCTCATTTAGACTTCATCAATTACTTTATCAAGCAACTGGTAATTAACTGTTAACCATGTAATGCTTATCATAATTACATCAGCCTGAGCAGATCTGCTGTACACAGCACCCAGCCTTGCATACCACTTTCTTGTAAAGTCTGGAGGACCTCAGAGAGAGCCAGGTGGGTGCAAAGAAATGAACCAAATTTCTAACTTCTTAGATGTAATTTTGGTCTAATTACTCGAGGCTTTTTCAGAGGTTTATTCGAATAATTCTGAGCCTGCTCAAAGTGATGCACGAATTACTTTTAATTAACGTCGCTCAAGTTGATTTCTGAACAGCAGTAAGAACTGGAAAGCGAAGCATTTTTCCGGAAGGCGGTCTGTGGTATTTATATCTTGTCAGGAGATCATTTTATTGCTATTATTTGGAACATTGTGGTGCAAAATGTTCTTTCTTAAATCAGCACGAAAAAGCCTGTTCTTGTGATATTGTTCTTTGTGGCATGTGTTATTTTGATACGATTTTGTCCTTCTGACATCATTTCAGTCATTTGAAAAAGATGCCTTAAGAATGCTGACTTGGAAAAAAAATCACTGTGTTGGTGACATTGAAATGTCAGGACAAAAAGGGGCATGATGCCACACACATTCACAGTATCCAGGCACTAGACGAACTCGTTAAGAAATATCACTACTCAGAGCCTAGTAAGAAGGCCACCAGTGTCAGAACATGGTAAGAACCACCAGTGTCAGAACATGGTAAGAACCACCAGTGTCAAAACATGGTAAGAACCACTAGTGTCAAAAAATGGTAAGAACCATCAGTGTCAGAACATGGTAAGAACCACCAGTGTCAGAACATGTTAAGAACCACCAGTGTCAGAACATGGTAAGAACCACCAGTGTCAGAACATGGTAAGAACCACCAGTGTCAAAACATGGTAAGAACCACCAGTGTCAGAACATGGTAAGAACCACCAGTGTCAGAACATGGTAAGAACCACCAGTGTCAGAACATGGTAAGAACCACCAGTGTCAGAACATGGTAAGAACCACCAGTGTCAAAACATGGTAGGAACCACTAGTGTCAGAACATGGTAGGAACCACCAGTGTCAGAACATGGTAAGAACCACCAGTGTCAGAACATGGTAAGAACCACCAGTGTCAGATCCTGGTAAGAAAGCCACCCGTGTCATATCCTGGTAAGGAATCCACCAGTGTCAGAGCCTGGTAAGGAAATCCACCAGTATCAGAGCCTGGTAAGAAAATCCACCAGTGTCAGAGCCTGGTAAGGAAAGCCACCAGTGTCAGAGCCTGGTAAGAGAGCCACCAGTGTCAGATCCTGGTAAGAAAGCTACCAGTGTCATATCCTGGTAGAAAATCCACCAGTGTCAGAGTCTGGTCAAATCCACCAGTGTCATATCCTGGTAAGGAAAGCCACCGGTGTCAGATCCTGGTAAGAAAGCCACCATTGTCATATCTTGGTAAGGAAAGCCACCAGTGTCATATCCTGGTAAGAAAATCCACTAGTGTCAGAGCCATGTCAAATCCACCAGTGTCAGAGCCTGGTAAGAGAGCCACCAGTGTCAGATCCTGGTAAGAAAGCCTCCAGTGTCATATCTTGGTAAGGAAAGCCACCAGTGTCAGATCCTGGTAAGAAAGCCATCTGTGTCAGATCCTTGTAGCCTTGCCAGTGCACAAGTGTAGCCAATTATGCTATCCGAGTCTGAATCTAAATATTATACGTTGCAGATCCTAATACTGGATTTTGCACAACGGAAATTTCATTTCGTATGATGCCAATATACAATGTGCTTTTCATTGATACCACTGCCTGGCTCTCTGACTCAAAGAAAATGATATAATATCATGTTGGAAAATATGACTTGCGATCAAACACAAAATTTACATACATAACGTGCAACAATTAGTTTTGTGTCCATAACTTCCATATTCCCATCATCCAACACCATAGGGTCATTCTAGAGAAATAGAAGAGGCTAATCAAATGAAAAGGAAAATGAAGTTGGAAAGAGCTGCTTCATTGTTTTGTTGTTGCTTTTAGAAAGCAAGTCGTACAAATGTGTAAGACATATGTACATATTTTAAGTGCATATTTTCATCAGTATTGTAGTCACAATCGCAGTGTCCATTGACCAAGACTTACATCCCCGCTGAGTTGGAAGTTTTCAGGCTTAACGGCGCCCAGATTAACAGTCATCAGCATGCAGACATTTTAAAAAAGCTTATTACCCAATCAAAGTAGAAGAATTATAAACTTAAGTTTACTAAACTGTTTGAAGCTGTTAACCTCACTTAACATGGATATAATGACAATACAATTTTGGTAACTATGTCCTATATAGATATGACTAACCCAATAGTTTCTCACCCGTCGCTATTCTTTGGAAATGATTGGTCTAACATGGCAAAACAGGGACGCTCGCTATCTAAACGAACAATCCACATAATCCCAAGATGTCCCTACAAATCCCCAGTCTGTGCGGCAAGTCAATCCTTCTTTTCAGCAGCGGCGTGACGAGTTGATACATTCCAAACAGGCGCCTCACAATGGGGCGATGTAATCAAACTACGATTGTTATCCCGATAAAAGCAACAAAGGAACGCTAGCCGGCTCAATGCCATTGGACAAGATGTCATATAGGGCACACAGCCATCCATGATCATGGCTTTAAATGGATTTGATCCTTTCTCATCTACTCTCTTCGCTTGCTTTGCCTTGCCGGAACACATTCATAAAACGAAATGTGTGACATTAATTTAGTCAATTTCATGGAGAACGACTCGGCTCTGATGTTGATTTCGTTAGGTTCTGAAATGAAAAATGATTTACCCTAAGCAGAAATGGCTTTTATTTGAAAGCGGCTTGTCATACATTTCAGTTACTTGATTACTTAGGGACGAGCAGAACACTTTATCTCACTCAGAATAAAAATACATTTAATCAAAATAAATGAACACGAACTGTAAATTTGGCAAAATTATTTGAATATTGTAGGTATTTCTTTACATTTTCTAACACCCTCTGTCATGTCAGATTTAGTAAATTACATGTGCTAAATATACGCATACATGTATATACATTGTATAGAAGTGTTTGGGTTATTATCTACTTTTACAGAAGTACTTCTTATAAAACATATATCTAAAATTTGAATACATTTAAATCATTTATCTATCTAAAGTGTCTAATATTCATATATTATTATAACAATCATGCAATCTCAGCCATCATTTACTTCGTCCAATGCAGGTGTTGCAATCTGGTTCCCTGTCCTGGATTATCACATATATGACCATTGCATCACGGAGCTGGGTTGTGGTGGGTAAGATGGCAGAGACCGCAATGTTTGTAACATTACTTACCATGAAAATATATTTCAGATGAAGAAAATTCTAACCATAGCTCAAATGACATCCAATTACTTGACTCACCTCACATCGCAGCCAGTACACAACCGCAAGATATTTAAACAGGAAAGTTAAATCCTATACATTTTTCATCGCCTTTCCCAGCTTTCTCCCTATACATATTCCCTTCTTATCATTACGTAAATCCGCATTATTTTCTCAATAATCTATGACAAAACAAAAATGTAACTAAGCATTGATTTATGTTTTAGGTTTTAATATTTTTGGCCACATCAAAATTGCATCGTCGAAATTCGAAACAAAAGCAGACGTTTCATTTACGAAGGGAGATATTATTTTCTAAATACCAATGATCAAATATAACACATTCTCACAACAAAACTGCCTACCAATTCATCGCTCTCATAATTGAAACCAGATTTACATATGGGCTGCCAAACCTGACATCAACTCTCCGGCAAAACAATCAGAGCTAAGAATATTAAACCCTTTCATCTTATTTAAGTCCTGACATGCATAAATGGTTTGCTTTCATGCATTTGCAAACCCAGATAATGCAGCCAATTATAACGGCTTATCTATGTTCATTTATCAGTTCAACGCCTTGTCAATTTTCCTACCGTCTCCAATAGCGGTAGCACACCACTAAATTGATTAAATCCAACAGCAAGCACGGGACACTTTACTGCTCTGTCTGGCCTTTGTGGAGCAAAGATAAATCGTTAAGCGCAATAGAGTAAGGATCAGTTGAAATCAATAGCGGCAAGCAAACAGACCTCTTAAGGTTTTGTCTCTATTTAATTTTTAATGTCCCGTAAATTCTTTATTATAAACCTGGATTACAGATACCCCATAAAACAGACTGGAAAATGTAGCTGACAATCGTTAAAACTGAGGCAAATACATCTATACGTGCACAACTGCATTACAATAACTTGTTATTTAAAGTGTGGATCGAGACAATAGATGGAGTTACTTATTTATACAAATATAAACACGAACTCCTACACTGGTCTGTTTTGATGCTTAAATGTTATGTTCTGAGTCACGTTATAAAAGTTTATCGACAAGTACGTGTATATTGTTTTACATTGTAAAGGTTCGTCAGTCGTTTAAACAAATGTCAGGACGTTGATAAACCCGCAGTGTAAACATATGTATTTAACATTTCGAAACCGTTTCAACAATAAACATAATTGCCATGATATGTTAGATCTGCATAGTCAGAACAAAAGATCTTTTTTAATCGAAATTACAACTAAATTGCTCATGATAATGGAAACTGTTTAAATAAAGTTGAGATTTTATTTACCTAAAGTATATAAGTAACATAAGCAATAATCTTTTAATCCTCTGTATCAGATGTATTTTCCTTTCCTTTATCATTAGAAATAACAACGCCGTGCGGGATTTTCCTCTTTTTTTTTTTTTTCATCCAAGTGTTTATGATTTCACCTTAAGCCGTCTAGATTTTCAAATAAATAAGGAACAACTGCTGTGATTTATCTTTCACAGCGTATCTACCAGCTTATCAACACTTTGCAGTCGTAAACATTCACAAACGGGGCATAAATCCCCATACACGAGCTACAAGCTTGAGAAACTTCCGAAATTTATTCTAATCTTGCATCGAAAATACCACTTTGCAATGTATTTGGTTACTAATTAAATAAGACGATATTTATCAAAAGGTTCGCATTTATAATCTAGAGAAGCACAAACAAAATATCTGTACAACGGATATTTCCTCCTCTATGTTTCAGCGTGTATAATCAAATCAAAATTTCACAAAATTCTAATCATTCTACCCAAATTACTTAAAAGTCAAATGATGTGTCTTCAATCTTAGAAATTATCAAATTTCCGAACCTTGCAATCAATCATTCTAAATGCATACAGAAAGGCATCTAATACAATTGCAAGCTCAGCTGAATACTGTCGTATATATCTCCAGTTACCTTGGCAACTAAAACATTTTGTTCCCCACTGATTTGCGGTGTATGTAGGGAGAGCCGGTGAACTACTGAAGCATGCTGAGTATCATATGTTATATCTCGGCTGAATAAAATGAAAATGGATGAAACCGAATCGGGGGATTTAACTGTCAAAATGATTTTTCGTTTGAGTCTAATTAGTTTGTTGCATAACTTCTTGAGAATATGAAGTTTAGATAATTGTGGGATGGCGTATTACAATTTATACAAAATATGAATGTTCAATCTCGTTATGGTTTTCAAAGAAGTTTAATATCTTGATAAAGCCGTTCATGTAACATTAATTGGTTTTCTTGATGCACCTCTTTGCAATTTGATTATATATCTGATTGAATACGTCTTGAAGGTGTTGTTTTGATGCAAGACATCTTAAAGACGTCAGCGATTGATTCCGTATATCGACAACAATTTAATTTACGTAAGAAAGACAACAATATAACAGCGACTCCATATCAACTGGTTTTACGATTTTAAAGGCAGCAAAAGTTTTCATTCACAGTAGACCACATATCAAATTTTACTCTTTATACAAGTTTTGTACCTTTCAGCTTATCCCAAATATTATTCAGTTAGAAAGCATCTTGGCCATTTTCATAAATTCTTTACAACTTATATTTCTGATTACACCTTAAGTTTGAAAAGAAATTATCATCAATATTATTATCTATTATTTTCTGGAATTAAGTTCCTGTATATCATTAACTTTAAATTCACCTTATTAAAGCATACTACTGCCATTTCAAAGAAATATCCTTAGGGTCTGAATAACATGCAATGCTTGATGATTTACCGTACAATTACGATAATTCCCGAATGGAATGTTCGTAACATCTGTTAAAAAGCTCATCATTTTTCTCGTCTGTTTACAATGCAGTCCACATATCTATAGACGAGGAATGGGTCGCGAAAAAGGGGCAGTGCTAGGTAATACCTCCACGGAATATCGACAGTTTACAGTATAAGTATTAATGTACAGTGAAAACTCATTAACAGCCGTGGTCTGAACTATAATCATAAAACAGAACAGAACATTTTATTTCTGACGTAAGCAATACGTGTACATCGACACGTTGTGCGAACATGACGCGAAGAGTTTTAACAACAGAGAAAATATGGTAAATATAGGTTTTCAAAAGGACGGTCTGTATATGGGTTGGTACTAATACCGTGGTGACATTTAAGCGAGTTTCTCTGGATGTATTTTACACATGTAATTACTCACTTAATTAGGCAGAAATTACTGTACACTTACTGTTTATACACAAGGCAAATCCATAAATCACGATGATGACTGATTACATGTCTCCTGAAACCTGCAGCCTTATGAACTAAGATCATACATATCACGGAGAAATGGTGCAAAGCCTAATTCTCTCTATTACGTACTGCATTAGCCAAGGTAATTAGCCTAGGGCATTAATTAAAACCTGGGTGAGCAAGTAGGCATTACATCGTTAGACACCCAAATGGAGCTTTTCCAATAATGAGTTGCTTCTCTAATCTAGAGATTGCTGCTTTTTACTTTGACTTTAAAGCTTTCCTCCAAACAAATAAACGCCTTGTCGGACAAAATTCTCTCATACTCAGCCTCGTTCTGATCAGGTTTTAACATATTAATTATATTCCTAGTGTTAAGCCTACTAAATTGCATTAAATGGTTTTAAAATAGCCCAGACTGTATGTTATTAGTATTAAACCATTAAAATGGGTCTTTCCATGTTACTTAAATGAAGACAATCTTTGTCCAAGTGTTCGTTCAGTATGTTAATTTTTCACGGCGGTACTTGCTCCATTTGAGTGTTAAACCTCAGCAGACTTGGTATAATTTCAGATGAAATTTCTTAAATCTTTATTAATTGAATTTATAAAGTGAAACTGTGAGGGAGCTAGGATCTCCATCAAAAGAGTTGGGAAAACGTTTTTTCCTCGACTAAATCTTATGTAATGTTAAATGAATAGATAAAATCATATAACTCATGGTTTGATTTAAATACATGTGCTAAACACTAGTCTATTAGTTTGAACACTTGATTTACATTTCTTGCTAACTCTCAAAGACAAAAAAAAAACACTGATGAAAAGATAATATTTTATATATATATATAACATACAATAAAACAATTTATAATTGATATAGAACAATAATTGATACTGACTTATATTTCCAATCTCGGCCATATACTAGTATACCATGAACAAACAAAATAGACCTGTACGTACATGTAAGTCATATAAAAGAAAAGTCAATCGCCAGCCTATACAATCGTCTCATCATTAAACATGACAGGCCATCAAGTTAAGGACATAATCTGCTTCCTACATGGAGATGAATAATTCATGATTATGTTATCTTATCAAAGTCAGCAGTCTCAGCTAAACCCGGAACACGTGTAACGTGATAGCACAAAAGGTCAAGCATCACACGTGACAGGTTTTGATTATCCCACTAGCTCATCAATTCTGATAAACATGTATATCACTGCGCGGCCAGATCGATACATCTCGTGCGACATGGGTAATGTGGGTAGTGCTAATGGTTCGACCATAGAACCTCTAATAGTTTCCTTTCAACATTTTGTAAACCGTGTAATTTCTAACGAGATTTGTTTGGTAAACATGAAAATTCTTCATGACGATTTGTTTGCACGTCAACAGCAACAAAAATTCCTTGCAGCCTTCTGAGCAGTCTGGTAGTGCACTTGGTCCGATGCCAATAACAAATTATATTTATATCCTCAGCTTGTATCGGATAAAATATCGAAAGCCACCTCGGAAATGAAGAGAGATTTTTTCCTGATCTTACAAAATAACAATCCCCCTATTTTTGTGCTCTCACCGTGTTGATAATACACCGCAGTAGAGGCATTAAACGGCAACCAAGACGAAATAATTATATACAAAAAATAGATCATTGCTGCCTCCCGAAAGACAGATGATATGAAGTTATTGCTATCTTTCTCACATAGAGAGATCAGGAGATTACGGAAGCCGCGGGAGTTTCCCCCCTCTTGCAAATTCTCATATGGGGGAAAGAAAAAGACACGTCTCTGTTTAGAAAAACGGAAAATATACGTTTTAAGACTAGATATTCTTTTCTTTAAGTAAATACTTCACAGCAATACTCAAGCATTCGGGATTTTATTATTATACAACATAAAAAATGATTTACAAGACATAAATGCTACGTTAATTTCTAAAACAAAGATCACAAATTCTATCTCTGGCCCGATGGGTTTTGTCTTGGCATATTGTTCTAAAACATTGTCAAAACCGAGGAACATAACACTGCAAAACAGAAACGAAAAGCAAGTCCCAGTAGGCGCTAAGTAACTGTGGGAAAGCAAGTTTTGTATTCTAAAGAGGTTTTGAAACTGTATTAACCTCCCTAGTGGCTGTTAAATTATGTGCCTGATTGTACTTCAGTACAAGCCTCTATACAAAATGTTTCAGTGGTCTAAAATGACTGTAAGCACTTCTTTCTTCAGGGTGAACTTGTATTTTTGGCCTGTGCTCTTGTTTCTTGATACAATGCATGGTGATTTTTTTATTCGAGACCGAGGGTTTCGTCGACGGTTGCGAGTGAGGGTGATAAACATACCTTGCACTGGACTTCCATGACCTCTAGAGTTTATTTAACTACCTCTCACCTCTACTTTAAGGTTCACATATGTTCCGTGTCTAAGACTTGTTGATTCTTGAAAAGGGTTATGATAAATGAGGCAGGAATGGTGTTACACCGTAATACACAATTTTGCTCCAAAGTACGAAGCACTATTGATTGAAATGTAAAAATACGAACTTAAAAGTCTTGTTGAATTTCAATACTTTAGAACATATACAGAGCTGGAATTCTGAAACAGATACGTGCCAACCTCACTCAGATATGTTGAGATCGCCGGAGAGCAGAAACTTGGCATACTTTCTATCCATTACCATCGAATCTGTGGTCGTTGATGTTACATTAAGCTCACTCGTTGTTTCATCTGAATCTTCAAACAATTTTAAATTCCTGTTTGAATACGCCTCCAGATTTGACACCCTGACTTCGTTAGTCTATCAAATAGAACAACACAGTCAACATTATATACAAAGTGCATTCTTTGGAGGTTGCCTTTATAACCCCCATTTCCAAGTCCAATCAAACATCATCAGCACAAACCTTCCCCAATATTTCTCCCCCATACTTGAATGTATGCCAGATCCGGCAGAGTCTGGATTGGCAAAGCGAGATTAGCACTTGGCCCGCTAATGATTATAGCATGTATAAACAAAGACTATCTCAATATGCCAACAGCTGAATGATCGGTACAACTAATCTAATTTGAAAGTCAAAATATACAAACTAAGAAACAGAAAGGAGAGAAGCTCATTTTCACAGCCTGCTTGATTTGCCAAGTCTGCTTGATTTATGGCAGGCTCTGGTGATCAGAAACATGGCAGCGCTGTTCTAGAAGAGAAACGTTACACTCTTCCTACTGCAGCAAAGTCATGGAAGCTGCCATCTCCAATGTGAAACAAATCAAGACTGTTTTTCAACACAGGACTTGCAGATATAAGATGGGTAGATTAGGTTCACGTTTCCATGTTGCTTTTCTATGAGATAAAGAACTTACAGCATGCTAAAATGAAACACTTGTAGCCTGGATAAGAGATAAAATTGTTTAAATATGATACAACTACTTTAGCAATGGAGATATGTCGACAGACAACCTATTCAGTCAGAAGTCACTGAGCAGATAAATATAGGACTGTAATAAATTTAAAGATGTTCACTGAACAAGTTGCCTTTGTCATGCGAGGAAGAATTTGGATTACATTCCCCAAGCGGTTCTACGGCTTTGATTGCCTGTCTGGCGACCAGCATTCGTCTCATTCAAAAATTACTTTAGATACAGCCCAGACACCTCACATCAGACACGGCTATCCTCTCATAGCCATAAACCATTTTAACGAAGTAACATAGCGCTGATGTAACTACTGACGGGAGTGGGAAAAAAATGATAATATTAATGCTCAGAAATATACAATGGTAACCAAGAGCTTTTAACAATTTATTATATTTTGTCAATGAAGATTTTGTGCTTTATTGAGTATGCAGCTTAATTTCGCGTGCTGATTTTCTGTATCCATTATACTTCTGATAATCTGCCTGTCAGTTATCGCTATTGATTCACTTGGAAAGCAATTGTCATAATTCAGCTAAAGGAGATTAACAAGTCTCTGAATGTTTGGATAATTTTCAACTGCTTGTGGCTATAACATGACATGAGGTATCAAACTTGAATATTTCCGCCAAACATTTGCTTCGCTCAATTAATCATTAATAAATCTGATATAATGAGAATATTCTGTCTGTCAGGCAATTGATCGCTACAGCAGTAAAAGCCCACATCAATAATACAGCGAGCAGTGAAATAAAGAACCAATCAATCTTCAAACACACATAAAACCAACCAATCAATACAGCCGAGTACTTGGACCGGTTCTCTATCACATTGAGACACTTCCATAAGATTGCTCTAGAGGATGGAAATCATGGAACCAGACTACGGTCACTTAAGATCGAGGACGTGACAATAAGAATGATTACCAATATCATTATAACCCGTCTTGTCATTCCAGACTGTGAATTTGACCATCAGGGTAATTATTCTCAGTGTTTACAACCAGTCTGGCCATGTCTAAACCACTGACCCTGCTGTCAGCATCATCCTCTGTCATAACAGAAAGGGAAATTAAATTAATGAAAGATATTCAAGCAACGTAAACAATTCTTTGTCAGCAAATGATAACAAGAGCGTAGCATAACAGAAAATGATAAAAGCAAGATTACATATTAAACGAATTATATATAATGAATTCCATTCCATTTTATCATTAACTCCGGCATCCTTTTTATTAAACAAGGGAACCTGCTAGATAACATAGGATGTGGCATATGTGTCAAAAATAAGGGACCCTTTGGAAACACAAAAGGATAGCAAGAGGGTTTAGGGGACAAAAGAGGGGCGCTATAATTGGCCGACAGTGGCTGGCGGCATCTGAAATACTGTCATTAAGCTAGGCATAAGTGAGGGGTGGCACTGAGTAATTGCTGAAAATCAAAGAAACTGTCAAGATCCCTAAAATTTATCACTTTTAATATGTATGAATAGTGTTACTGTTCAATATTACTCGGGCGGGTGAATTAATGAGAATGAATAATCACATTCTTTAGCCATTCTGAAGCTGAACCACATACAAAAATCATATATGGTTTTGAATTAAAATATTTAATAGTCAATGTATTGTCGATGCAAGGCATGTACATGGACATTTTCTCTCAAAACAGCAAGGAAAATATTAAGTCTGATTGACAAAGGGAATCTGCGAATAAATATACCGATACCCTTACATTCTGACTAGTACAGTCTGATTAAATTCAAATAAGATGCAAATCAGCCTCGGTGCTAAAAGCACATCGTATACGCACATCCAAAACTCAAGATATTCAAATTATGGAATGAACAATTTGATTTTATCCAAATTGCATCCAAGAAATGTTTTCAATAAATCACGGTGTAGAAAATGTCTTAGTTCTTGGAGAATAATGTGCACGAGGATTTCATTTAAGAGTTGTCTTTGAAACTGCTCTAGGCTTGAATCTTCTAATGTGCAAACAGGGGGCATCGGACAAAAACCTTGTTAAAATACGTCTGGAACTATGATTAAACTATTATTAAATGTTTTCCTTCTTAGCCATGCTCATTCTTTCTCAAAATAGTTTGAAAGAATATACAAGACTTAAGTATCTATCTCATTTGCTTAAATGTAAATTGAATGATACATAGTTAAACTAAACATGTTTTTCTCGAAACAGTTGCTGTTGTTAGTTTGTAAATCAGTTTTGTGAAGACATTATTTTTTGGCTTCTTCCTAGTATAGTAAATTAGGCGTCATAATAAATTTAATTTCCTAAATGCTTCTCTAAAATGTGTGATCGGTTACCATAGCAACTGAATTATTACTTGATAATATATTAGGCTATACATGTAGTACACTTAGACATGTACCTATTCTTATAGCAGGAAAAATAAATAACCTCTATCATGTGAATCCCAGAACAACATAAAGAATTGCACACACAAAATACACCGAGTATCCCAAATCCGTGTCCGGTAGGTCATAGGTCATATTCTTGGCTACATTATGCTAAATTCATAAACAAAGGCACAGGTTTATCTCCCAATCTTGGTGCTCTGTATATAGGGGTACTTCCAGGACTGGTTGACCCTGGTTACAGGATACTAAACTTTATTTTACATCGATGTGAGTGGGTGTGATATAATGCCACATGTCTACGGCATGGTATTGATCTGATGAAAAGCAGCTTTGGTGGACATATACAGGCAGCTGAGCAAACCATTTTGATCAGGATTATTTAATGTAATTATATTAATTAAATCAACTATTTTTGTTGTGGTTACTTGACAAATTTAATGTTATGTTTATTGTTTCAAACCGTTTTCATCATAACATGGTTAAAACATATCCGTTTATAAAATGGAAGGTTGAGGGTTCGAGTCCTAACTGTATAAAGTGTCGATGTAACAGACCTTTGAGGCAGTTTAGGACGACAACCTACAGTACTGTGTGGAATGAGTTTTATGGCAGAGTTCCACAAGACACCTGGCTGGCCATTTCAATAATAAGCACATACTGAATATTATCATTGCTCAGACGGCGGCTCTGTTACCAAGCATGCATGGAATTCCTATTACTTGCAGAGGGACAAGCAACATGGTTGTATCAGCTCTTGAATGTCTCATGGTAACCATACTATTTTTGATATATAATATACCATTTTCTTCATATCAGTCTGTCACAAGAGATTGTTTGCACAAAAAAACTTGTGTTCAATACGACGTAGAAGGCATGAAGTAGGTTAACATTTAACAAAAAAAAAAAAAGCACACACAAAAAAAAAACGATGGCGTACCAGTCCGACCTTGCTCGACAATATAATTGGTATGAAGCAACTACAACTACAATTGCCGCCCTGTATATATTACTATTAGTTTAAAATTAGTGATTGTTTTAATAATTATATTTGATTAATTATATCAGAGATACATATTTTCATGTTGCGCTCACCAGGGTTTAAGCAGCACATATCGAGGGATAGCTGCGAAACTGCCCCATATCCTTCTATTTCCATATGCACTTACAACCCTCGACATGTAGTTCAAAAAAACAACACATGATCCAATGCTGTATGATGTTTATACCACCGTGTACGTAAAGCATTTATGTCTATTTGCAGGAACGCTAAAATGCACAACAACAGACAGTTTTATTCATGACTATAATAGTTCTTATTATTCATATAGCATAACTTGAATCTTTGATGTTACAACATAATCATGTTTATTAGATAGTAGCCATTCATCAAACAGAGACGGTACCGTGAGATGTATAATGTCAATAATTAAACACAAGATCTATTAAGAAGATGATTCATTTGAAGACAAGACAAATACATGCCAAACCTTTCAAACAGATGTCTCAGGAAAATTCAATACAAAACAAGATGTTAAAGCAGAAAGGGAAAGATTTTTGAAAGAGCTGTTTGCCTTGTTTTATGGATTCACTCACTTCAATTGAATATCCAGGGAGAACAATGAATAAAGCAATGCAAGACAAAGAACAGGTTAACAGCTGCCAAGGATATTGAAATAAACGCAAGAGAGAAATAGATATTTTTGGACAACTTTGCGATAAAAATCAAACTACCAAGAAATGGGTGATTGTTGGATACACTGTACATATAGGAATCTGTGGACGGCATATTCAATCGCTCTGATAACATAAAAAAAATATAGAAAAAAAAATATAAAAGTTAAACATGGCAAACATTAATATCATTTACCCCATAAATATTAATGTACAATGACTTTGTGATATAAATTGTTTGTTTGTTTGTTTGTTTGTTTGTTTGTTGGGTTTAACATCCCACCGACAGTATTTCAGTCATTTGGAGACGATGTCTACTTGAGACAGATATAATGCTGCCACGCTACAGTATCACGTCGTAGACATTTGGTATGATACCACACTCAGTCACATTACAACAAGTCCTGCAACTACCCTTATATGCTGAACGCCAAACAAGGGAGCTATAACAGTACCATTTTTACGACTTTGGTGTGTCGAGGCAGGGAATCGAATCCACAACCTCCCCCTCCCGATGCGGACGTGATATCAATTGACTGAATTTTTAATGGTATATGAAACAAAAAGTTTTTTTTCTTTGCCCAGCAGACTGCGTAGACACTGGGCTACAATATTGTATGAGCAAACAGAGTAGACACTGGGTCTGCCATGTCAAAATGAGTTTATATAAGGTAAGGTTTAAATTCCAGGGAAGTGGGTTAGGTTTGGTGCTTGAAGACTCAAGTATTGCATGACAACTTGTAACATTACTAGTGGACACGTGATTTTGCAGTTTAGAAAATTTACTATCAATAATTTTAGTAATACATGTATTTTTCAGCTCACAAAGTAATCATTAATAGCATATGAAATCCAATTTATCTGAGTAGTTATTCAATGCATGCTTGTTAAACTCTTGAATTATCATAGCAATTTGTTGAATAACTCAAACGCGTGAGCATGCATGGTTTCACGCATGCACACACAGGAACAATGTGTAAATGAATTAGATTATTATGAATTCACATCTCGACATGAGTTGTATGTAGATTTCATTTTTTATCGTCAAATTCCATTGGGCTTTTTAGCCTATATTGATAAAATAGACAGATATTTTGGTATAATGTCAATAGAAGATCCATGCATTATTAATATATACATACCATCCATATGCCAGTCAGCTTATATTTAAAATTCAATTGATATTAATACTCTTGAATTCATAACATGTGTGTATATATATATATATGTATTCATTACAAAGATCTATCAATTGATATTAATATCATCAGATATTTTCCTCGCACAATCTGGAATCTGGTAACGTCTACTTCATCTGCATTTTACTCCGGGAGGCTTCAATTCTCTTCCGAGTGTATTATATTAATGCTAGTCTACAGATTCACAAATCAATATCATATGCTGTTACAGGCTCACAGAAAATGTTAACATCTCCAGTAAAATTACTGAATTGCACACACGCGGTAATTACTGGTTAAAGTATTAATTGACACGTAATTAACCTTTGCCGCTCCAATTCGCCATTTTATGCCATGTTAATGACCGCTGAAAAGCCAAATCCGACTAAAAACAATTCTCAGTATAAACTATCTCCCAATAATTAAACAGCACAAGACAGAAAATGTCTTTATTTCTTCCAAGAATAGCAAGTACACAAACGGGAATACAGAAGAGGCAGAACGATAACCTTATTTACGTGTAACGTTGCTGCTGCAACTGCTGCTTATGCTGCTGCTGCTGATGGTGATGATGATGATGATGATGATGATGAAAGTAGTAGTGATGATGATGATGATGATGATATGATAATGATGATGATGAAAGTAGTAGTGATGATGATGATGATGATGATGATGACGGTGGTGGTGGTGGTGGTGGTGGTGACGATACTAATAACAAGAAGAAAAGAAAAAGTGAAGAAAAGAAAAAAGGTAGACAATTCTTTATCATAATTAAGGAAGCAACATTTGTAATACCAACAGAACAGAATTGTTCTGTTCTGTTCTCTAATACCAAATCAACCGGCTTATTACTTGCATGGCTGATCAGGTTTAATACAGGCTACATTCTTTCTGATACGGCCCATGTTGCATGAATTAACAAAGTCCCTTTTATCTAATCAATAAATTACTTTGTATAGAATAACCAGCAAACTGACAGAAGTCGTGTTCCGTATGAAACTGTGTATAAAACTGATCATAGTAACTCTGTATGGCTTTATGAATCAGGCCCTATGTCGCCAGTATTATGGGATATTTATTCAAGGGCTTATCCTTAGTTTATCATTTAGAAAATGGCGGATATTACATTACAATCGTGTCTCCTGCAATCTTAACCGATGTTTATATTACAGGAACACACACAAAAAAACAACAACAAAAAAAAACTGAAAGATATATTCAGCCCAAATGTCTGTATGTTCATTTCGCTGAATAATTATAAGTACAGCATCATTCAGAACGGAAGCTGCATGTGTATCCAGCAACTTCAATAAACGAAGAAATAATAGATTTCAGGTTGAAAACGCACTCCGATCTCATCCAATATAAAAGCAGATTATTTAATAACTCGGGAAATATCATTCCATACAAACACGCAATTTAATCTCGGACTGGTGCTTTCAGCAAGCATAACAACTCGAAATCAATCTGAGTTTCCAGGCAAAATGACACTCATGTCTCAAAGCAATTGTGATACATATCCTCTGATCATCCCGCATTGCATCATATTAATTATTCTTATGCAAATGAGCATAAAAATGCCAGATTTCCCACCAAAATGATGATGTTTATGATTATTACGATATTTCTGTTTATTAAATAATTTTCATTGGTTTTGCGTCGAGGTAAGTTTGATAGGGTTAAGGATATAAAAAATGCACTAAAAGAATACACAGAATCCTGGACTAATGGAAATTCTGATATGAAGAAGAGGAGGAAGAAGAAGAAGAACCCGTGTTTGATAGAATGCAAACACACACACACAAACACACACACACACACATTTGCAGCCTTGTTTACTCCAGAAACAAGAACAAATTTCAGTCTTATAGCTCGGGTTTTAAAATACATGGAATCATTTGATTCAACATTTGTTAGCTTGTTTTTCCCCCAAGTAAGAAAATTGCAGAATATTGAATTTTATGTTCACTTTGCATTACGGTCTGCTAAATGATCTCAGAGAAATAGCGAGGATTATTTTTTAAATAGAAGGAATAATTAAGGATTTCAATTAAAACCAGGAATTGACATGAAATTTAAATATGAAGGCAAAGCAATAATAAGGAGTTGTTTTTTTTGTTTATCCCTGCAAGAAACACTGTAGGATTTCCATTTAAAAACGTGAGCCAATTAATTTTCTCTGTCATGATGAATTGGGCAATCATTTCCAGAGTTTCATGTCGTGACATGATTCTATTATGTGGTTTGAATAGTTGTAGTAAGCGATAGCTACAAGGAAATATTTATGACGGTTGAGAAAATTATGAATAACTGAGGACGACTCAAGAACGTATTGTAATGTAATGTATTATGTTTAATTATAGAGAAAATGGGAAAGAAAATTAGAGAGATAGGGGTTGGAGGCAGAACTTCAGTGGAGGTTAGAGAAGGAGAAAGAGGAAGAACTTGAATGAACATAATCATGATGCATGTTTACAATGAAGGAAAAGAGTACATTGTATAAGGAAAGATGGGCGGATGAACAGACAAACATAGATAGAAGGACGGATGTACATACTTACATAAGGCTTCCAAGAAGTCATATACCTAACATAACACATGACATTTAGAGTCACTTTTGTCTCTCACTATTCTTATTTCTCTACTCTATCAAAAACGTAGTATAAATGACATTCATTTGCAGCCTAAGAATATGTACATTTATATTACTGTTGTATCACTATTTCTTGTACAAACATTTATTTTAGAGTGTATCACTGTTTCTTTGAAGTATTCAAACTACAGTCAATAATGAGTTCGGTGACTAATAATGGTGTCTGATTTGTCCGGGTACCTTTTACATTGAGGTAGACCGTATACAACTGTCAGCCTGCAACATTAAATTTTGACCACTATAAACAGATCGACTGTTTTATACAGGTGGACGCCAATATAGCCTTAGTTGTATTTAGAATGTATTTTGTTCAACGAAGTGCATGTAGTTACTGCAACTGTATATGCGCGTATGAATATTGCAATGAATATAGTGCATATGATATGGCAGTACATGTATCACCTAACCCTCTCCACTCTTGTATTTTCTCTTGCGTAAGAGAGCAGTATTTATCATTCTTGCGATAGTAACTTAATAATGACTGTATTTTTCATGACAATATGTATGTTTTCGTTCTACAATTGTTTTGACATATCGAGTCTGTATATTACGATGAAATCTAGTTGTCAATGTAACCAGCTAGGGTAATTAGTAACAAAGTTGTTTTCCAAAAACCTCCATTTATGCTTCAAACGGCGACCACAAAGCCTTATGTGGATATCAAATAACATGTTCAGCACAAAACCAGCCTTGTTCTTTGCTTGGTTTTGACTAGCTGCAATGTGGTGCGACCCATCCGCATTCACTCAGAAGGTACTTAAATGCAGGGAAGTTTATTATCCCTGATAATATATCTGCATCACAACAGCGATCACTTGAACCCATTGTAGTGGTATTTGATCCTTTCTTCCTCAGTTACATGCTTTATAACATAAACCTGTCAGAATGTTTTAAATGCTTGTTCTTACAGATGTTTCTTTCCCTATCCCTGCATTAAACTAGTTTGTTTTGAAATAGTCTTCGCTGATTAAAAGCATTTGTCTAATAAGTTTCATCTTTGCAAAAATGCATTGTTTTGATTTTAAAGGAAAGAAAGAGAATTTTCAAAATAAACGGAACTTAGAGATGAGATAAGATTTGCATACCTTATCAAGACACGAATTTCTGTTTGTTTGTTTGCGTATTTTACTTATTTTATTTTATTTTTAAATGAACAGATGACAAACGATATTAACGTGATTTCATATTTCCTCTTGACATAAAGAGTCAATAAAGAGACTTTGATGGGTTTCTGCACATGTGGATATTTTTGCAGATAAAGGGGATCATCTGTCAACTCTTATCTGCGTAAATGAACCTCGTGACCCCCGTAACCTCTCGCAGGGTATGCTGGGATATCTCGGGCCCTCTTTATCCCCGCGAGATGTCAACACTAACGGTGCTATAAATAGTAACGTGATAACAAGCGTCATTCAATTCTTCCTGTAATTTAAGATGGGGTTTTGAATGGTATAACTTATTCATGTGCTAGTAATTTGTAATTTTGCATGGATGTTGTCGAAATATTTTATGACTACCCTTCATCACCGCTTCTTTGGGTCCGTTTAAAACTTTTGAACGCAAAACATTTATCAACAGGTATGTAAAACTCGTTAATATCAATATGCTAAAATAACAGGTAGTTCACATCTACACCCTTTCTTCGATTGTTTGTATTTTTTAGCAGGTAAGAATGACAGTCCAATATATATTGTCAACATGAACAAAAAAAAAAAAAAAAAAAAAAAAGTCTAGCCAAAGTTTCAGAGTCTTAATTCAGAATTTCTCGTAATGTTTCTGATGATATCCACATGCTAAGTGGCGGTATTCTGAGACTTTAAACAATGTAGTCTTGATGAATCATCAACTATTACACCAAAAATATTTCACTATTTTTCCCCAGGTAATCAGCCTCGACAGACTTTGGGAGCAAATTACTGAACACTGCAGCCATTATGCTCTAACTGCATTCTCCTGAATTAGAAGTATATATACAGCAGAACTTGTACTTCATTATCTCTAACATGAGATTATTGGCGACACATGAAATTATTTATAGTCACAAAGAAACACATTTTTCCCTCACAGCATGTAGAAGGCAGTCTTCAAAACATGTGATTTGAATTCTTAAAAGCCATTAAGACCAGTCTCATTCATTTTCAACCCTCCTAATGGAAGATCCAGGCAGCTGATATGTTCTTTTTTACATTACACAACTCAGCTAAAGAACAGCTGAGTGTTCCTCACGATAGAGCCATATTTCTTTGATCGTAACTGATTTTTTGTTCTGGTTGGGGAAAAAATCAACAGTGAAAAACAGGATGTTGAAAAACATTTCTCATTTCTATTGAAGTTTGAGCAGCCTTGTGAGGAATAATCAAATAAATATTATATTGTGATAAAGTGCCCAAACTAACTGAGATATAACTCCTCTTTTAGTCGCAAGGGTTCAAAATTAATCTAATCCCAATTAATTAATCCTCGGAGGGTGAAAAAATAGGTGACCTTCACGGAAAGAATGAAGGATGTCCGACCTTCCCTTATCCTCAGCTGACAAGTTCCGCTGATAGGCTAATTAATGTCCTCCATTTAAATGATAGATGGAATCACAGACAGTCCTTTATTTAGTTTTCTGACAAATAATCATTCACAAGTGCTATTGGATGCAGAAAATACGAGCCATGTATTTTGAATCAGAGAATGCTGGGGGAGTGAAAAGCGAGAGAGACAAGCATCATTCAAATTTTATTAACGCATCGGTTGTTTCTTTACAACAAAACCTACTGCAGTCTATCTCGAATTAATTGCCACTTGTTCTGAGCAGTCTCCATATTTTAAAGACCAAAGGTGATCTGTTCAAATAATTGCAATACACCACATTCTTTAAGAAGATAAACATGCCTTTTCATGTGCAGCATTGCAGGAAAAATTAATATTCATCATATCTGGACTTGATTTCCTTTAATCATGATGAGTTTCCAAATCTAAAAATTCTTTCTAGATTGTTTTTTAACTTTATTATTAGTAAAATTATTGTTCTTGTTCTGTATTATTTTGTTCCAAACGACACATTTTCAATATCAGTATATTCCCAAAATAGGTCTATGCTCAAGAATGACCTGTGATGATTCACTGTGTCCTTGACCCTTTTGTCTGTTGCTATTCATATGAAAATCCTGCCCATGATCATTAATTTAAACATACCTGGTTGTGTAGGTTTCATGACATGTATTACAACTGAAATTGTTGTTTCCAAGCTGAGTTCATGTACTCACATCCTTCATCCGTTATGGTTGGTCACGTGACATAGACTTAATAAGACGGCAAAATTAATTTGATCATCATATTTTCTCTAATGGGACTACAAACTATTTCAGTGTTTACATACAAATATGTTTATGATGAAATCAGATGATTACCGCTAGATTAACCAATAATGCCACTAGGATATCATGTGATCACATGCTAATCTAGTTTATATAACAGATCACATGGTATATGATAGTAAACAGTTGACCCATAATGTAATCCCCAGACAAAAGGGTAAAGGTGGGTTAAACCCTGGCTACACTTAAACTATTATGGTTCATTAATAAAGGCTCTTATTTACTGAAATAATAGGCATTATTTACAACTTAAAAACAGGTTAAGTCTACTTAGTTTACATAGATCTTATCAAGTGATAAGTGTCATGTTGTTAGATCTGCCTGACAACAGCTCAGTCTCTCTTCATAAGCATGTCCAGTCCAGTCCAGTCCCTGGACACAACCAGATCAATAACTCACATAGTAAAAACATAAAGATTAATGAAAAAATATCTGTAAACCTTATATTAACTGTCTATTTTTTTTTTAAAAAGTTTATTTTCAAGAAAATCCTCATTAGTTTATGACATTGGCGTACACTTGCTTATTCCAAATATAATATACCATTTTTATAGGACTAACGTATAAATGATAAAGAATCCTTAAGCATTTTGCTATTGTAACTGGTTGCAATAAAAAGCAAAAATTTGCAGCATATTAAAGGATTTGAGACTAATTTTAATTCATTTGGAAAGAAAAACTGCTCTCATTGGTTTTATTTTTATGACATTTTGATGCCCCCACATTCGATCATTCCTTGTGTTTTTGAAGTTTTCAACAAATTATTCATAATGGTGAATATATTGATACGAGGAACATTTATATTTAGATGCAGAAGATATATTAACATATCAAACTTATAAGTGTGATCTATTGGTGAATGTTGGATGAGATAAATATTTATCAGTTATAAACATGTTTCAGATATAAATGGGATGTGAAGTTTTCAAAATTGTTTTTTGTGAAATACAGATAATTTTGATACAAGACTGTATCAACCATTTATATAAAGGTGTAGGTTTCATTGTACATTTCTGGAAAGATTTTGTAGTTGTTTAATTATGTAGTTAAAAAAATATTATGTTCTGTTTAATGAACATTTTCTACACTTTCAAACATGACTTGTACAGTATCATGGAGGCACACTCATACAATGCCAATTATACAAACTAAGGGTACCTGCAGTGATCAGCCTGCAAGTAATTAAAGACCTTTCCACTCAAGATATAGTGTCTGAAAGTATAACACAAACATTCAGATATGACAGTTAACCCCTTCCCTCATATAGACTTTTGACGCCCTCAATAGATATCACATAAAGCCTGATCTGCAGAACCTTACCAAATTTAATTACAAAATCCTCATTTCCAGACCACTGAGGAGCAGCGAACAGCATAAAACCTGATCAGCCTGCGAGTTACTCGCAGGCTGCTCTGGTTTTATGCTGTTCGCATAGGTCCTTTCATGGTGTCCTCTATGAGGGAAAGGGTTATAACTATGCTGGTTCACTCAGTCTTAAGGTAAACAAACCGTCATTCAACTGTGATCTTGGTCCATCAAGTGATCATGGGAATTTCAAAGTAAATGCAAGCCTTTATGGACTTCAAGCAGAACAACCTATATTCCAAGTTAATAGATGCTTGCTTCTGCACTTGTCATTTTAAACAGTTAAAGGATCATGATTATAATTTAATAATGGACGGATTACCTTAAAGAGCAATTCTCAATCGGATCAGGTTTGATAATGCTGCATTCTCTACTTATAGATAATGGTATATGTGGGAACAGTGTAAAACCGTGTCAATCTGCAAAATATTTACAACTTGATCAAGTTTTATACTGGTTCTGTCATTATAAGCCATCATAAAATAAAAGGTAATTAAATAATAAAATAATTTGTCACAGGAATGCCATATTAAGCATATAAGAAGCTGCTAATGTAATTAAAAACTCTTAACTTATCAACATTTTTGGTAAACTTTGAATTTTAGAGAGTTCTGTCATGCGACACTTTAAGAAGGTGAAATTGTTTTACCCTCTTATTCTTATTAAAGTTAGGCCAAGATGAATGGCAAACATGACACCTGTTAAGTTTGTGCAGTTCATGTAGGCTGATCAGGATTTATGCAGTCATTCATATTTCAGTCATTCTTCCCTCCATTTAACTCTGAATTTCAGTCTAGAAATGCTCTTTCAAAATCAAATCCAGAAAACATACTGTAGAAGACATGTGGCTTGGTAGCTAAGTTGGAAGGAACGGTATTCCTGAAGCCCAGGGTTTGAGACCCGGTTGAGCCATTTATTTATCACTAAATACCTGTACCCGGCTACAATACCAAATGCTAGTTTTCAAGCCTGGATAGAGTTTGAATATGACCTGGGTGAAAAAGAGGAAAATATTCAGTTTCAGTTTTAAACAAATTTTATTCAGTTATAAACATCAGTTTCCTGATATTTGAAAAACAGATAGGTCAATACGATATAAACATTCAAAAGGAGTTTAACTAATGCAGTAAAAAGCTTTTTAAAAAAAATTTCTAGTAGCAAAAATATACAAAAAAATAAATATGATATTTCTGAGTAAGTGCGATCCAGTCAGAAAAATCAATATTTACACCAATATCCTATACCAATATATCTTACGCCTGTGATAAAGTACTTACTATATATTAACACATACATGGGGAAGGGATCAGTACTTCTTTTTTCATAAATGATGAACACTGTCAGATAAAGTGTTTATCTCTCTCTCTCTCTCTCTCCCCCATGCTCTCAAGTGTGCTGCTTGATTTGTTAAACCTATGTTATGGCAGCGTACCTAAGAGATATATATATATATTTAATGTATTATTTACAAAGTCCGATCTACACCAAATATCCAACAATAAAAATACCGGAATATCATACAGTTCCAATTCTATTAATACTAGTTCATATCAACACATTTTTATGTTCAAATTCACCCATGACATAGCTTAATTTAATGTGACCAGGTATGATATCATGTATAACACCGCTAGTCTCATACATAACAATGTGCAAATGATACAATGATTTTTTGTTTCTCATGAATACAGACTTGTCACTAAATGCAACAGATAACAGTGCTACAGTGTTGTGTTACACAAAACGGAATGTTCTTGTAATACAGGCTAGACAAAAGAAAATAAAAAATAATAGGAATCAACTACCTGCAAATATGGGAATTACCCTACATAAAATAACTACAAATAAACATGTTTATCAATGAGAGGAACATTTGATGTACATATATGGAAAATTAAATTGAGGAAATCCAATTATCTACATGTGTATAATTGTTCTGATGAAAATTTTAAACAGCTGGCAATGAAATCACTATACCCAATCTATGTACTCGTTTTCTGTTGCTCCATTTTTTTAAAAAAAATTTCAAAATGCTGTATGCTACATTTCTGTTAAATACAGCCTGAGAAAAAAAAAAGTCAGGTACACATTAAATGCAATACAAAAATAATGAAGGATCCCTAATGCATGAGTAAGAAATTGCTTATCCCTCCCCCCCCCCCAAAAAAAAAACAACAAAAAAAAACTAATTACTATGGCATATATTCCAGGGAAAATCTATTCACTAATAATCAATTTTATTCTATCACTTCACTACTAAAAAGTATTTAATGTCAACATAAAAAAATGTTACCTTTTAAAACCCAAATCATAATCATTTTAGTTAAAAAAAAATATGAATTCCATTAACACCTATATGTTACAAAGCTGTTCAGAAATTGCACAAACTATCAAAATGTATTCTGCATACCGTTACCTATCTTTACATATTAGCTGCTTTTCTTTAATGTTTAAATTTACACCAGGTTTACTTTATCATAAAACAGCTGCATACAGTAAAAGGAATGAATAGATCTCTACCCTTCAGTGAAAATAACATTGCTTGTCAAAAGCAGAGAAAGACTTTCTGCTGGTTCCCATCAGAGGAGTGCTTTGTGTAACACTCCCATTTGACTGAACGGTTTACAGGAACCTGTACCACTGACATTACTTCTGGCTCGACACACTAGGTCGAAATGGTTCATCAGGAAAAACCTTGTTAATAAGAAGGATCCATTTAATTCAGGGCATTAAACATGGCTATAAATCATGTGAACACAGCCCCCTGTGGGATCTACTTCAATTCAAAGAGAGCACAGTATGTGCAGAATGAGTTTACAAATGGTGTATAGCACATCCAAACCAAGATATTAAACCGACATGAAACACTTCCTATGTCTGGGGATATACCAAGCTGTCATTCAGATAATGTCATTTACATGATGACATAAACATATTTTCATCAACAATATTAATATTTTATTCCCTTTTTATTGCATTGGGTTTAAAATTCTGTTCAAAACCAGCTATCTGAATATACTCAGCTGTAATGACAGAACAAAAAGATCAATAGCATGCCCTTCAGAATTGTATTTCTATGCCAATTGTTGCATAACCTCATATATACAATACAAAAAAATATAAATTTCCATACAAATATAATAAATCTCCAATTAAATAAACATTAGCCACAAAAAAAATATTTGAAAGGAAGATGAAATGGTTAGAGAAAAATCACTACATATCTCTTTTATAAACCAGTAGTAGCACTTTGTCTAATGATGGCATAAACACACACACACACAATCAATTATATCATAATATTACTGTGCCTTTTTTTCATTATCAATAACATAAATGTCAAACATTTTTCAGCCTGAAGTAATGCAAGTACATTTATCTGTAATACCCTATGATTCTGCTCTATAATGCCAAATAATGTGAACTTTTTGATAAGTTTGATCTTTGGCAAAACAATATTAAAAACAATATCAGATAAGGAACATTTAACAAAGTCATCTTTGTAATTCAATTACAACTTCATCTGCATGCAAACACAATGAGCCCAATATTTCCTTGATTGTGTAACAAATTTAATAAAAATATGAAACTAATGAAACTAATGAATTTTCCAAAAGTAATTATTCTTACAGAAACTTTTGCAATTAACCTGACAGAATATCACACCCAAACATTCCCTAGAAAATTATAATTAAAACTTTATACTATATAAATACATATTTCAAACAAAGAAATTTAGATGTTCTCATTTACAAAGTGAAGACTCTGAAAGACAAAAAAAAAACAATAAAAAAAAAAAAAAAACAGTGGTAATGAAGATATTAACACCAGTAAAGCTCTCCTGTGAAGGAGATTGCAAACAAAGGCTCTTCAATTAAGAAGGATGCAAAGTGAGACTTAACTCATTTGCCATGCTCTGACAGTGATGAATGGCATTAAATATGGGTAAAGGCCAAGCCTCCATTACACTGCAAGCTTGAGAAGTGGTCTAGACATGGCTCCCTGAGAGATAAAACTTTCAGCATGTGATCATCATAACCCAATAACCTATTACACAATGGAAATTTATTTTGACATATTCTCTGACCAAAGTCACAGCAACCAGCCTCACATACATTTCCAATCTGACTTAGTTTCGCCATTCAGGGATGTAATTGCAATGCTACTTAAGAATAACAGCCAGCAATGACCTAAATCTGAATGTCATTACTAATTAACACAGCCTGGTCAGGATCTCAACTTGTTGTATATGACATCAAAAACAGTCATCCAAAAGAATGAAGCGGCAAAAAAAATAAATGCCACTAATGCTAGGTTAAAAGAGGACAGTATCTTAATAGAACATAATACTATTCAAGAACCAAACACTGCATCAATTTCTATTACATCAGTTGGTATATTAACTACTAATGTTTTCATGACAAGCAACTATTTTCGAAGAAAACAAGTCCTAAATAATTTTAAGTGCATGTAAATGCAGTCATTCTTTGATAGCCTACACTTAATGAACAAGTTTCCATCTGTTTTAATTACTTTAAGACCATTTGTTTATTCTTTTGACAAATAGAAGTGAAAATTCAATCACAAAAATGCAATGAGAGAGAAATTCAATCATTTGCAAATAATTATCAGTTAGGTCATATAAATAAAGAATTATTACTGAAATTATGCACAAGCTACTTTGTCTGAGAGCAATAAAAACTACCACAATCATATCTGTTTTCATGGTATATAATTCAACTCTGGTTTATTACATAAGGAACATAAATACTTTATCAGTATGTTCATTTTTTGTTGTTGTAAATTTGCATTTCCAGATCATTAATTTCATACACCTCTGTTCAAAGCTCCAATGACTGGTTCCCAACACCACCCTGCTGGGCGTCCTCCAAGTAATTACTTAAAATATACATCTGAGTGACACAGTCCATGACAAGCTATGATCAATGAGCCTCTACATCACCCGGACTATTGACTGAGTGAAGTGAAGCAAGCCTCCACATGAACATGAATACAGAACAACCTATTAACATAGTTTTTATCATGCTGAAGTAGTCTAAATGCTCATTCCATAGCTTTGTTAACAGACATACTTGTTGACAGATATCAGATGAGGATCCAAAATGTTTGCTTGATCTTCAGTGGCCATGTGCTACTGTGTTGTACCCTAGACAAAGAGAACAGAAAAGGATGAAATAGCTTTTTTGCCAAGACTTCATCACTTGCATAGTAAGCTGAGGAATAGTCACACAAAAAAAATCACCAAAAGTAAATTGAAAATAACACAAGTCTTGTCCAGGTGTCTCATAGAAACTTACGATACATATAAAACCATCGAAAGATATGAACGATCAATGTCAAGATACAGCCATCGGCAAGCCTAAGTTGACAGGTATTACAATAAACAAAATTTTCTATTAAAAAAACAGTATTAAGACTTTCCTAATGGTGCAAATGCATCAAACAGACAGTGTGACTGTCTACTCCTTCTGAATATCACATTTTCAACAGCATTGGACATAAAAGCGGATTTACAATTCTGTCTAGATACAAGCCAAATCAAATTTGCATAACACAGCTGAATGATAAAATATTGATAAATGACATTTGCTGTCTTCCATAAGTTCAAAACTATTTTGCTTTTATTTGATTAACAATTGCTGACATGCATATAAGTGCAAAAAAAAAATAACCAAGGAAGTAAAGGCAGTCAAATTACCTTTTTCCTATTTACAAGTACACTGAAAATGAACAATCTTTTGTTGGCAAGCATTAACATCTTTTCGCCATTAACCCTTTGGAGAGATGTTATGTTCTGGATCGTTATGGCACCAATGTCAAGAAAGTCTTAGGAAAGTCTCCATTCATTTTACTAGATTTTAGTGCAAGAGCCAGTACTACTAAGAACAATAATTATTTCTTATACATTCATTACAATTTCACTTATCCCCTTCAAGTTCCTGGATATTACCAGTACTTTGCTCTTGGGAAGGTTGCACTTGCGAATTGTTAAAGAATCTTACCACATATCAAACTAAAACCCACCTCTGATCTAGTTTCCAGTTACCCACTGACTATGAAAATGATTTGGAAGTGGTTTTAACTTATTTATGTATGACTTGTAATCAGTAAACAGACAAGTCTACTTACCACTGTAAGGATCATACACCGGGGAGAAGCCAGGTGGTCCTGCCAAACCCGGAGCTGCCTGCATTCCTGGACCTGGCTGCAGAACATGCGTATGATGATGGGTATGGACATGCCGCTGTGTTGGAGGTGAATTTGTATAATCCCTATGTTTATCATAAGAGCTCCCTGACGTAGCAGGTTCCGTGGACTTTATTGGTCCAGGAGATGAGTTCCTAGAACGTGGTCTACCTTTTTCTGATAGTTCATGAATTTTATGCACACTTCCATAGTAAGATCCACCACGATTACCACTGCCATCACTACCACCTTTTTTTAAGTCTGAATCACTAGTTGGGGTAGCAGTAGGTCCAGGTTTTTGAGCACTTGATTTGTCTTTATCATCATCTGGACTAGGTCTGTACCCCATCTGTGAGGGGTGAATATAAGCACTGCCTGGATATCCAGGCATCAGTGCCGGGTTCACACTATGATTTCTGTACATAGGATGATTAGGATCAATTCCCAAGAATTTTGGGTTTTGCATGTAAGGATAACTATTAAGGTATGGAGAATATGAAGGAGATCCAGGAACACTGGAATTTAATGAAGTAGATGGACTACCAGATTTTGAACTACTGCCACCTGGTCTATGTTTAGGTGTCTCTGGATTTCTTAGTGGTCCGTCTGATCTTTGCTTGTCTGATATGGGTGTCCGTGATTTTTCATCACTGGACTTCATAGAGGAATCACTATACTTCCCATTAGCACTTTTATCCCTTGAATGCATATCCCTTGAGTCTTTCCTATCAATACTTTCTCTTTTAATATTAATGTCTCTATGCCCCTCCTCAACTGGACGTTGCTGTCCAGGCATCATACCTCTAGGACTATGTTCAACTAAAGGTTTAGTACCTGGTGGTTTTGTGCTTAAGTTTTCAGGCCCTCTGCCATCACCTTTCCTAGAGGACATCTTTTGTTCCTGGTACATTTTATACCTTCTCATTTCCTCTTGTCTCATACGTTCATATTCTTGCCTATTTTTGTCCATTTCATTCTTCAAGTCAATATTTTCCTTCAATATCTGATGGTTTTCACTCTGCTTATCTCTCAAAGCTTGATCTTTAATGCTCTTGTCATCACTACTACTTTTGTTACTTTCACTCCTTTCAGAAAGTCCACTCTGACCTGGTGAGGTCAATGGTTTCTGCCCTGAGTTGTCATCTTTTCTGAACGATGGACCACAAGGGCCCTGTTGCTGCCCTTTCATATCAGATCCTGGAACCCTATCATTGTGTCTTTGTCCCTCAGAACCCGGTGGTCCTCCTTCTCTCTCACGTCCTGGTTCCCCTTGATTCCTCCTGTGATCATCCATCACTTGTTGCATGTAAGCTGGGTCCATAGATGGGAACCAGCCATTAGCCATATACTGGTACTGAAGGTGAGGTGGGAGAGACTGGATATACATCTGTTGGTACCAGTTTTGCTGCTGCATTTTATACTCATGCATTTGTTGTGGAGACAGATTGCTTGGGATTGGACCAGGACCTGGAGGTGGAATTCCTTTTGGTCGGTTACCTGGATCCTTTTCCTCTGGCTTCTTTTCACCTTTCTTTTGATCTTCTGTTGGCTTCTTTTCATCACCCACAGGTCCTTTCGGTTCTTTGTTTTGATTTGTGTTACTTGACTGACCTGAAGGGCCCCCACTCCCTGTAGAACTATTGCTTTTCTGACCAGGGGACATATTGTTAATGCCATATGGAGACTGCCCATAGTAATGGTACATGCCTGGGTAATGTGGCATCATTTGATTGTTCTCCTGTTGCTGAGGTGGAGATGTTTCAGTTTTTACAAGTGGTTCTTCTTTCTTACTACTACCTGGGTCCTCCTTTGACTTTTGAGGGCTGTTGTCTGATGGGGCTGCAGGTGATGCAGACTCATTAGCATCTGATATATCTGAATATGCTGGGCTCTGAACATCTTCATTGATTTGGGCTTTATGATTGTCTGGAGTGGCCACTTGAAGTGGGGAACCCACTTTTATCAAACTAGAGTTCTGATTCAGTCTGGAATGGGACACGTCCATCCCTTTATGAGGATTGGGCCCTAGATTTTGAGATCTTTGAGACTCACTGCCTTGTCTTGCAATATCCTTAGCACCTGCACCATCTTTTTTACCATGTTCTGATTGCTTTGAATTTGGTAATGGATTTGTTTTTATCACACCAGTTCTTTCCACTTTCATAGCTGGTTGTTCTGGCCTGTTATTTCCATTTTGTCCATCTTTTAGTTTCTTCTTTGGCACTTTTTTTCTTTCCTTATTCAAGTCAGCCAAGGCAGGATTGATGTTCTGAGTTTCTCCCATTATTGTAGGTTTGGGTTGAATAGGTTTCAACTGAGGTGACATCTGGGCATGGGACATCACTGGGGACAAATTTGAATGTGTGACCTGAACACTTCCCAGCACTTGTGGGGGAGGAGCTGGAACTATTGGCCGATTTGGTTTGGTTACACGCACATCCGAAGTTATTTTAGGCTTGATATCTACAAGTTTATTACTATCACTTTTGAATGCTTCTGAATGAGAAACTGATGAGAGTGCTGGGGACATTGCAGGGGACACTGAGTTACTTGATGAACTGCATGAGTTGGAAAGAGGTGATGCTGATGCTGAAGACGGTGCCTGACTAGTAGCTATCACTGAGTTTGTGGCTGAGTTTGTTTGACTAGAACTAGGTGATGATTGGCTGGTGTTAGGTTTGGATGAACTATTCTGAGACACACCTGACTTACTATTGCTTGTTTGAGGTGCTTGTGTCACTGGCACTTTTGCACTTGAACCTGCACTGTTATCCTTTTTCTTAGACACACTTAAATTATCACACTTAGCATCACTTTTATTTGATTCCTTCACACTTTCACTCTCACTTTCTTTATCATCCTTGTCTGACCTCCTTGCACCTGAGTTATCACTTTTGTTATTTTTATCACTATTCACATTACTTTCTTTCCCATTATCCTTTTTATTGCTCTCTTTCTTAACTTCCTTCTCTTTCTTCACATTGTTTTTCACTACACTTAATGGCAAATCCTCAGTATCCATATCTTTGGCATCTTCAGTTGAGGCATTCAGGTTTGGGTTAGAGTGGGCATGGGACTGGTGATATTTCAACCCATTGGCATGCCTGTATTTTTTGTTACAGTTGGGCTCTGGGCATTCAATATATCCCTGAGCATCTGTTGGTGGTGTCTCTGCATTTGGTGTGGGCACTTGCGACCCAGATCTACTGCGTTTAGATGACCTTTGCTCTGTAGCTGACAAGTCAATATCCTGGGGTCTTCCCTTCCGTTTAACTCCACCAGTGGATACATCTGACTTTGCAGGACTTGGAGGTGCTGTAAAGGTCTGCTGTGAGCCCCTTCGACCTTTCCTTAGTGTTCTTGTGTCATTGACAGGTGTGTTTGAAGCACCTCTTCTTTTCCCTCTCCCTTTTGGGGTTCTGGACTCGAACTCACTGGTGGGTGAATCGCAGTTCAACCTGAAATGACACAATCAAGGAATAATGAAGGAAAGACTCATACACACACACACACACTACAAAAAAAATTCTGATAGGATTAAAAAGTCACTGTTTTCTTACGATTTTCTCATTTCATTTATCAACATACTACATTAATATCAAGTATGTACAGAAAAAAGTTAATTACACTTATATTACAATTATTTTTTTTGAGATAGAAGACAATCATATAATAAGTCTGATGATGATCTAGAAACAATTCAACTTTAAGAGACAACAGTGATAAATGAATGACAGGTGATGCTCAGATCTGTTTTCATATCAAAATAAGAAACATTTATTAACACCGGGGAAATTGCTATAAAAGAATCACTTGATAACACCAACTGAGGAAATCTAACTGATACAAGTCATCAATCACACCAGTGAATGGATGAGTATAAAACCTTGACAGTTGATAGCCTCTGATAGGAAGAAACATCAACGCCACCATGGCAATAGAAAAGAAGCAATTTTTCATCATGTACTAAAATACCAAGAGTTAATACCACAGACAGCAACTTACTGAGTACTGCAATAAAATATCTTAGGATCTTTTTTTCTTTATTTTTTTTTTTGTGTGTGTTAAAGCCATGTCTGGCCTACACCCTGCATCTCTTAAGGAGACAAATATAGAACACTTTGTCTGGATTTTTTTCAGCTTGTTTCGGCTATCTCCCTGTCTAGCTGCGAAGATAATAAGGAAATTAAAGGCGAGGATCAGTGTGACTCTAATCAATACCAGCACCGTCACCCATCTCTAGCCTGACAGCTTTGTATTCCGCTCTATAGCCATTTCCCTGTCAAGTCTGAATAGACACTGGAGGAAAACCGATAAAACAACCCTGCAAGTTAATTTCAATATATTTATCAGACCTTTCGCAACTTTACACTGCAGTCGTATGGCTGTAAACCACAGAATGAGCTTTCTCTAGGGAGACTTCCACAATAGCGAATTAATATCGCACAAATTGATGTCTAAACAAATCATCATGGTGTTATATTACTGATAATCAATCTATCAGCACTTAAGTAAGTATGCAATTAAGTTCCTATCAATAGAAGCATAAACAGATGTAGATTTGAGATACTGCCTGATAACATCTTTACATGTTTTTCCTCTCTACTCCCTCGTCAAACCCAGCAAGCAGTTCATCATTACAGTATTTCATACTGGAAACACCTCAGCTTTCATCCTCCCAACTGACTGTGCCAAACCTTTGTGGCAACAAATGACAGGTATTCTCACACTATCCTGTTACATACTCTACAATGGCAATTTTTCGAGCCTGTGACAGATATCTAACAAGCACAACTACTGCGGGGATCTCTTTACAATAATCACTGTGAATAGTCCTGAATAGAATGCCTTAGCTGTCAACTAAAGATAAAAAGTAATTCATAATAATGCTTTTACCTGTGTCTAACCTGGGACAATGACAGCTCAAAATGAGTATAAAATGTAAATAAAATTACCTAATTAGTCTGGTACGCACCAATTAATAATAACTACCTGTTCATGGCAAGTATTAAATTACATTGCAGGCCCTCTGTACTCTCATCTATTTTTTCCACCCTACCAATTCCCTAAACCATCAGAAAAAACTATTAATTACTGACAACACTTATACCATAAAACTGAAAACTGTTTATGGCCACATTAAACCCACATAAAAGCTCAAGATATTTTTATTAGAGTACACAACTAAATGTGGGCTATTACAAGCAGGCTGAACTTAACAGCAAACCCATTAAAAAGAAATCCACTGTTTGGGCCACCTTTGATGATACTCCAATCAAGTTTTATGGGAGGTTTCCTCTACATCCTAAACCTGAAAACACTCCAGTAATCCTAAAAGCTTCACCAGATAATTGTCACAATCAATTATTTAAAGTTGAAAAGACAGAAAATAATATGATGTTTCAATTAAAGACACCATTAATTGATATTTAATACTTTGTGTTTTAATTTGTATTCTGCTTCTTTCAAGATCTTCCAATTTTAACCATCATTTTAGCATTGCATGATTGTCAATCAAGTACTTTTTTTGTTGTTGTTTTTTTTCATACTGTTTCCTTCATAATCTATGTGTCTCAATATAACAACAACTACTGCATGTGTCTTTTTTTCTTTTCATTCACTTGCATGGTTTAATAAAGAACAAGGATCAATGTTAAATTTGTGCACAACACTTTGTCAATCTTTCAATCGAGACTGCAATAGTAACAGATTCAAGGTATTAAAGATTTAAGTAAATCGAGATTTTCTTTTGTATCAAGCACCATTGATAAATGTTCATTCCATTAAAGCCTATCTCCTGTACTTCAATTATACCTACACAGAACCACTTAGAGTGAGGCGATATATTACCCACAGATCTCTAAACCTCTAAATACTTCTTCAGAAATGTTCTTTTAAAACCTCAATTACATGCCTCAATAAAAGTATTTTAAGATTTAGATCATTACATACACAATATCGTAAAGGTTAAACAATTGCAACCCACTGTGTATTTTCAGTATAAGAGGTTTGATAAACAAGCTGTAATTGAGTATTCGCTTCATTTCTCTTTGAGTTTCAAATTCAGAAGTCAAATGATTTCCCATTAGGCCATTGTAATGTCAAAGTTTTTCTCCTATAACAAAGAGGTCTAAATTTTGTGCCTTACGATATATATGGGAAACTGTTCATACTTTAAATATCAAACCAGAGGTATTGATGTGGATATTATTTCTATGACTTATCATCGAGAGGAAGTGTTTTTGCAATAAACCTTCATCGCATGCACAAGCAAACAGTAAAAAACCTGATCTGAATGCAATATAAGGCCATGTTGACTGGGCTTTAATAATATACCACTCACAGTCCTGCAAACTGATAAAAATGTGTTAGTAACATATTTCCATGGGTTTGCAAAATAAAACCCAAACTAAAACGCCTTTATCCTTCCTAATATATTGACATCCAGGAATGCCTTTGCCTCCTAGCTGAATGTTTACCATGGTTAACATATCTGTAGTTTGTAACACATGACACGAATCCAAACAATTTCAAACACATCTAAATTACCCCCACATCTCTAGTTTGCATGCTGAAGGTGCCTCGCAGCCCTGTTTATCAGGTTTCTCTAGATATTGTAGATATGCCTCCTAAGACAAGGCTGCCATCTTGCCAAGCATTCAGCGCATGAGAAACATCGTGAAGTTAAAAGCCTGCTGTATAATATAACCCAGCTGGTAGGAGACGCTTTCTTTCAACAAAAACTTGTGCCAAAAGAAACTAAATATATCTTCGTTCCTCATTTGACTTATCTGTTTTAACAATGGGTTGCCAATGTACAATTAACTAAAAGGTTGCTGAGTCAAAGGAAAGAAAAACTTCAAAAACCAGATCTCAAATACCTTCACAACTTGTGATTTATTTTTTCTGACATGTGCCAAAAAAAATTGTTATGACATTTAACATAAAACCCAATGAGCCAAATCTTTATGCTAATCAAACCTGGAGAACAAGCACACAAGAGACCCCCCTCAAACCTTATTATTATATAAACCACAATTGGAAACACTCAAATGACTGCACCCAATTAAACCTGCCAATACATCAACACCATGAGCATTTTACTAATTTGTAATTTTTGCAACATTTAAGAAGTCTGACATAAGCGCCAATCTCAAAATATAAAAAAAAAAACAGATACATTTTTGTGGTCTTGCCAGCTAGGTCATCAGGGTACTTAACAATTTGCCAAAAACATTGCATCCTTTATCAAATTATTCATCAACCTCAGTAACAGGTTTCAGATGCACAATATATTAAAGCCATTAATGCCTCTACTGACCCTATTGTTATCAAGTCATCCCTTGCTTCAACAGAAACACAATGGCACACGTTCTGCAGTCAACATCAAGAAAACAATGGCCTCCCATCTGCCTCAATCTTTCTACATCCACATACTTGTTATTTCCAACCCCTCTTCTAATGCACTCCAACCCGATTCCCCCTACTTATCTATTTTTATTTCCTCACATCGTGCCATCTTTATCTCCTCTCGTTCACCCTCTGTATTTTGAGGAGGCTGCAGAGTCAATTTGTATCCCTACAACCAGGCAAGCCTGCATCTGGTCAGGTGATACAATAAACACACACGTGCTCTCCTGCGTTCTTCATGTGTATTTCACAGGCATGGCATGAGGGAAACCTTTTGTTAGAAACCTTGGCATGTTTTACAATCTGGGTGCAAACCTGGGTGTTTTTCTCTAGTAGGATGTTTTTAACCTGTTTCAGAGAAACTACCCAAGAATGACTTTTTTAGACACAGACAGTCAGTCCTATGCTTAACAAACACTCACAGCCTTTTGATATTTTGACTGAACATCTTGTAATTAAATCTTGCTTTGTTTGTATCATACCGTTAATTAGTTTCTTAATGCATTCAGATAATGGCCCTGCTGATCATAAACTATGAACACAACTTTTGCTTCAAATAAAACAATAAGTTTATCTGAAATAAATTATGAAGTTGACTATTATTTTAAGCACAAAAAAAAACATATTTCACGTTTTCACATTTTTGTTTTGGTGTGCAGTGACTTGATCGAGTATATAAGATACAATCATGAACAGATATAAATAGACTGGTATATAAAAAAAATCTCTGAAGGTAAAGACTCCAGACTGTCTCTTGCTGTTGAACAGCACATGCCAGTGACTTTCCGAATTAGAAATCAACAGTTTTGAACTTAAATAAAAACTGAATGAACAAGATAACAGCCCCTGATAAAAAGTCTACTCCAACAAAATATTAAGGCGTCTACATCAGTAAAGGCAAAACTGACTTACAAAACCTGCCTCTATGATATTTCACAAAAATGAATTCCCCAATAAAGATATCCTATATCTTTTCAAATAAACCCTCCAGGTATTTTACTTCTTCATTTTAATACCTGACTAAATAACTCTCTGTCAAAAAAAACTCTCATACTTTCATATTTATTTGAATGAGCAATAAAAGTTTTAAAAGGATTGTTACTTCAAGCATTGTAAATATGCATCAGTTCAGCCCTCCGTGAACAGTCATGCCGTATTTCATACAGCCCATGTAAACGTGAATACATCTAGTGAATACATCTAAATCATGGCCAGAGTAATCGAGAATACGAGAATAAAAACCAAGCATTCAATGTTAACATACCTGGTGGAAGACATTATACAGATACGGCAGACAGGTCTAAACAGGGGCCCTATGTTTAATCATTGTCATTGCAGATAGAGGGCTTAGTGGCAATAAAATTAATATCATACAGTTGACATAGCAAATATTTGTTCTTTCAATCAGTGAGATAAAACAATGGAGTATCATTTTAACAAGCCTGTATCATATCAGAGATCACCTATGCACCGGAATCATTGAGCCGAAAGATATATGCTTAACATGGCCTGAAGAGCAATTCTTATCATAAGTAATTTATATCGTTGTCAAGATCGCCCTTTTCTTTTATTCTTAATTTTTTTTAATTTAAATGATAGCGTAACTTTGCATGATGTGTTATTTAAGAGTTAATTAAGGGGGAAAAAAATGTCAAATTTCAAAGCTGAGGAATTCAGTTGCAACTGAGTGTGTGTGTGTTCTTTTCTTCATAGTCTTTTTTTCTTTTATATTCCAAATAATCTTAAATAATCCTAAATACTAGGCCATGTAATAATGTATTCCAACACCAAAAACAAACCTTTCCCAACACAAATAGAACCTTATCAGCCTATATACTGTATACAGCAAGGTTTTATATGCTGTTTCACAGTAACATTATCGTTAATTGACCAATTAAAATATAATTAACAGCATAAATCTCGTCTATATCTTAGCAACTGATGGTTGCAAAAATACAAGTCTGCGGCAGCAACTCTTTATGCACTCCAGTTACCAGAGCCGACACTGAAACTCAACCAATGATAAAAAACACCCCCACCCTCCTGTCGCTGCGTCGCCACCCACGGAGCAAAAATAAAAACCCAAACCCTGCCTGCATCGCCCCATACAGAACAGCTTCACATCTTGTGTCTACACGGCTTTACTCCGCTTGACAAAGATAATTACACAAAACTTCTCACTTAAGTCGGCTGTCTGTCAGATCCAGGGAAAATTAAATCATCACTGAAGCCGTAATGAAATTCAGAGTGGCAACAATTACATTAATCATTACAAAGCGCCAAGACAGCATGCTGATCATTTCACCAGGAAGCTATAGCATTCTGAAATAGACGCTGCTGCGTATTCAGTGAAATTAGCTTTCTCTTCAGATGTTTTGTTTCCATGTTTTCTCCATTCAATACAGGTTTCAATGATTTGAAAAGGAAACTAATGTTATGTAACAAGGTATATTCATTTGTACTTGAATTATCATACAGGGGGCCCACGGTAACTATTAAAGCCTGAAACTTCATATATTTGTATTTCTTTGTATATTAGAATAAAGATTCTCATTAAGTTTTTCACTTGCTCTCTCAATTGTTTCTTTCTGAAAATCAAAAGATGGATCTATGCAACCGGTATAAACAAGATCAGTCAGCAAGTATTCACAAGCTTAAACAGAGCATTATTCTACTTGGTATACATGATAAAACCTGTAATTTAACACATTGTCAAAACTGAAATTTGTTTCCGTCTGATACTGGACTTCCAGTATGGTCTCATGCTGTGTGAAAATAGCACAAGGCATAAACAACATGTCATGCTAATGAAAGACACAATTAAACACTATTGACCACTACATGATTAAATACTAAACAAACTGTTACATTATTCACTGCCAATACATCCACTAGCAGGTCCCAATACTTGCTATAACAGTTTGTTTTTCGCTTCACGATTGCCCAATAGCAAATATTTGCTCAAAGCTTAAGTGTCAATACAAAAATAAAACGTGTATTGATTGTAAAGGCCATATCATGATTATATTATTCCTAGCCAGGCAAGGTATGACAACAACCTGGGGTGGGTGGGGGACTGTTATTTGAATATCAATAGTTTAAACGTTATCTGAGACTCACTAATACGGGCTTGAAAGACACCAATTAACTCATAAAACTCTGCTGTTATTGATCAATTTAGTCATAGCAGTTCCACATAAGAATAAACATTTAACAACTCAATTACAACTACTAGGACAATAATATAATGCATTTAGCAAGCTGATCAGGTGTCATATTGTGCTATCTACACTGAATGTTTTAAGTTAAAAATTATCCATATTGAATTAGTCAAAAATTATTTGTCTAATTATAAATTGGCTTACTGATGATGTAAAGTGAAATATATATTAACATACATTTACAGTTATTATACAATTAAATGAAATTCATTTATAACATACTGAACAATTTTACTGTATAAAAAAAAAACCTTGGTAAACAATGCATATTCAAAATCAGTCTGACCAATCAAAAACTGGGTAACTCTTACTGTTAAAATAGGTTTTGAATTGAGTATAATTTTGATATTTAAAAAGATCGTAAATTTGATATTTAAATATCATGTTTTCCTAGTGATGCTGAATTTTATTATCTTCACCCATGGAAAGCCATTACAATCTGTCATGTAATGATTCATTTCAATTTGCAGTTTAACTATGAGCCATGAAGACAGTATCTCCTCTTTCATCATCCCCAATAATCATTCTGTTGTCGGATAATGACAAGCTTTCATAAAGGCAGAACGAAGGCTTCATTTAATTCCTGAGGATGAAATTTCACCATGTATAAACCACTTAAAACCCATTGTTCTGAACATTATCAGATTTGTACTGAAAAATCAGGATTAATGACATTTAAAGATCATATGGTATTCTGAAACAAAGCCAGAGTAGCACATCTGAGTTTCGGATCCGTAGTCTTAAAAGTACACATATTTAAACATAAAACTGTCCCAACTGGTCAGCATTCATAATCTGCCACATAATATGTGCTGGAGTGATGAACAATCCATCCTGCTCGAGCTATATAGCAAAACTTCAAAAATGAAAAAGCAGTCCTCTAACATTTTAGCTTTGAACTCAAACTGTTTTCCTTGATCAAACTCTAACTCAAAAAACATCCCTTTTATTAGCTGCAAATTTATGAAACATTTAAAATTGAACATTACATCAACAAACGGCTCCAGTACAAAAAGTAACAAAAGAAAAAATTGCTTAGCAAAAAACCAATCAATCATTGTTAACAGCTGCCCATTAAAAAGATTTCAAAAGCCAACTGGTATCAGTGTATAGAACCAAATTAAGGTAATGAGATGTTACGTTTTTTGATGTTGAAGTTTTACCAGATATTATAAACAAATTAGCTGAGATAGATCTGAATGCATTATTAATACATAACCAGAGTGTCAATTAAAAATTATTTGTTTTATTAAAAAAAAAAAAAACAATGGTTCTCAACCTTTTTCCCAACAGATCAATATAATCTTGGCCGTCATTGTGGATTAATTATCATTTCAAGAATCATTCCTAGGACAATAAATAACAGAAATAGCTCATCAAGTTTAGCAGCAGCGGAAATGAGCGTAATTACCGAGGGGCAGAGAAAAATTGGCTCGACAGAATGTGCTGGTAATAACAGGGCTATTATTCAAGAACAGGAGAAAAAGAAATGTGTCAAAGTGTGGATGTAAACATCGAACAATACTATGTAGTTTGTGAACAGGGTGAATGAATCAAGACACTGTAACTGATATGGGGGCAGAAAAGAAATACACACCCTCATCAAAATTGCTGTAATCAGTTGATATGGTATTAAATTTCAGGGTTAAATACTAAGCTTGGCGTTTGGTGGCCTAGTATGAAATATATTTACATATAATTGTCTTATTTTGTCAAACATTAAACACTTTTACTGATTATAAATTGAATCCAAAAAAGGCTCGATTGTATCAATCCCAAACATACATAAATTGTCTTGAATTTTAACAAAGCCAATGAATTAAGACACTTTTATTTATCCTCGAGACTGTAATGCATAAACAAAATTTATCAACATGAAAATGCCAGCTGTCTGTAAAACATTAACATTTGTGTTAACAAACTTTAAATGGTTTACAATAATTTCATTAATTTGATCTGGGAATACAATATGAGTTGCAAATTATTTACTAAATGCAAGCAGATGGAGTCAATTTTTTGTTCCTTCTAATATTGAGTTTTTTTTGTTTGTTTTTTTATGACAACAATAATTTAAATCTGGACCTAAACAATTTTACTGGATTACACAGTCTGCAGACCTTGTATGTAAAAACACAATTCAATAAAGTGAGGAAAAATCAGTCTGTTTAACCCTTTCCCTCATAGAGGACACCATGAAAAGACCTATGCAAACAGCATAAAACCAGATCAGCCTGCGAGTAACTCGCAGGCTGATCAGGTTTTATGCTGTTCGCTGCTCCTCAGTGGTCTGGAAATGAGGATTTTGAAATTAAATTTGGTAAGGTTTAACTGTGGTTTTCTGCAGATCAGGCTTTATGTGGTACCTATTGAGTGCGTCAAAATGAGTCTATATGAGGGAAAGGGTTAAAATAATCATGGATAAACACTATATATTCTAAGGACTACTTCTGAGGTGAGAATAAATATGCCACAATATTTAGTCCTAAGCTAATGCCCAAGAAGTGATAATAACCTCATAAATTCATGACATGATGAATATTTACACAGAATTTCAAATGATATTTAAAAGGGTGGTGTCTTTATACCGCGAAGACCGTGTGGAATTTGAATTACTATAAATTTTGTATGGGCAAATAGGAGAATCTTCTCTGTGGGCTGATGCGTAAAAATGAATCTATATGAAGTAATGGGCTAAAGTTAATGCATTTTTGCTGCAGAAAACTATTCATGCACATAACAGTTGAGTTTACCCGCAGGCTGGGAGCTAAAAATTCTTTGTGTTTGCAGATATCGTTTTAATATTCTCCAAAAAATATAGGAAAACGTTTTCTTCTCTGGTGAATTTCGACAGAATTTTTGTCGAGTGTTAAAGTCTGGGGGAGAAGTTCTGGATGTAAACTAATGTTACGCTGATGTTCGGCGTAACATTTCAATTAGAAAAACACTTAAGTGGTTATGCTTTTTTCTGTGATCATATAATTTGAAAAAGATTTTGGCTAAGTTTTAAGACGATTTCCCCGCCAGAGAAATCTTAGCATATTATGAGCAACAAGAAAAGCTTCCTGTAACTCCCACATATAAAAATCCTTGCAGTGTCTTAAAAGAGAGATAATAACTCACAACACATAAATGCAAAAAGAACCAACTCCCAGATAGGATAAAACAGACCTGCAGAAAAAGCACACAGGAATTTTCTTTTTGCATAGTTTTTTTTTGTTTTGTTTTTTACATACTTAAAAAAAAAAACAGAAGAAAACATAAAGTAGAAAAAAAATGTACATCAGAAATCTAAAGGCTTCCAGCTGAGTATATATTTTAAGCATTCACATACAAAAAGGATAGGAAAACATTTCGTCTTCATGGTCATAATTTATATCTGTAGTATGGGCGAATCTTCAGATGATAGGGTATATAAAAGAAAAGGCCCAAAAAGATAGAGCTAGCAGATTTCTGCTGGGAAAACGACTATCTTTCAAACCAGATGTACCAATGTTCCTGCGGATTATCTAAAAACAATCTTCTCAACACCCTCTCAGTTTACTGGGAACCATTCCATACACCCCGTTATTCCTCTCCATTTTCAATGCATGCTTCTTGAAAAGATCTCAATATTAATGGCATACAGTAAAGCCTTCATAAATACTTCATAGCACAGACCTTGCTCATAAATAACAAAAACAAGCGCATGTTGCAATTACATGTGCCAATCATTGCAAAATTTACTGCACCTATATGAAGCCTGAATGTCGTTCTAATGGAAACAACCATTTCTTTTCCCTTCTTCACTCTAAAAGACAATCTAACATACGTTTTATGTAGTTGTCGGAAACCAGTTGAGAGCATAAAGATTAGTAAGCTGGTGTCAAACCAGCTCTCATGATATTTCAACCATGGGTTTTTTATGACAGAATAACGTTAGGCAACGGTGAATGGCTTACTGATGTGAAATACAGTTTTTTTGCCCCTCCATCTGCTTAGTTCCAGCTTGCTATGTGGAACAAAAACCCAGGCAACCATAATGATAATCCCTAGTAATTAATTCCATGTAGGATTTGAGAAAACATTTCCTCTGTTCCCCCTCCATTTTTCTGTTTCCTTGAGGATTTTCCTCTAATATCACAGGAGCTTACAGTCAACAGAGATATTCCAGATTTTCAGGGATTCTGTGACAACTGAGGCAGATTATAAGAAAATTCAACTATTCCAACAAGATCCATCAATAAAACCTGAAGCGTTAACATTAGCTTCTGCTATCATAATGAAGCATGCCAGTCTATCAGTTCTGCCAGGAAGCAAGCCCAGTGCATGTCGAAGTCTGGATATTATTTACTGCCGAAAGCTCTTAATGAAGAAGCTGCAAGAGATTCAGATATTCCAGGTATGGCTTCAAATTGCCGCCATTCACCTTTGAACAAAGAGGCTTCTCCTAGATTTATGGCTTCACAAGATTGTCTTTTATGCCATGAAAGTTAATACCTTCAAATTTAGTCCTATGTTAATCAATCTATAAGTTATCTTACCTTCATATATACCGATCATGATTAAGGTTAGTGAACATAAATTATATTTTTGTGATTAAACTGACTGCCAGTATTTTTTGCAAAAAATTTCAATGTATTTCAGGCTGCTGGACATAAACAATGCAAGGACTGCAGGGTACCAGTACCATTAATTTCATGACCCTATTTGAGCAATGTGGAATATCACTTCAGCCAAGAAAAATGCTAACATAAAGGGTGCACAATTGTTTGTACTTTAAAATTATTACATTTTCTCCCATTTAGAGGCCCCTGTTTTGCAACTCTGAACATCTCTCTGGCTATAATTTGTGTTTTACACATATCCAAAACCGTGTTAAAATGTCGCCAAAAATTTCATGACTATCTCGTGAGTATTCCTAAATGTTATTACCCCACAACAGTTCTATACTGTGATGTAAAATGGCAGCAAAGGCAGAGACCTATACTTTCACATTTACATCGAAGTAGACATGTAAATCAAATTATTCTGCTTTCATGTTACAGACATTCAAATCAACTTGTATTACTGTCAAATACAAAACTGTGTAAATCAAAAATAAGTGCCACTGTTTCCACTCTGGCTAGGTATCTTAGCACATCCTGGTAACATTTCTATGTATAAAAAACTTCAAATGGGCTACAGAATGAAACACAAATGTGTGGAGACATGAAATACTTATCTTCAGAGCGAGCATGCTCAGATCGACTAAACACATTTCTGTTTTTTTCTGACGCTGGTAATAGGTGTCAGGAAGGAATGCTATATGCAGGAATTGTTTGTTACACATCATATAATCATAGTCAGCATGTCATTGTAATTCCAGAATATAATCAATTTTTTTAACCCCATCTTCAAGCTGTTAAACCGTGTTGTTTTTTTCCTACATATTTTGTAACAGTTACTATCATGAGTGAAAGATGTACATTTCTCCTTCTAACCCCCACCCTTAATACCTGAAACAGATAAAAATACAGGTTTCATAATCATATAGTTTCCTTCATTAAAATAGAACTTTTGAAAGCATTTAATTACTAATACTTTGTCTGCGGATTTCATTTTCACTAGACCTCTGTTATTACTGCAATATACACACTGGCAAAAAAGCCCTGCCAAGATCTCAAATATTGCCATAAAACACCTGCAGAATCTGAAGTAGATCCAACTTCCTCCCTCATTACCTCTAAGGAGAAGAGCTTTACCTTCATGAAGGAAGAGCTCCAACAATAATTATCCTTGGCATTCCTCTGTTAATTTTACCCACTATCCTCTATCATCCATGATTAGCTCACCACCCCATCTTGCAGATGCTTTGATAAGTCAAGAGCTGGGATGCAGGCCTAAAGAAAACGACTGACCTTTACAATAGCAAAGCTATCTGGATAATTTGACGGCTGCTACCAGTATAAAACTAGATCTGCCAGTGAGATACTTGTGGGATGATTTTTTTTATACTTCAAAGTTCTCACTGAGACAGTATATTAAGGCTATGAAATAGTTTGTAATACAAATTATGTTTGAACTTTTCCCAGTAACTGGTTCCCAGCAAAACTTAGCAACCAGGTAAATCTTTCTTATCTGCAACATTATATATCAGACTGCACAAAGCGAATAATTCTTCATCATGAATGATCTCTTGAACATATTCGTTGCAAATAATTCAGGTATAAACACAACTATTTACCTGCCTAAATCAAGTATAAAACACTCTCTATACATTTGACATACCTGTTTTTCCATTAAGAACAAACATGAAATGCACTAGAAGGACAAATTGATCAGTAAATCAAACAGTTTTACAAGTACTAACCTTTACGGCTTTTAAATACATAATTCATGCTCTCGTTAAAATAGGCTTTTAGTCTACACTTGCTCAACTTATTATTGCCTGCACGTTCGGAAAGTTGACAAATAATTCAAAGAGTATGAAAACATAATCTGCATTTTATGATCTCAATCTTATCGATATCAAGGTATGGAACGCAAGTCTTTGGATCCCTGGAGCTTTGCCTCTAACATTCTACTTTACTGTGTCTGTTTTAATAGTTCTTTCAAATAAATCCATATTAACGTTATTTCACGGGTATATAAACTGAGTGAATATCTTTACAGTGCTTATTTCACTTGCAATGGGAAAATTTATTGGCGATACTCATGCACAATCTCTGAGACGCTGCTCAGTCGTAAAACAAATATCCCAATGGCAGAGATTCTTATGAAGTATTTTAATATCAAGCATGTTTCAATTATAGAAAATAATTTATGCAGACATTAAAGAATATTACAGATTGTGATATGAGCAATAAATTCAGCAAATTTCTGGGTAAATTGACAGACTTAACCTTGATGATCTACCAATGCAATGTTTGTCTCGAGTAATTCTTCCGACAGCAATTTCTGCGAAATATCATGAATTTCCATATCTCAAACATTTACTACATTTGCTTTGATGTTTAAATGACTGAACAAGTATTCAAGATATTTTTTTTGTTTTCCCTGGGGTATCATTCAGCAAATTTCATAACCAGCTGAGTTTAAGATGTGCCTATGATCGAAGCTTTAATGGACTCTATTAATGACTTTTTTTAACTAAATGTTCCTGGTATATATGAGAAACTTGTGAAACAATACACCTGTAAGTAAACAATATATTACACTTAAATCAAACTAAAACTGAAAAGAGTTTTGGTAGTAATAATTTCCTGAAAACAAATGACTAAAATCAAAGCACCAAAGGAAATGACAGAGCATCATGCAGGTTTTTTTTTTGTTGTTTTTGTTTTCATCCTTTTAACTGAAGTAAAATGTTAGTAATTAAATAATCAAAAGCCTTATAAATGTTGAGGAAGGAATAAACAATTGTCATTTCAGATAAATGCTAAAGCTGCAATAGCTAGTGGGGTCCACAAGGGCATGTATACTCAAAACAACAAATCAATTGTTTTCAACATGAGCCATGTAGAAGACAGAGACCACCACATGGAGCTTGTATGAACAAGTACTCCTATTTATCATTCATTTTTGACAGTGCTAAGTAGGCGCACTCCTTGTTATAGAGTTGATAGGGAAAAAGAAAATTTGCTGGCAGCCATGAGCGATGTAAACTATTGCATGTAGCTTTCCATTCAACGTAAACAGATATAGTGGGCAGTAGAAATTACAGAAAGACACTGACTGCATGCTTTTTAACCTTACACAAACAAAAAATCCATATTGCCTTTGAGCAGTTACAGGGCACCAGTTGGTTATGAGGAATTAACATGGCCATTTATAACCCAGAAAATTGCTTCTCTTAAACAGATCTATCATGCACAATTTTCCAGCATCAGCCACTCCACCCACGGATGATAGTCATCAAATGGAAGTAAAAACAGTCTGACAAATATCACATTAAGACATGATTTCATATTCAAAATGAAAACACTTTACTCAAAATGAAAACACTTTCAGAATTTCAGCTGTCAAAACAATATTTATGTCACTAAAGACATTCTCAAGGCATTAACTTGGATTGCATAATAAGTTATTAACACAATACCACAATTCAATCATGCACATGAGGTTTTTCTTGTTTTCTTCACCAGAGTACAATTAAAAGCTTTATGACAGTCTGTTCATAAATTATAATCTTTCCTTCGTTAAATTGCTGTTTGAATAGATTATCATTTCCTTGTCCTTGTTAAACTAAGTTTTATTACAGCAACCTTATGTACCTTTTTTTCGCATACAAAAACACTTTTGTTTCTTAAAAATATGCACGCACTGGAGACCTAATGTCATTAACAGGCATGAAGGTCAAAGGAATATACTCGGAGAAAAAAAGGCTTAATTTTCATTAGATGTAACATGAGGAATGGAACATTATACAGAAGTGTTACAAATGTGATCATTCTGAAACTTTGGAATGTGAGAATCACTTAACAAAGACAAAAAAAAAACATCACTTCGAAAATTTCTAAGAACACTGCTGTGTTTTTGTCAGAGTGATGCCAGCTTACGGTTTTACTGTGAGAACAACACAGCCA
>CM037780.1:64247553-64297553 GCA_021229015.1 Solen grandis | reverse complement strand
TGAGATCAACCACTCCGGGAGAAACATCCAGCCGTTTTCTCTCATAGAAAATGCAGATAAATGGAAAACCCATCCTAGCCGAGAGCATAAAACTTCCTGGCACACAAGTGCATAAAACAAAGCAATATGACTGATTTAAATCATCCAAAGCCACAGGAGACATCAGTGTATATCATCTCCATTTACAATTCAAATGATGTTGGCCAACCCAGCTGCATTATGGGCTTATATTCTGAGGTTCCAACAGACATAGCATGCAAAATCATTTATGGTTGAACTGGAAATTGTTTTGTTAGAGAAAATAATTACTGTCTTAAGAGATATTCCAATGGAAAATGTGTGGTGATTCTCTTTCTCTCTCTCTCTCATTGCAATTGTTTTACTTTGCGTCATCAATAACTTTTTTCTGTTTAATATTCAAACTAAAATCGGGAATTTAAATACAAGCACAAATCCACTTTAATCCATGTTCACACATGCAATATATTTTCCCACAAAAGTATCGAAGATTTCACATAGAAATTCTTTGTGTTCAAGTCATCAGATTTTGACATTGCTGATTATACCTAGCTTAATCTTGAGGTTTGCTTTATTTGCACAGCGTCAACTTGAAAATAATTTATTACAATCGTGAGGCACTTGGATAGTAAGTTTTCACACCTTTAGGACATCAAATCCAAAGTTGTGAATATTGCTAAACTGAATTTTCTCAAACTATTTTCCTGTTTCAACAGATGTTAATGAAGCATGTTATTTACTTTTGCTACAGGCATTAATATGTGTGAACAAATTTCTCTGAGGAAACATATCTTTCAATAAATTTAAAAACATTTTCAGCTTTCACAAAGAATCAATACCTGAAATAGGCTAACAAAATTGAGTAAAAACCACAAGACTACCGTGCATATACAGTATTTTCTGTATCTTTTTTGCCTTTGAAGTTTCTTCTTTACAAGTTTGGAGAAGACTTGAACAATGCCAGTGATCTGTTTACAGATGATAAACCAACCTACACCTTCATGAGTGTTGTTCAAGTTGATTTACAACATTTCTGACAAGGCTGCGCAACAGATTCAGAAGGGCACAAACTTGGTTCAGATAAAGGATGCAGGACTGTGGACCTGAAAGTTGTTGGTTCAAACCCAATTGAAGGGGAAGGCAAGTAAGACTCAAATAGGTCTGTTGAGGGAATTTTTTCCATTTATGCAATCTCGTTCCTTTGTTTGCCTATCCCTAGATGATCAGAAAGTTGATAGTTTTTCCCCTGTCTCATTAGGCTTTACCATCTGTAATTCAACCAAAATTATCAATCTTTAATTTAGACTGAAATGTTTCATATGAAATCTTGCTATTCATAAATCATATAGACCGTTTCAATTCAGTGAACGCCACTTATCATCCTCAATCTAATTTTACAGATCTTCTGAGGCTTTCAAGTGACGTAGGCATATGCTTTGACTAAATCATAATCAAAAACACTAAAAACGCTGCAAAAAGTAACACCAATTATGATGATTATTTGCGATATAATCTCCCAATCTGAGATTATTTTTTGCATTCCAAGTGGCGCCCATGCAGAAAACCTGTTCACTGCAAGCAATGGTTGGCATTATAAAACTCATATTGGCCCAGATTGAATGAGAGCAAAATCCTCGATCTGTTCTTATCAAAGGGAATTTTAAATAAGCAATAAGACTCAGATAATAGCTTTGGGCTAGTGCAAATAACTTGCTCAACCATTAAAGATAAATGGCTGATAGATTCATGATGAACCTCTTTCACAAACAGTGCGAAATGAGAAGAGGAAATATGCTATTTCACTTGACAGCACAAAATCTAGGAGCTGAATTTGTTCATGTGGCGATATGAAGTTGGGAAACATAAGCCAACCTGTGATACAGGAACGCTATGTAATGAAATGAGATCACAAACCTCTACTTGCTTGGCAATCAATACACAGTCGAGACGTTCACTGTACATAGCAATATTTCATGATAAGCAAGAAAGTCTATATTATACTGACAGCGCAAACACAGTGTAATACACAATTAAAACAGGTTTGAAAGCCTTCCTCTGCCATTGATCTTATTGCCTCAAGCTGTCAAGGACGATAAAGCAGTTGTAGTAAACTTTAAATGTTGACACAAAACAACTTAAATCACTGCCTATGATTATAATGATGATTTTTCTTCTCAAAACAGTATGAAACACTGATCAAAAAGATTGATGACACAATGTTAAATATCAATCAATCAACCATGTCAATGAAATGAAAACTTTGGATAATTAAGCTTCAAGTCTCTGTTGCCTATACATAAAATATGAATCTGCGATTATAAGTAAATGAGTATCAAGTTTAAGCTTATGGACATGTGCCAATTTCAATCACTGCTGATAATCGTAAGATTGAACTATGATCAAGTTACACATAAACTCACAAAATAACCACACTGACCACATCACATGAAACCTTCCAATCACAGGAGTTTCATGATCACATTCACATAAACTTATAATCTACTATGATCAGAGAAAGGAAACAATATCTTACAGTTAAGCCTATCCATGTCGTTCACATTAGCTTAAACTTCAATGATTTAATTTAATATCACAATCACATGACCAACTTTGATCACATGATGACTTAGTATGTAATCAAATGATCACATGATGACTTTGTATGTAATCAAATGATCACATGATGACTTAGTATGTAATCAAATGATCACATGATGACTTAGTATGTAATCAAATGATCACATGATGACTTAGTATGTAATCAAATGATCACATGATGACTTAGTATGTAATCAAATGATCACATGATCAAACAATTAGGATCACAAAGATCACATGACTCGTAAGATCCCATCATAACTCACCTTGGCGGTGCCCAATCATGTCGTGTAGCATCCAACAGCGTTCCAACATAAGTTTTCCCTCTCCATGTAACATTCACCACCAAAACTCCTGGAAAAGAAAATATACAAATGAATAATATTATCTTCAAATGCAAAATTACATATTTCCCCTTTTATTTATATAATTCTAAAGATGGGACTGGTGAACGATTTTCCCACAAAAAATGTTAAAGAAAACTTTTAAATTTCCTTTCCTATTCCAAATTGCTACTGGTAAATATATTATTTCCACCAATTTTGATTTCCTAAAGATTCAAACTGAACATTTCCCCGATACAGACAGTGCATCCCATTTCCTTAAGATTCTGAACTGGTTTGTACTGCCAATTTTCACACAAAGTTAGACCAATATAAAGCCAGATCAGATGGAAAGCGACTTTCAGTCCAACCAGGTTTGATTTGCGCATAGTTTTCTTATTATATTAAAATGCTGACAAAAAGCAAACTAGCATAAAATCTTGATAAGTCAGTGATTAACTCTCCAGCTGATCAAGTCATAAACTTGTTATTTACAGGTCAATATCATACAGCCTTGAATCCAAAGGAAAATCTAAGTAATATGATAGATACAACATTTATTTTTCTTGTATTTTCCATCCTATTGAATTCTTAGGAGACAGACTTGGAATTCCCTAGTCTGAATTATTTATATCAGAAGTCCCCATTATTCACCATTTTATTCTTCTCGTCTGTGAACAACAAGATTACAAGAAAACAGCCCACCAATTGTGTTGTCTGAATGCCTTCGTAAAAAAACGGATGTAAAATAATTGAAATTACAGACATAGACAGTAGTTAGGCAAAAAATACTCTAATCTGAAATAAGGCAGCAAATAAAGGGTCATTAAAGGATCAGAGCTCCGCTGGAGATGAATAGCATTTAGAAATATCAAAATCATTACAATTTATGCTTAATTTTCTGCTAGCTTCAGGTTGTATTTAAGAGAAACTATAATGAACATGTTCAGAAATTTATTCTGTTCAGTTTCATTAATTGGCCAGTGAACTTCCCTTTCTGTTTATGACACGTTAAGAAAAATATTATGAGTGTGCTGTTCTTACAGATATTTCACTCTCAACAAGCACATGTCACAAGAGTATGAAAAATAACAATGTCACAAGTATTATTATTAAGTGCTGTAAACCGTAGCTCCCCTACACAAGAAATTAGCTCCGCCTCCCTGAACCTTATCCTGTTTTGTATTACATGCCAGTAATATCTGACAGATTCATTATATACAAACTGGGCTGTTTTCCACACATGACCTCGTAAAGTGTTTCCCTGACATTTATGTCTGCCGATCTCTAGACATCTGAGGTTTTTTGGTTCATATTAAACCCTGAACCACATTCTAGTCTTGCTTCAACCCAAATCAGCATGCTATCTACACAAGTTTGAGAAGAGGTTTCACTGATACATTAACATTTTGTTAAGATTTAGATAACAAATTATTGAAAATTAAATCCGCTTTAACAACATTCGAATGACTTTTCAGAGATGTTTAAGTTATAAAAGAAGTAAATGAAATAGAAGTGCACAAGAAAAAGTTGCATTGAAGCACTTCTGTTTAACATCTGTTTAAAAAATAAACTGCATTTTTATATCGACTTATTATTCCTTTTCAAGAAAAAGTTTTGGTAGGGAATATAAAAATTCACCATTTCTAGCCATAAATATTACATAAAACTGCCACTAAAACAAAAACCTGTGAATTCCTCACACTAGAATCTATCATGATAGACATCTTACAGTTCTAGTATTTTGACCCATTGCCACATGGGGAAGCAACTCCTTGTTATAGACTGTCAGAACTTGTCCAATCTTCCCCTAGATCTCATCATAATGGATTTCCTAACTTCCTACCTCTCCTGGCAACTCAATTAGAAATCCTTGCTATAAAGCTATCCTGTATAGCCACACAACTTACATCTTAACCACACTGAGCTATTGACCAGCTTACACAAAGCCATTTACAACTCTTTCCCTCCAAGTTGCCGACACCGCTTAATTCAAGACACAAGACATCAATAAAACGTCTAGACCTATACCAGATGAAAACAAATTGAGTTTATTTCTTTCCAGCAATCTCTTTTTCTCCCCATTGCTTTTTCAACAAAACATTTATCAGGCCTGACATCATGGAGAAACAGAGAAAGTTACTAAACACTCATAGTGACTTTCTAATGTTATGCTGGATCAAACCATGGCCAAACTATACATGTGGCCATGTCAACTTGTTCTGATAACAATGAAATACAACCGACCCAGGTACAGTTAGCCATCCACTACAGGCCAACTTTGCCTCTCTCAGGGGAAATTTCAGCCATGGGGTCAACACCATCTTGAATCTCAAGACGCCTGTTCAAATGGTATTACCACTGGAGGCCCCTCAGGAACACTGGAGAGATGAGAAGCAGATGCAGCTTCAATGCTGACCTCCCGTAAAAGGATAACAGATAATGAATTATTCATCAAATAAAACATGTGCCCCCAAGATCAATAGGCAGATATGAGATGGTGTGGTGATAAAGATGCTGGAGGAGTGAGGCGGCAAGGGTCCAGGAGAGCATACTTACAATTACATGTGTGGTGTTAGGTTACTGGGCAATGGAGACATATTTATCAGGGGTTTCTTTTCACTCCCTCCTTCCCACCCCACTAGGGATTTGCTTTTTTTTTCTTTTGAAAAACAACAATCTAGCATCATAGTGTTAAAATCCCTTTGGGAAATAAACTGAAATTTGCCATAGGAGTAAAAAGTTGACATGCCCCAGGGGCATTTTTTGATCGGATCACATATATATTCTGGTAGAATATATTTAAGAAGTTTACAAGAAGTAATTTCCTTAAATAAAAATTCTGTGATCGCAATTGTCTGATCATTTTCTTATTTTTGAATTTATTTATTTATTTGCCATAATAGGAACACAAGACCCAATGAGCAGATTAATATTTGTATTTTTGAGAACTTTTAGATATTATAGACATGAGAAGTGGTGTTGAATTAAAGATTTAGCAGGAAAAAATTTACAAGTTGATGATGATGATGATGATGATGATGATGATGATAAAGAAAGAGCAGATATCACACAACCAACTACAATGTGTTTTAAAAATTATGATGATCATGAATTAAATAACTACCAAACTCAAACAGGGAGTTTCCAGATAAATACACACCATTATCTGATTCATGCCACACGATTCCCTCAAGGTTCACTTGTGTGCCGGGTTCACAGGGGCCTAAACAATCCGGCTCTGTACTCACAGCCACATCGTGGGTGTCAGTCGATGCATCCTGTGGAGTACTTCCTGCCGACATGTGTGCCGTCATCACAGCAGAGCTCGGTGTTACATCAACCTGCAACATCCCCGGGATAAATTAAAAAATAATACAAGGAAATAATTAACATGAACTATTTCAGGAGCCCAATAGCACATTGCAACAATGGTTAAAATCAATACTTTCGCAAACAAAATATTAATATCACCCATGAATTGTAACATAATCATGCATCTGAGTGCATTTCAGTCTATATGAACTTAAATTAACTGAAGACTTAGAATACTCTACTAAATCCTTTATTATATTTTTTTTAAATAACCTACTCAGTGTTTTATATATTTTACCTTTAATAATGTACTCAGATTACCACCTACATCAAAAGATTTTATTTTAGTTTTAATCTCCATAACATGCCTGTCATAATGATATGTTTAATACCTTGAATAACAACAATTTGAAATCCTAATTCATCTTTTAAGCAGATTTATATAAAAGAGGCAGATCTAAAAAAACTGAAATCCACAAACAGTAGAAGAAATATTGTTTAAACTGAAGAGTGAAATATGCCAATAAATTGATATAAGTATACATAATTAATCAACACAAAAACCTATTCATAAAAGCAACAAGATCTGCTGTAAGTTTTTCAATAAATCTTTCCATGCTACTTAAGCAATGTCATTTTATATACAATTAAAAACTCTTATCACACATGTCATGTAATGCAATATTTCAATTTTAGCAACATTAATCTCTTTGCCAACAAGTCTCATTTCACTGGTAATCATATTGTAATTAGTATATAAATCTGTCACATTTTAGCGCCTTTTGTCTTTTGTTCCTTCTCTGCAATGTAATTCCCACTTTGAAACCTAATCAGTTGAGATAAATAACTACTCTAGTTTATTATTCTCCTAACCTGTCCTGTTGAATTAATTCATCCACCACTGCATTCCTTTGTTGTAGCTGAAATATGTACAGTCCTTGAATGATTCAAAACTTCTGTTAGGTGTGGGGTCATAGAGGGAGTGGGGGAAGGCCCTAAATAAACACTGGTGTCCAGGTGCAATAGACACAGAACTGATATAGACCCACTGTACACACTCAATAATTAAAACCTCCCTCTATAGCCAATGTTTGCATTTCACACTCTGTTAGTTTATCAGGTCCCCTAATACAGTATTTACACACTTAGCTCCTACCCTCAATTCTCCTGAGTTTCCATAAATGAGGTTCAATAACAGATTTATAATGCAACTCACACGTACCTTACCTATCCAATAACGACTGTGTGTTTTAATCTCTAACATAGCTGAAGATCAAGGACTAGAAAATGTGATGAAATTTTAATCACTTCATAATTGGCTAGGATTGAAAAATCTATACCAGTGAGCACCTGATTTATTTTACTCACATATCACCTAAATAACAGTGACAACTCTCTTGCCATTTCACCTTACCTGAGGTTGTAGTGCATAACATTTTCCTGAATGAAACTTACTTGTAACAAGCACAACTATCTTACTACTTCAAGTGACAGCCAGTAGTAAAAAAGACGGCCCAACATGAAATATTTCAACGATGACTAACGGTAGGAAATGAAAAGTTGACAGGTGACTTTTTCATCTGATTTTTTTCTCTCTTAACTCTGAATTTCCTCTTTTCATGAATTTAAATGATCGCAATCAAATTTCTCAAAACAAAATCCAATATTTGCTCAACACTGGCATGAAATCACCGGTTGTCTTAAGGTAAAAAAAAAGAGAGTGATAAACCAACTACAAACAGTGTTTAAACAGATTATGAAATAATCTATTCAACAATAGAACTTCATTCATCAGAAAAATTGGCAAAGTTTGTCCAATCTTTTCAAAACATGATTGAAATATTTTGATCTACCAACATTCCTTTATCAAGCCCTATATCTTCTATTTGTTCACTCATACTGTACCCACTTTAAATTAATCTATTATTAAGTCAAAAGCCTTCAGGTGTTCAGTGCAAGAAGCCACTAACAGTACAGGTAGATGGAATCAATATAGCTGTGAACAGACCTTTATGTGAAAGTAATATCTTTACAATGCTAGAAAGGTTTTTATCATGGTCGTAAATTACATTGCCAGCATACTTAGGAATTTGCTCTACGCCAGTCTAAAATAAACAGACGGCTTACTGATACATTAGACAAACACGATGTACTGCCTGCCTTTACTTTGCACTGGAGTCAGCTCAATATTGGGGTTTTCTTTGTCTCTTTGAACAGCAAAAGTTTGCTTTAGAATCCCTTTTATTTACCCTTTCAGAGAATGGGTATATTAAAATGCCTTCTTTTCTTTACAGGGTATAGTGTGTGCAAATATATCTGCAGAAATCAACCATTGTAAAAATAAAATTAGTGCTGGAGAGAGATTGTTTATTGAAGAAATGTCTTTTTAGGTGATGTATTGAAATTATCAAAAGGCTTTCTCTTTTGATTTGTTATCAGAACTAGAATATTTAAGTATGAATTCTGTTTCCCTTGAATTTATCTCAAATATGCTAACTCTTTAATCTTTTTAAGTTAATATACTGAAGTTAATATTTTCAAATGTTTGGCATGCATTTTTTAAAAAGATGCACTTACTTTGTGCAATATGCATGCAGTGCAGTAACAATTCAGTAATAAAATAACACTTTTTCATCGGGTTTTAAGTTCATCTATACAAATAACGTCTCCTTCCATTAATCTGAATGATTTTATTTAATCTTGCAACAAAATGTATGAACACGACCTCATAGATCAAATCAATTCACAAAGCCTCAAACAGAAGGTATCAAATCAATACGCACACATTCTGGTTTGATAAAATAGTCAATGCCTGTTTAAGCATTAATGCAAAAATGAAGAAAAAGTCAAGTTCCTTTTAATTTATCTCCACTTTCTTTTTCGGTATCTGAAGTGGACACTTCAGAGTTAAAGTCAGACCTTCATCTGAACTCAGTTTCCTTATTCTAAAGACAACAAACTCAACTTCTCACACATACTGACAACAGGAAAAAGTCCCTTTTCAAATTTAATCCCTTTTCTTATAGCGGCAGTAATTTTACTCTTAATAGTGAGACTTTTTTCCCTCGCCAAGCCTCTACAATACAAAGACTAATAGATTTGCTCTAGGTGGCAGAGACGCTTGCAAAATGGATAACACATTTGTCATAAAATTGATAATAGGGATAATAAACAATCTTGGCACAGGGCCAAGCAAGCCATCATGATTTGTGCTTTTGACATATTTCTCCCAAGTCATGGTGAAATCAACACTGCAGGCAAGAATATAACTCAGATAATTCAAGTTCTCACTTTTTAGTGACTTATATTTTTGGGGTTGTAATTATTTACCAAAACATTTTGAACCAAAGAATTGCTAAGTTTTTCCTGTGGTAAATTTGAATATATATATATATAGTATTCACATTAAAAACAGTATAACAAGTGTTTAAAACCCCAATGTTTTAACGATTTTTAAACACAATTCTTGCAGTTTTATTTTTTGTTTACATGGGGCAAATTTCATTAAAATGCGTTAATCAAGTAATATGGAAATCCTACTTAAAGAGTACATATCAAGTATGAGAAACTTTAAAGAAACAAGGAAAACGGTTAAATGTAAAATTACAAACATACACTATCTAAAAATATCAAAAAAAAGTATAAACACGGGTTTTTTCTTCAAATTTAACAGACCTTTAAATTGCACCTGGAAACAAAGAACTGTTCTGCTGTAAGCGCACAAACGTTTACTGTCTTGTCTATGAAATCAATATAAAACTTCAAAATCAAAGGAAAATCAAAATCAAACAGGAGGAAGAGTATCTGGAAATGGATACCAAGTCTATTAATTGTGCTGCAGGAGAAATCCCAAGACATTGAACTAACAGTGAATCGATCAATACCAAGCTTGTCCGAACCATCGAAAAATGTAAAACTTTATGTCCTAGACTGAGGAGAAAGAAAATAATTAATTGTCCTACAGCTGGGAATGTAGTAGTCGATTAGAGGAAAGAAATGTTGATTGTATCTCTAATGCTAGAGAATTTTAATTCTTATATAATTCACAAGTGTATATGAACATACAGGTGTTTCATTGCTAATAAAAACATTGTAAAGCAGATGCTATTTGAAAGAAAAAAAGTCAATTTAGAATCAAATGAATACATTCTTCTTTTCATGTTCTCACTGATGATGGCTCCAAGATAATTTGATATTATAAATTAAAATTGCAATTGTTTAAATTTGAAAAGCTATCCAGCTTTTGTTAAACGTCAGGCTAATCCAACACAAACATGTAGCTCCCAGAGACCCTGTGTGTTCTTCTGTAAAATTAATAAATCAGTGTCAGGAAAACTTAATGGCACATGCCAATTTTCTCTCTAAGGATGCTATATTAAGGGATGTTCTATGAAATGTTAATTAATGAAGTTTTTGTTTACAGTATTAAGTCGGTTTTTGTTTACAGTATTAAGTCGGTTTTTGTTATGTAATTGAACACAGCAAGTACTCTGTAATTACTGAATAAGAGGAAGATCCATGAAGTCATCTGCTACCTGTGTAAAGGTGAACAAATTGCCCCAGGGCCCATTGTTTACTAAATGCCTCAAATAAGTACAGGTGTCAAAAGTACAAACATAAGCATTCGGGAATGGAAAAACTGCAAATAGCATAGCCGTCAATGACATACAACAGAACGATCGGTATTCTTGCAAAATGAAGTTGTGAGAGAAACGAATATACACGGACAAAATACACACCTTTTCTTTCTCAAGCTTCATCTTTTTCATTGGCATGGAAAATCCATCCTCAACCTTCGCATTAAACTCATAGGGGTCATGGCGACAGTCCTTCCCTGTGGGTGTTTCACCCAACTTGGGTTCCATTGTGCTCTGATGCCCAAACAAACTGTCTAATCCGTTTACATTCGAATTTCCACCACTAACTACACTGTCTCCTTTACCTGGGCCTTTTCCCTTATCCTTCCTGCTTAAAACTGCCTTAGATTTTGGCGATTTTTCTTTATCACTTAAAAGAGATAATTTACTGGCCTTATCAACTAGCATTCCATTTGCGTTATGTGATGTTTCTCCTTGTGACTTAGTATCCAATTTCGAAGTCTCAGTTTTGTTTTGGTCCTTTTTTTGTTTTTCTGCTTTATCTACATTGACATTCTTACGTTTAATTTTCATCTTGAGCCCTTTGTCTACCGTTGCAAGATGCTCAACGGAACTCATTGTGATTCAAACTGGTGATTAGAATAATTATGCAAATTTCCGTCAATGATGGAAATCTGCCCCCAAATGTGATATCACATTCCCATTGTTTGTGGTTATTTCCAGGTAGACAAGATCAACTCCCGACACAGGATGCAGTATATAACTACTGCTGTAGGCACACGACTTGGTGCTCTCTCTTTTCCATTACTGAAAAGTGAAAGAGAATGAATTCATTTTCTACGCTCTACCAAAAAGACATCAATATTGTCATTCCTACTTCCAATCTGTTTTTATTAATTCAAATTTTATTTTATCTTAGATCTACTCTTTTTAGTTAAAATATTATTTTTTTAAATTTAGATAAAACTGATAATTATAAAAAAAAAAAACATTTCTGAAAGAAAGAAAAAGACCACTGTATCTGCGAATGTAAATTGCATAACATCACAAGCTCCAGTACTGGTACTAAGAAATGCTTATTTATCAACTTAAAAAAAAAGTTTTGGTCACTTTTTCACAATTCACTTTTTTCAATAAGACACAAAACACATTACAATTTATAAAACATCAAATTCTCACAATGACAACAAATCCACAAAAAACAAAAAACGACTAAATCCATAAATCAAATCTGCACTGCCTTACGTTGAAAACTTTCACAAACACGTCCGCCTTCCATACCACTTACAAATTTATGCGTAAAGAAATGACGTGTATCCGATTAAAATCCAATTAGCGATTTGCACAAACTTATCTGTTATCTATTACCAAGTCGTACGTCAAATTCATTTACATATAAGCAACATGTAACTATATACAGACATATAATCCAACGATAGAAAAACACTGCGATCGTAGGAAAGAACAAAAAGACGCCGGTCTATTTCACCCTAATCTTTGCTCTTGACTCAACGAAAGACCGAGCTATCCGGTTCGGCGTTTGTTGGTGTACACCCCTCAACTCGCACGTATAAAACAGAACAAAAAATACTCTAATAAAATAACATACACTCACACTATGAATCCTTCACCAGGCCAGCTTGTATTATCCAATACATTATTTAGTATCCGTCAATATCCACGCATGAAATAAAACTATAAATCCGAATAATCTGCAGAAATTGTACAATTTCTTTGTTTCGAGCGATTCAAGACGACTGCGAGTAGGTCAATTTTCACAGAAAACTTGTGGCCAATGATTGCCGAGGGCCATTCACCGTTCAACCAATCAAATCGCTTCTTCTACCACCACCGAGCTTCAGACTGTTACAGTCAAAATTGCTTACCGTACTTTCTGCAGTAAGAACGCATATGGGTTTTCAGTAACACTGTGATTAATTGAGAAACAATTTACACCCACTTTTTAATCAGAGGCCTAAACAGATATATTCGTCTTGAATTACCTCAGCTGCTTTACTAACAGCGAAAAATTCTAATTTAAAATGAAATTCCTATATTTTACGAATATGTACGTACCGAGATAAAATGCAGTTAATGTTGATAGTAGTGTACCATACGGTCATATATACCCGCTGGGAATGGTGATATAGATACAACATCCAGATTATTGATACCTTGGCTGGCGGGCGGAAGCTCACTAGTGCTCGCTGATGTGTCTAATTCGATAGACCAATAAATGATCCCAAATGTAGCCGAGAGGCCACGAGGGGCTATATTTCGCTGATTGTACAGGGTCATGAGTTATAACGTAAAAGCTCTCTATTGATTTGGATAAGGGCCATACTAATTATCCTGACTTGGTGTAGCTCCCTCGACCTGTAATCTGATAATAAAATGCGCATTGTTGTTATAATTACAATAACCTATCATGCTGCTATGTTTACAATACACTATCCCTGCTGTCATAATTACAATACACTATCGTTATTGTTTTAATTTCAACATATTTCCACTCCTGTTATATCGTTGCCAATATAGTTACAATACAAAATCATTTCTCCTTCAACTCACTATTTCTACACCATGCCTCAGATTTCAATCCGTACGAAGTAAACAATCCAAAATTTTAATGATGTAAAGCGATAAGAAAAAAAAAAGTTGTTCTGTTGAGACAGTAAACTGTATAATGTTATCTGAATAATAACTTTTGAAATGGCCTAATATACCCGAAGTTGTTCAAAATTGTCAAAGCATTTTTCAGTTTGTTAAGACTTAATCGAATACAATGTGAAAGAAATTCACAAACTGAATAACAGAACTATGTGCAAATGACATAGGTGGGCAATCTGTGTCAATCATTAATATGCATGAGGTTAAATTGCGCGTGAGAAGATGACTTTTTATGAGTGAACAAAAGACGCGTTACTCTTTCTTCTTTAGCCAGCTAATGGTGGTACCATAATGTTCCAAAATGACTCTCCCCGTATTGTTTAACAAGTCAAGTCAAGTCAAGTCAAAATGTTTTATTGGCATAAACAAACAAATTGTTCAACGCCAACTACACCGTGGCGGTACAGGTATATAAACATCTGAAAAGTACAATTTTGAACAAAACAGAACATATTATACATATAAGAATATCGACAGTATATACAAATTAAATTCATACACAAAGCGTTTAATGTTGTGTGGAAAAAAAATAGAATTTGAACAAATTCAAATACTAAACATTAATAAATATCTAAACTATAAAAATTCATAACTTAATGTAAAATTACTTATGTCTTAGTCGGAATGACAGAAAGAGAGAAAATAAGTTAAATTTGGCGCTTCACGGTGTGTGAATCTTACGTATAACCGGCTATTGTAAAGGGAAATTACTCTGAAGTGAATGCGAGGAGAAAACAAAAACGTGCTTAAATTAAATCGCAGTAAGTTTTGAAATTTGAACATTTTATTTGTATTTGGCAATTACTCAAATAATTGCAAATTGTTCATGCTATGTTTACAATAACTTCGTCATCGAAACAACGACCCTGTTTTATCATCATGGATGTCCCGGGCCTATTGAACCTTGTCGCTTCATAAATATTCAATCGCACAAAAGCCAGATTTTTATGATAACTAACTCAAGTAGTTTGTTTTCATGAATCCTATTTGCTCAACAGTCGCCCTTTGGGGAAACATTGCCGTATTTGAAGCATACATTTATTCTCTACACGAAGGTCTCCCCCTGCGTTATCAAAAGAAATACTTTGGTGGACGGTAACGCGAAAATTGACGTTAACTCTGTAATTATGGTCGACATCAGTTTAAGTTGGGAGAAACATCGAGAGGGCGAATAAATGCCGATAAAATTTATTCCCTAACGCAAATTCACGCAAATACACTATGTACACATTACGGATCGTATAAATATGAATCACAATGATTCCTCTCCGTGAAAGTAAAATAATTAAATAATAGGTCTAGGCCGATTATGTACACGTTGAAATTATATACGTAACATAAATAAGAAAGCCGGGGAAATGCAGAAATCGAATCGATTGTTTGATAATATGGTTTGATAGACAGCTATAGAGCGGTCTTCGTAATGACAAAGTATCAGATACTTGAGTGTAGAATATTGATAAAATGTGTCGTATCTAATAGCAGGGCAGAATATAAACAAAGACTGGTTCTCGGTGTCAGGTAAAGTAGATTGGTTCAAGCCGTATCTTCCCCCGGGGATTGGCAATAGAAGGGCGTGGGGCAAGTTAACACACAGAATAAGGCTGATAAAGATTTTACGGCCCGTTAACACCCATAAAGTTCAGCCATGCGTATCCTAAACAGAGGTCATCGTAAATCTATTCTCAGTGGTTGACTGCACGCCTGTGTGATCATTAAAACGCACATGTGTACATAACTGAATATCATTGAACACAGAGAGAGAGAGGGGGGGGGGGTACAGGTTCAAATGGGGCACATTTGTGAATACAAAATATCAATCAACAGTTTTAAAACTAAGCCCTTTCTTCAAAATCAAACGTGGGCTCAGTGAAAAAACAACAACATATTTTCGCGTTCAACGCCGACCCATCCCGTTTGCGTAGAACCAAGGACATGTTTATTACACCAATGTGGAGGTTGGAGCGACAGGAGAACACCTGTTGACCCCCACCCACCAAGCCCTCGCCACGTGGAATGCTTTACACGGAGAGGAAGGGAGCCCCATATCTAGTAACTACAACACCCTTCAAATACAATACAAACTAGAATAGTTTATTTTCAGACGTGAACAATGTACATTGCCCTACATATGGTGTTAGTTTTGGTCAGCAATACACTTTTTACCATGTAAAATGCCGTAGGATGAACAACTATCACAAAACATATAAACAAAATACAGACACGTTAGATCGTGTAAATGTATGATACTGAATTATTTATTTTATAACTTTGTAACATAGAAACAATGTATTAACGCGGTGAAGAATCTGAGCTACAATATTTGATGACTAAACAAAAGAGATCGAGGGTCTGTCCTGCTTGACATTGCATGCAAATGAGTCCTAATGGTAAGTTGTAAATGAGAATAAATACAAGGTACATTGCAAAATGTTTTGTTACAATAACCTGAATAGAAAGCTCTAAATAACAAATATAAAGCGTGGCTGCGTTGGGTAATGGATATCATTGAGTAACATTGTAAATAGTTGTAAAATAGAATGATTCACGTGTTTTTGTAAATGTTTTATTGATTATTTATATATGTTCAGAACCATTCTAACACGATTATAATATTTCATGTTGACACCCACTGATGTCAGGTGTTCACAAGTGAAATATGGCACGGTATTGACGTACGTTGAGGATGTTATATTTCATGCAGCTTTGCAACTCATCCTCGGGGACCTGCTCCTGTGTGTAAAAAAAAACAACAACAAAAAAAAACAAAAAAAACATTCATATTTTCCTTTTAAAACATACAGGAGCAAGTCCCCGTGACTTATTTAGGATTGGTGTGCAAAGTTAAATACTTTTCATTTCATTCAAGATTTGCATAGAAGCAGTAAATAAATCGTAACAGCTTTGATAAATTATTCATGTATTCAAATATGTGTAATTAGCATAGAATATTAAAGATTTTTATAAACATGTTAACAAAATTAAAATTGTATTTTCATTACTACATTAGCAATACAAGTGTTAAATTTCTTGTTAATTGAATTTTTCAAATCATACACGAGACTAGTCACGTGGTTGATTAGGCGGCTTGTTTGATGTCTCACGCAGTGAAGGTAATTTGCATATTTGGACTATGATCACACTGAATGATAGATTGGACGAAAAGCAGATATCGACCGTACCAAAATTTAGGTACAAGATATGACGTTCCTACTCGATCACAGATCATATTTATAAAGGAGTCAATTTCAAGTCACACACAAGATTTATTTGTGCGTGTGTGTGTGTGTGTGTGTATGTGTGACAAAGAGAGAGGGGGAGAGAGAGAGAGAAGATATGATGATAAATGCTCCACGGGTAGCAGTCTATATTATATCACAATATAGATTTTGAATAGTAATGAAATGAAACTCGAACTCATGTATATATACACAATATAAATACAATATACATAGATACTGCTTGAGTTTATCTCCAGTGCATTTTATTGTTATGAATAATAGAACAGCGCAGAGTTCATTTGATCATGTTTATTTAGCTAGCATGGTCGAAGCGGCTAACCCGATAGTGTCAGTATTTCGATTTTATCTCTGAGATCCGCGCTCTTTATTCCATTCTTCGCTTCGTGTTTATCAGATACGCTATCACCTAAATGTAAAATCGAATAAAGCGATGACTCCATTTAGGTGACACTACAGAAACATAACAGGCGTAATCAGATTTTTTTCTTATTCATGTGTTGTGTTTTATATGCTTGTTACACAATTACGTTACCCTTTCCTTTTGGTAGGGCATAAAATAAACAACTGGTTGAACTCAGAAATTATTTCGAAATTCGAGAAGAAAACGCGCTAAGGGTGAAATCTAGACATTGACTTCCCATGAAAGATCAAAATGTCTTCTTCTCTATTTCACACTTTAATTCACTAGGTCTCGTAGAGATAAAGCGGTGTCGAGTTCCTTCAAGGAGCTCGCGGCGAAAGAACGTATTACATTAGAGTATGTACGGTAAATAGCCGGTTTATATCACGGAGATTAGAACACGCTGAAGTATGAGAACACAACAGAATGAAGTATTAGGTACATACAGCGATGATAAGCTAACTCAAGTATGAAAACCAGCTCGCTCAGGCTGGGTTCCCTAACGATAATGTACTCGAAAGCAGTTATTCATTTGAGCACTTTGGTTCAACTATGTAATGTGAAGAGAGCAATTAATGTGAAGAGAATATTAAATGGGCGTCAAATACGACCCGTTTTTTATCCCCAGTAGGAAGGGATATGATGAATGTTTACTAACATTAACCACTGATAATGACATTTTGTTTTGTTTTTCAAGTCCGCTGCATAGATCTACATTTGTGTGAATGTTTACACTTATGCCCCGATATCTAAGCGACAACGGAGCAGCATATGACATATTTCATAGAACACACTCCTATTTCTGTTGTTGAATGGGCCATTTATTTTGCTTAATTAAAACCTTTATTCACATCTGGTGTCTGACTTCTATTTCTAAAATCCTGGTTTGGAAGCAGATCTACTTTTATCTATACACGTTTTTTTTTATGTAATACCATTTAAATGTAAAGAATGTATGGGAACTCGGTATATCATAACATTTTGTAATGAATAGTGTGTTAAAAAAAAAGCAACGGCTCGCCAAATGGATGTGTTTGTCTCTCTGTAAATACATGCAGATCACGTTCACTATTCATAAGAGAGAGAGATTTTGTCAACATCTTTTTCTTAATACCCCCATGATCCTATTTTCTGACATTGAATGCAATTGATTCTTTAGCACAAAGGTTCATTTAAGCACAATCCTATGTGAAGACTATTGTAAATTCAAGAATCGATTTAAAGGGTTGAAAATCGCCATTTGTCTATTCTATTATTCATTAAGTGTCTATTTTTTGTTTACAAAGTTACAATTGATTATGTCGTGAAAGTTACTAAATGTTCACTTAAGTCTTGCTTGAAATCTTTCTGCGTATCTTACATTAGATATGCTAAAAAACTTATATGTTAATAATAATAAAAGATGCGACTATCATCATCAAAAACAAATCATAGCAGCTGCTCGTTCAGGTATGTGAAAGTCGCTAAATATGGAGAAAAAAAGATTGATCTATTTTACTGATATTTTGGTTTTCATTTTTGTTTGAATGTAATGATGCCCTGTGCGAGCTTAAAGTACAAGATACGGTAATGCTCCTTTGTCACATGCGGGCGCAGCGGATCAAAAAGCATGAATTAATCGTACAATAGGCCATTGATTGCATAAATAACAGTGATTAAATAAATTACTCTGAAATGTAATGCCCAACTCTGACACCAAACGAGGAGACCCGAAGTTCGGGCGCAAGAAAGAGGCGCCCGCGGGATATTTGATTTGGCCATTTGACTTGATATTTACGTTTCACGGACTTATATTTAGTTTCTTACGCTATATGTTCTGAGGGTCCCCTCTGCACCGACAGGAGAAATATTCATTTATTAAAAAGGCGATAGCTGGAAGGCGTTTTTAGCCTCGTGACAACTGCGACGGAGGAGGGGGATATCGCAATCAATCTAGCGTCCTCTCAGGCGGTGTAATGCAAGTTAATTATAGCGGGGAGCTAACCAATTTGTTAATCATATTTAATCACAAAAATTTAAGAGGCAAACTTAATTGCTTCCATCTTCAGATATTTTCCGTTCGACTGGTTTCGCGTTGAATAAAAAACGAAGTTCTTGCAATCTTTCGTTTACAACTGATTCCTTTCATTTTTTTTTCTTCTCACTTTTTCCTTTCATAATAGTTCAATTATTTCCATTTTTCTTAGTTTTCTTTTCTCCTTTCTTGGTTTAACTTCTTAATAGCATCATGATAAAATCAAATACAATATACAAAATACTGATATCTTCTTTGAAATATTTATACATATCCCAAGAGCATATGAACTACATATAAACATGGATCCAAAGCTTTGCGATATATATTGGAAAAGTTAGGTAGGTCGTAAATTTGTCACCGAGTGCCTAACCTCAATGCTTTTTGACTGACTTTATTTCTACATATTTGTACTGAGTCCCTTTCTTCAGCCTTAGAGACAGGAAGAGAATGTGTGTTTATCATAAATTATATTCATTTCAGATCTCCTTATTTCAATAAAGTCCGCGCATCATTTTTAGCATTATATTATCCCCACAGGCGATCTAGATATGAATCGGATGTAGTTATAAAAATAGCTTATATAAAATACGCCCGACTTTTCTTTCCCGCATGTTTTTGCTCACTCGCTCAATTACTCACTCATATCACTCATATCATCAGTTTCTAGATCTTCCTTCAACTCGATCTTCCGAAAACGTCAACTGTGTTTTCAATTAATCTCTCAAATCGTTTTCTCAGTGTTTCAAATCATTGCTACTAAGAAGCTATTTCCGGCAGAACAAAAATACCACCAGCCCAGCTAGAATATTAGCCGACCTAAAACTGCACTCAAACAGCCATTACCCATAACGAAACTAATCCATTCAGGCCGTTTGTTCAAGCTATAAAATGTGAACAAATACTCGCCCGGCTGGCTTGAAGTTTAATCTTTCTACAAGTTTGATTCATCTTTGAAGCACATGGCACGGCGTTATAAAGGCAACAAAACATCGCTTGTCAAAGAAGAAAGATTCGCGTATAAAGATTTGGATCCCTTCAGACAGAAATCTAATCTTCGTTCGAAACACATGATTACGGCCGCGGGCAACGGTATGCTTTTACAATCAATAACAGCCTGTGCGTGAATCATCCAATGAAATCGCAGTATTCTAGAATGGAGCGATTTGATTGGCTAGATACAACATGTCTTGCTTGATAATGAGGATAGACGAGCGGAGAGCCGCGCTGTCGATAAGAAAGGCCTCACGAAGGAAATTGCAAAAGTAGCATGGGAAAAATAATCACACTGGTAATTATTTGCATATGAAAGTAACTCGTAGGGAAAATGAATGTGGGGAGAGAAACAGTCGTATTGGCATTAATATTCACATGCAACGAACCGATCAGTTCTACCACGATACAGCTGAGGAGTGTGTCCGTTTGTACAGCCTCTCATCGGGTATCAATGTTTCAATCATTAAATAGATGCAAATCGGTATATTATTAATATTTATAATAAGGTTTATATTGGATATGTATATACGCATCACACATACGCATTCATTCATTCATTCATTCATTCATTCTCGGATACATGTTTGTGAACGAGAGTGCACACGTTTGATATATTGATGATGGATTCTATGTCTACACGCGTGTTTTCATGAACATGTTGTACGCACGTGTAAATGTTCATGCCAAAGATTTGAAACTTATGATTATACACTAGCTAGTACAACAAAGGATTTTTGGTATGTAGGATCTATTTCAGATTTAATTGGCCTTTTTTGTTTTGGAGAAGGGAAAATCGATAAGTACCTCTAAATCTTTGAAATGGTGAACATTTTCCCTGACTGTAACCGTATCTTGCCATATTGTCATATTCAAACCGCCATAGCAACCCAAGAATGAAACCAAATCATTACCCAAACGGTCTGGGGTCACGTAGGCTGCGAAACATTCAAGTTTACAAGGCTTGGGGGTGGACAGGGCCATGTCATTATGTGTCCACGGACCACACGGTACTGGTCAATAATGGATCGCCAGTGGCGAATGTTTATCACCAACGGTTTTCAATGAGCGCCAATTAAATTATCAGCGGCAGTTCGAGCTATCGCGTCAGACTAGATGGTGTTACTCTTGGAATGGACGAACATCCTATCTCGACAGCTGGAAAACGAAAACACGTGTCATTATTTTTGTTTGTTAAATATGAATTCCCATTTTTTATATACAAGAAAAAACAACAAAAAAACAAGCAACGTGGTAAATAGCCGTTAATTGACTTTGGAATGAATAAAAAATATATATCACTCTTAATCGATAGATAGCTCATTGACCGGTAGAAAGAAATGGTCGTGTCAAAATGTGGATATCATGAAGTAATAATACGTTTAAGTTACTCAGAGAGAGAGAGAGAGAGAGAGAGAGAGAAGAGATTATTTTCTAGACGTACGTTTAGCACAACTCCTATAACCCCATAACTTTATAAAGATTCAAGATTGAAAAAAATCCTATAACTTTGTAAATCTATATTGACATGTACACCTTGCCTAAAAGAGTAGAAAAGCTCCAATTTCAACAACAATCATATGAAGCGTTTAATAATCTTAGACATTTACAATTGCTTGGTAACCAAGCTTCACAAAATGACTGGTTAAATACAGGGAACAACGTAACAACTATCAACAGCAAAATCTTAAATACTTCCACAAATATAATAAATTCGCAAAAATAAATCATTATACTGCCTTAAGAAAGCTTTGATAGCAAGTGAACAAAAAAACAACGATATAATTCTTTGTTGTCGGTTAAATACACGTCGTTACGTTAATACCTGGACAAGTATACACACCTGTTCTATGATCAGACAAAAGTATTTCGTTAACATAATCATGTAGAGGTGTGCAGACATCTCGAAGGTTGCCTTTGGCGATTTGGAATGAGATACGAACTGATGGTGAGGTTATGCAACATAACAGAACAGAACAGAAGACCAGCCACTCATGTATGGCTTGCATTACACGGTCTGATTTAACACATTTTTATCGGATATACATTGTAAATAGAATGAACATCCGAAGGATTAAAGGAATATTTCTTGTTTCATATGTCTTATATCTCTTATAAAATGGTTAACTTATGTAAATGATATTATTTATATTTGCAATACTTGTAGTTGTAACATTGTTGTTAATGTTATAATAGAGATTCTATCTAATCTAGATAAATAAATGGTTTGATAATGAGACATGTGGTATGGAATGGATAAAAAGACAGATAAATGGATTAATGGGTGGATAGATTGAGATTTGGATTCCTGTAATACAATATCTTATTATGTGTATATTCTTTTTATGGCTTGTACTGTCTAATATTTATATTTTATAAAACAACAAGGACGAGAAAAGCTGATTGAATTCTTTCTAAAAAGTTTTTCCCGGAACAGCTGGTCTCCGAAACCCCAGGTTTCCAAGGACACGAGGGAGGACGATCTACAACCCCTTTGACGCCACTCTCCCCTTCTTATGTCATCTCTATTTCATTAACGCCAGTAGAAATAAAACCTGAATGACGAGCTATTAACAACAGACAGTCCCTACGAGAAAGGATAGAAGAGAGCAAATGGGAAGGAAGGCGGATAGGGCAATAAAATGACATTTGGACATTTTATTGTCTCTTGACACGAAGTCTTGGTTTCCCTGGTAACGAAAACCAGAAGCCCGTCCATTGTGGTGTCTTCTATCAAAAGAACCGAGGGAGGTTTTGATTTTCATCTGAAATTAATCTTTGTCACGTATCTAGTGTAATAACTCCCCACTATATGAAAGTGATATTTAAAAAATACCTTTGTGATTGGTATACAACAAGGTTAAACATACAGCATGTCCCGACCGGTCCCGGTGACAGCGTGGTTAGAGTGTCCGCCCAGAATCCCGAGGTCGTGGGTTCAATCCTCAGCCGCAACATACGAAAGTCGTGAAAATGATACTGGTATAGCTTTCTTGTTTGACGCTCAGCATATAGTTTCAGGCCTGGTTGGCTCGGTGTGGTCTACGGGTGGCAGCACTATATCTGTCTCAAATAGACATAGTCTCCTAATGACTTAAATTTATACTGCCAGCGGGTCTTTAAACCCGAAACACAAACTACATGTAACGAAAGCAGGTCACTGTGTGTGCACCTGGTCAGGTTATAAAACACAAACTACATGTAACTAAAGCAGGTCACTGCCTGTGCACCTGGTCAAGTTATAAAAAACAAACTACATGTAACTAAAGCAGGTCACTGTGTGTGCACCTGGTCAGGTTATAAAACACAAACTACATGTAACTAAAGCAGGTCACTGCGTGTGCACCTGGTCAGGTTATAAAACACAAACTACATGTAACTAAAGCAGGTCACTGCGTGTGCACCTGGTCAAGTTAAAAAACACAAACTACATGTAACTAAAGCAGGTCACTGTGTGTGCACCTGGTCAGGTTATAAAACACAAACTACATGTAACTAAAGCAGGTCACTGCGTGTGCACCTGGTCAGGTTATATAAACACAACTAATGTAACTAAAGCAGTCACTGCGTGTGCACCTGTCAAGTTATAAAACACAAACTACATGTAACTAAAGCAGGTCACTGCGTGTGCACCTGGTCAGGTTATAAAACACAAACTACATGTTACTAAAGCAGGTCACTGCGTGTGCACCTGGTCAGGTTATAAAACACAAACTACATGTAACTAAAGCAGGTCACTGTGTGTGCACCTGGTCAGGTTATAAAACACAAACTACATGTAACTAAAGCAGGTCACTGCGTGTGCACCTGGTCAGGTTATAAAACACAAACTACATGTAACTAAAGCAGGTCACTGCGTGTGCACCTGGTCAGGTTATAAAACACAAACTACATGTAACTAAAGCAGGTCACTGCGTGTGCACCTGGTCAGGTTATAAAACACAAACCACATGTAACTAAAGCAGGTCACTGCGTGTGCACCTGATCAGGTTATAACACACAAACCACATGTAACTAAAGCAGGTCACTGCGTGTGCACCTGGCCAGGTTATGAAACACAAACTACATGTAACTAAAGCAGGTTATTATCAAGAACATTATTATCTTTGGTTAGAATTTTAAGATTTCATATAACAACAAACAATAAAAGCGAGGAAAAAACAACAACAACTTCAATAACAACAAAGAAAAGCACACAAACAGCAACGTGGTTCGAATTCTGAAGGATTAAATATACAACTTTTAGAAATGATGTCTCTTGACCTTCCCTAATCATGACATGGTCAAGTTTATGACCAAAATATAGGTATTTTAGCTTCGTGTCAACGTAGGTAGACTCTGTCCGCATTGACACTTATGTCCTCGTATCTGTCTATATCCCCAGGGGGAGGTCTCTAAACCTATCTTGGCGAGAAAACATCCAATGAATATATGGGGCAGTGTGATGTTTTGTGTACAATCAAACCTGCTTTAAGCGAACGGTCAAGGCAACAGGAGATAGTGGTTGTTAAACAAGGCAACAGGAGGGAGTGGTTGTTAAACAAAGGTAATAAGTACGTGTATAAAACATAATGACCGTTTTCAAGGAGTTTGAAGAAGACTGCTCTGCTTAATCCAGATAGGGTAATAATAGAGTCGGTAGTTAGTACAGTACAGTTATCCGCAAAAAAAAAGTTGTCTGCTTAATACAGGTGACAGCTGAGGAGTGACCGCTAACACAGGTGACCGCCGCTGAAACAGGTGACCGCTGATACACGAGGCCGCTGTTACAGATTTGACTGACATCCAACATTTTCTGCTTAGAGTCACCATAATAAATGGCATTTCATAATTGTCATTTTGAAGCCCATCAATAAGAAAACTGATAGCATGTAAAGTATAGGTGCTATATGTGGTCTTGCTCATTAAAATACAGGCAGGCATTTTACACAACCAATATTTATGACTTAATAGATCATATCAAAACAAATCAAACAGCATAGAGACTGATAACATCTGATTCAGGTTTTAAGATGTTTGGTATTTTAATGTTTGTTTAATTGATGGGGTTTAAGTCCCACAGTATTTCAGCCATTTGGAGACCATTTTTACTTGAGACAGATATAGTGCTGCCAGTATCACGCCGTAGACATTTGACACGATATCACACCCAATCACATTATCCGGACACCGGGTTAACCAATCCTAGAACTACCCTTATATGCTGATTGCAAAGCAAGGGAGCTACACCAGAACCATTTTACGACTTTGGTATGTCGCGGCCGGGGTTCGAACCTACGACCTTCCGCTCCCGAGACGGAAGCTCTAACCACTCAGCCACCGGTGACGGTTTGGTATTTTAATTAAACTTTTGGAAATAGATGAGAGCACTTACACAGAAAAAAGGAAAAATTAGGTATAGACATACGTACGCACGAACACGCACGCACACACACAAATACAGCATGCAAGTACACACATGTAATTATACATACCATACAGATAAGACAAGGAAATTTACCTCAGTGCAGAGTTATTTATCTCCTGTAACAGCTCGGTTGGGGAACAAGCGGATACTATCAGACGACAAGCAACCGTTGTTTAATCAATACCAAGATACAGATGTAGCATGGGGTCAAAATAACGAGATAATTTTCCGTACTATATATGGAAGGTTTTCTTCAACGTTGAAATAAATAAAATTTAGCTTAGATTGGAAGAGTCATTATATATATTTTAATTAGGAGATACGTTAATGCTAGACACAGGAAACTGGGACAAATGTTCAAGTGCAAGAAATTAATCTGATTTCACATGTCTTGTGCAACTTTGATAGTTTGTTAATCTATAACAACACAGCCGTTAGAGCAAAATAGCACAATAAAGCGAATTATGTTTCGGCACGAAACTATTATTTAAGTCTCTGGAGAATACTTCATATTTATATTGTCTCACTCCTTAAACCACCAGCCAGCATCAATCTGGAGAGAAATTGGAAATAAAGAATTATTACAGACTGCTCTGCAGTGCATTCTTCTCTATTTGATTTGCGAGGAAAAGCCGTCAAATCCATACTCACTCGTTCTCTACAGCGTTCGCCCCTCTCCGATGAAATTATTCGAACAATGCAGTTACGAAGCAGTCTCTGACCGAATCGATCCACCGCACTTCTCCCAAGAGGGTTTATACAGTATCTGGAAAATAGATGAATTTGGTTCGATATTTGAATACTCAATGCTCATTATCGAAAGGGAGAAAAAAAACCCGTAGTTGTTATGAACATGTTGGCGGCGAATATTGGCTCCATATGCATACCGAGAAATTTGGCGCGAGCCGCAGACGTGAAATAACCGTTTTGACATTTTATGAAGTGTATGATGCTAATATGTGAGTGTGAATGTGCTCTAATAAAAGAGATATAGATTTGAGTAGATGTCTGTATATAGGAGGGAGATGAATATTAAGGCACTGACTCCACCATTCAGTATACCAATAAATAAGCCATGCATTAGATAATTAGCGAAATGGGAGGAAATGAATAGGAAGAGATGAATCCATACTAAGAATAATTAATGAAATAAATTGATAAAAGGCTGAGAAAAGGAGCGTTCTGGCGAGAGAAACGTGCAAATAAAAGGAAATCATTGAGAAAGAACAGTGACAATAGCGCTGCGCGCTACTGATATGGAAATCATTATATATTGTCCATTTAGTTATTATTTGTCAACACCGGCCCATGGCGACTTAACAAACGAAGCAAGAATTTCCCCGTTGTCTATTCATATACATTGTCTATACAGAAATGCACATAAACTGTAAATACATCATACGTGGAAAGCAGATATATTTTAATCAGATTTATTTGAAATTGATTTCCAGAAGAGCAGTTTAATGGTTTGAGTTTAACATTGAATTTTCCAGCATTTCGGTAAGACATGCAAACAATTTCGTCAAAATCCATATTAGGTATGATATATTAGTTTCCAAGGATTTCTGGTCTAAGACCGTAATAGTCTTCCTACTGGTACATAGCGGTTGTTATTGTATAAGTTTGGGTTTAGCGTCCAACCGGCATAGATAAAATCAATTCAGTCATTTAGGATCTATGTTTAAAGGAGAAAGATAATATAATATCGTCATCTACGGTATCACACTTTAGACAGGCAGCGATTTACCTGACCCTGTCACCCGTTCTTCAACTACCCTTATATTTTAGTGCCAGGCAAGAGGATATTCCAGTACTAATTCAACAACTTTGGTGTGTCGCAGCTCGGGGATCGAATCCACGACCTTCCGGATATGGGACGGACGCTCTTACCGCGCCATGGAGAAAGGGCTTCAAATAAACAAAATTTCAAAATATGACATAGTACATATATGCCATTTTGATTTGTGTGTCACAGCTTAATATCATTCGGAACTTAGAAATATCTAACGGGTTAAGCCGGGGATTACCGAGTAAGTACGATTGAGTAGACCGAATAGTTCATAAGTAGAAAAAAATTCTATCGCGATGCTGCTGGTGCTATCTGAGATGTTGCTGTATCAATAGGGAATGCAACTGAGAAAATAGGCAGATTATAGGCGTGTTTGGTGGTCTGAGTCATGTTGTAGATTTTCCAGACTGTCAAAATCGTCTTTTGCTTGAGTTAATTTAGAAAAGGACTGACAAAAATAGTTTCCCCTAAAATCAGAGTGTAGTATACAGAGAGGAATCTCTGTCTACGTTTTTTAATGGATTCTTGTTTAAATTTAATGTTTGGTTGAACAGTTTATATTGTATATTAATTAAAAGGAAAACACACACACACACACACACACACACACACACACACACACACACACACACACACTTTCAATTACCTGTTGTATGCATTGGTTAAGATATGGTAATTCAACACTCCGAAATGTGTCAGGTTTGTTCGTTTACCTTTAACTATCAGGTACCCCATGATAAAACAAAGGAGAGAAAAAAGAGATTTTTATGATAGTCTACGCTACCTTCATCCCCATCTAATGGTGCATTGCAATCTATACACAATCACGTCGATAAAATCAATCGTGGGGATACAAGCCAGAGAAATTGCACCAAATAGTGAATTCATTCTGCTATCTGGCCATGGACTCCGTTGCCATAGCAATGCATGGCAGCAGACGCCGACCAAAATTAGTGGGGGAACTCCACCTTGGCTTGAGTTACGGCTACAGATAACGAAGATCGCGGTGGAATCTTGAATAACAGAACTGTATCGTAGACGCCACTAGTTCACGGATAGCCCGGGACTGGCAGCACCACTGACGTTACATGTCGATAAAATATCTATCTGTCTAAGCTATGCTTTATAGCCAGAAATTGAGCGGAATGGTTTCAAATTGAGCCGCAGCTTCGAGACTCGAAACAAATAATGCCGATTTTATTATACCCAGCGTTGTATAACTCTTCATTGTTGCGTGGATGTTTATATCAGTCTAACACACTAATGGGCATATATGTATATTTATATGAAGTCATGAAACTGTTTTGAAGATGTGTCGTACGTCCGTAGACAGTAATAGGTCTTGTTGTCGTGAGAAAGTGGAAAGTGAGTGTCACGTTGTGTCACGATCCCTGTCGATGGCAGAGAAGCCCAGGGGACGCTCGGGTTCCAGGGGAAGCTGAGTATTCGACCGTGGGAGATCAGCCGATGTGGGCGAGGTCAATATTTACATAGGCAGAATGATAGATAGCTGGACGTCTAGCCTGCTGATGTGATGGATGTTTGAATGAGAATTTAGAGAGAGAGACAAAGAAAGAGAGAGATAGAGAGAGGGGAGTAATGGTATGAATTTATTGATAATGATTTTGTCGTCTACTTCATAGATTTTCCTTCTGAATACGTGTATGTATGAATCTACTACTTTTTGTTGCATTAAATCGTCGTTTCCTGCTACAGACTATCCAACACTGTCTACGTAATATCTTTCCCATTCATGCTATCTGAGACATAGTCCTCTGCAATATGCTTCAATATGTCTAAATCATTATTTGTCTCTATCTTATCAATTATACTTTTTTTTTTCCTTAAGTAAATATTTTTTCCTTAATTTTTTTTTATTGTTTCCTCTCCATATGTTATAAACATATAATTTTATCCCCAATCCGGACTTCCACTTAACTTTACTAAATATTCTAACTACAATTGGAAAGTAAAATGTTCCTTCATTGTTCGAGCGATATTATATACGGATCGCTTCAGCTTGCCAACCCTTACGATATACCGGTGCGTATCGATTTTTACCCTCCTTGACTGATTACGATGCAGCTAGAGGCGAGGTGGCATTAATTCAAAACAATCATTTAACTCGAATTGATAGATATCCTGGCAATTAAGTTTTGTATCTGTAATTTTGTTTCAATTCAAATCTTTCTCATATCACATAAATAACGTTGACTCTGCGAGAGACGTAATTGCAATTTAATTATTATGTAAATAGGTCGTCAGGCGAATGCAAACATCATTAACCAGCATCTGAAAATACCCTTTATTTGTTTTTGTATTTAATCTATTTTCCAGATATATAACTGTTAGTTTGTTCTATAATGAGTTTTACATCGAAATTGTATATACTTATTAGGTTGACTGTAATCTAATCATTACTACCACGCCAATCATCATCATCATCATCATCATCATCATCATCATCAAATCTTTAAAAGCTCTGCAAAAACATTGCCAGTTTTGATATAAGATCGAGGATCATCCCTTTTTTAATTTGTTCTTTTAGCAATATCCCCCCCCCCCCTCTTAAATTGCTTGTGCAGCATCAAGGAAATAATTAGTGAAAATAACGTAAACATCCATTTGTAGTTCGGAGACTTGGTTACCAATTTGTGGACCGGTTTGCATGTTAGCGGGCAAACCATTAATGGCTGTTCACTGAACGTTCGTGTAAGAACTCCATTTGCTGCAGTCTCTTGCAACTTCTTACGAATGTTAGTGCGGCTGTGGTAAAGTTTTGGCAAGTTGCTTGAAACTTGCACCGACAATTCGTTTCGAAGAAAAATGCAGTTCTTTTGAAATATTTGTTACCTGGAAAACCGGTAAGTCGTGGTATTGTGGTGACACACGAGTGTGGATCCAAGGTTTTGGGGCTCGAACCCTACCTTGTGCATTAATACGATTTCAAGAACTTCCAAGACGCAAAGTACTGGTTCAGTCCTGGAACCATCGTAAAGGATAAGTATATGTTGACAGAACTTGTGTTTCCAAAATCAATTTAAACTGAAGGAAAATGAAACAGATAATTTATAGTTAGCCTATGTCTTAGACAAGGATTTTGATCTTATATTTTTTCTCTTCGCACTTTTGGCCCAGCTACAAATACGATTGTATCTACCGGTACTCGTCAACCGACGGGATTCCGTAAAGATCCGAATGAGCCGAATGTGCCGGAAAGAATCTTTACACTTAAAACCACATAAGATTACGACCAAGTTGCATCTTTATTCCATGACAAGTCGAAATAATCACATCTCGCCGTTCAATTGAAACTTAACCGTTTTATATAAGGGAAAACCAATAATTTCGAGGTAGTGGCAATATGTACCAGTAGCCCTTATTACACAATCATTTTAAGTTCATGTATAATACATTAATTTATTAATTTGATGTTGACTAGCAGTTGATGAGACCATCAACATTAAGTTTTAAACATTTTCTTGACTTCTTCAATTATCATCGATTAATCCCGTTAACATCGTTCTTACTCTTTATAGGAAAAACTGCAAACAAAATCTGTCTTGAAATAAATTTCAAAGTGTTAAGATTGATTACTGAATACTGGTATTAATTCATGGCAAAGATTAAAACCCTAAAAAAGAAAAAAAATCTGATGACAACTTTACAAATGAAAAAAAAACGAAAAAAAAACACAAAACATTCTCATTTTAATACTTTTGATTTTCTAAAATGAAAATAGTTTGAAATATGCTGTCAAGTGTTCCCCCCGGATGTTATCTCAATATAGTAACGTGCGGTGTTTTTCCCTCTGTAAAACAAAGGCATAGAAACGCTAATCAAAACATAAAACCGACTCTCGCGTTTCCATAGCAACTTATTAAATGGGTATTTGGGAAACTGCAGCTGCGAGGTAGTTCAGTATGCATGTTGACAGCATTAACTGATATTTGATACCGCTCGCTGATTACAGAGTATTTGTTACTTTGCGTTAAGGCTCTGACGAAGATTAATAAATCATTAAAATATTGCTTTTTTTAAAACACTGTTTTACCGTTGACAGAACAGGGAAAATTTTAAGCAGCGCTCTCTCCGAGTGAGGTATTTCGTTTTGTTGTTCGATCGATATTTTTGTTTGGAGAACCGGTATATGACAGGTTCATTACTAAACAAACATGAATTATTGAATTGGAGCCTCTTCAGTCGTGGAGGGAAGAATATGGCGACTAACGCTCTTGTGACCAGAAAGTTAGTAAGTAATTATGAGGTGCAGAAGATGCAAATGTTGTCTGCGTCATGTTCGATGGTTTTATTTATCGCCCCGCGAGACTACTAATTTTGCTTTAGGCTTAGACTATTCCTTCACTTTTTTCTTTTAGATATGAAATGATATAAATTTGATCTAAATTAAATGCTGTTTAAATGATAACTAATATACATGCTGCGATCAGGGTCTCTACATTTACAATATTAAGAGAGAAGAAGAATCTGCTGTTGTCAATAGTTTCAGGCTTCCTCTTTATTTAAAACATGACGTCATTTAAGTGGCAAAATAAGACGGAAAGAAAGCAGATTTACATTTTCAGACAAAAAACGAGGTTTTTATATCTGGAATACAATATACATGTATAGAAAACATTTTGCAAACACATTTGTACGTATCTTTAACTGATGATTTACAATACCACTTCTACTCGTCTACAATATTTACTACTAGTAGAAGTACATGTAGTAGTATTGATGAAAAAATATATGCAGTTAACTTTCTTTATAACGGCGGTGTTGGTGTCAGTGAATTTTGCTGATATAAAGAAATTGCCGTTGTAAAGAATAAAGACATAGAAGGACTTTTCTTTTCAAGACTACTGCTGTTATAAAGAGGATGCTGTTATAATAAATGCGGTTGTAAAGAGATTTCACTGTACTTGTATATCATTTTAAATTGCATACATACTACTACGAGTACTAATAACAAGGAAAAGTAAACATTTAGCAATACAGATGTATTAATGATATTATCATTATCAACGTGTATGACAATTATTTTACATACTCTATATAAGAATATAGTAAATATGGAATCAGCACATATTTTATATAAAACCAATTAAGATATATTAGCATTTCAGCAATTTTCCACCTGGAGATTCCAGGAGTACCAGACTAATGCACGAGAACAAGTAACTGAACATGATTTGGCTCAGCATTTGGTGAACGTTTTTAAGAGTCTTATTAATATTTCACGAGGTGCGGTAGCTTAGATATATGTCACTCTGTTAGTCATTCTGGGAATAAAACAAAACACTAGAAACAAACGGCCAAAAATCAACCTTAGAAATCGTGGCTTTGTATGGCGAAATAATTGAGAGACATTTACAGAATCAAATGTGAAACGGAATAAGGTCTTTGACTTGACTTGACTTATTTGAGTTTACCGTCGCTTCGACAGTATTTCAGTCATATAGCAACGTCCAGCTAATTACAGATGGAGGAAGACCCCGAGTGCACGGAGGCATCCGGGTAGATCCATACCTACCGCAAGCCAGCTGGAAGGCTTCCTCACATGAAAATCCGAATGACCCTGACGGGATTCGAGCCCACGCGGTGAGGGGCTGATTGAGTATTAAAGTCAGCGACTTTGCCCTCTTGGCCACGGAGGCCCCAATAAGGTCTTTGAAAAATAGCGTTTTTAAAAAATGATTGTTAAAATCATGAAATATTAGCATATCTAAATCATTGAATTCTGTTAAACTAAGTATTCTCAATGTATTTTTGTATATATTTTCATGACAGCGCTTAATCTATCAAAGGCTTCCTTTGGGAAAGAATCATCATGTTTGTTCATTTACATTATTCATTTACAGTATGTATGACTAAAACATGTTGTTTGTTTAATGCTAAGTAAACAGATTAAAGTGCTTAATATACATGTACACGTACATGTATATATGCTGGATATCTTATCTTATCGTGATAATCTGGGGATAATCTCCCTCCTATGATGGATAATCTGCCATTTCCGGTTCCGGTTAAGGTTAATCTGATCTTATGCTGCAAAGGCACAGGTAAACTGTTATTATGATGAAGATAACTGTGAACACGGTAGAAAAACTACCCGGATGATACTGGTTGGCCAGCCAATTAATGTCTTCCGAACGAGGGATGGATTATATCAAATTCACGATCTGTTGCTAAAGAAGAATACGATAATTAAGCCACCTATCTATCGATCCCAGCCTTGTTTTTCTTCCCTCCCTTCAACTCTAACCATTGCAAAGCGAAATAAAGTTTTTGTTGCAAAATCAATCGCTGTGAACGGGTTCACATTTGACAAACCGGTCATAAATCTTATCACGAAAACTTTCAGGGACAGGGAGAGAACATCCGTTATTAGATCTTCGAACGCGGCAAGTAAATGCCTCGTATTCTGACATGTTGACGGATGTCAAAACGGCATGATCTCGGTTTTGCCTTTCTTGTACAGCATAAGCTGTGCTAGAGGGGACATTCGTGTGTGTTAGTATGCAATAGGGAGAAATGGCAGAGAAACGGCAGCAACAAAACACTCTCGCGGCATCGACTGCGAAGCGAGCTGAACGCCTTGTTCGCTTGAATGCATTTATTACGGGAGACAATTGAATAATTCTTTGTGTTATTAAAGTTTTAGAAAGACATGCCAAAAACAGTTTCTTCTAACGTTTATAATTGCAAAATGAAAGGAACGTTACAGAGGGAAAGCGATGAATTATGTCAAACAATTGTCTCCTCTCCAACAATGGACAAAGCTTGTTTGTTTTGTGGGTTCAAAGACCCGCCGACCGTATTTTAGTCATTAAGAGGAAATGTCTACTCGAGATAGATATAGTGCTGCCACACTGCAGAATAGAGACATTTTCCTCACACCGGGTCAACTAGTCCTGGAACCTCGTATCAAGGGAGCTATACCAGTACCATTATGTCGCGGCCGTGGATCGAATTTCGGGGCGGACACTCTAACCATTCGACCACCAGAACGCGGGACATTGTCTAGGTTAAGTCGAGAGGCGTTAAAGTGGCGCTTACACAAGTGTCTGGGTAATGTGACTGGTATCATACCACTTGTCTACCACGTGATGGCGCAGCGAGGCAGCAAAATAGCTGTCTCATGTAGACACAGTCCACGAAGTGACTTAATTGTTCAAACACTAATGTCTATACACATTTCATAAAAGAAGCCATAGTCGTTCCCTATTGACAGCGACATGCTCCTCTTAAACCTAACATTCATGTTAAGGTAAACACCTGATAAGAAAATTAAATTAAGAAACATAGAGTCCCCCGTGCAGTACACACAATTTCAAGGAACAACAACTTCTCTCTCCGACAATCACATAATACCATTTTGTGCTAATCTATGCCGTTTTAGGATGTCTTCCATAAAATATGCCATCGACTGTCTGTCTTTGAAGAAAATAAGCCCATGTCTAGAAAATACGTTAAATTTATATTTATAGGGAGGAATTAGATATTAATGGAATATAGGTGCCATACGAACACGTTTCTTGGAATGTTTATTGATATATTTCAGGGCCTTCTACTTTCATCTGAATTTTATGTGAAAATGAATATGTCATCGACTGAATTGTTACTACACGGCAATCCCCGGTGTAAGGTCTTCCCCTCACTTTCTCGGCAACTTGAGAAACGTTTTCAAATATCCTATGACGATTTTATTCTCCCTCCGCCGGGACCAACTTAAAAGCCCCCCCCCCCCCCCCCCATTTTCAAGTTACCCCGGTACCCAGTACCTGGTATCTATAAAACGTTTTATCGGGAATATATAAATAAAGGTGTAATTAACAAATATAATATCTGCGAACAGTGAGCTGACTGACACTGAGCTTTGTAATTGTATTTTTATAATAATCCGACCGAGTTGAAATTCATTGAATTGTTAAAAAGTGAAAGTAGGTCTGTCCTTTTTAATTTAGCCATTTACGTTTTTCTTTAGAATCCAGAAACAATATTTTGAACAATATGAAATAAGTATAAAGCATTTAGAGGTTTGTCCTCTTTTCTTCCATTTTTCATCCATTATTATTTTGTTTCATTCATTTTATTTTTTTTCCATGTTATTTTTCTTTACTAAATCTCATATTGGGTCTCTTTTCAATTACTATTTGGATATCAAGGTTTTTGAAATATGTCATAATTTTGTCAATCTAATCAAAAAACACAAACGCATTTGTTATAAGAGCAAATATATCAATGTTAAATTTGATCATTTGACATACGTTGTGCTTATTTGCAATACATACATATTTTCTATTTTAATAATTGAAACTATATTATATTATATAGGGTATTATGCTTAACTAGTACTATATTTTAATGTGCGTGTATTGATTTTGACGATGTAATTTTTACAAGTCAATAAAATATATGTTCTGTTCTGTTCTGTTCTGTTAAGACAATTAATATAGTTCATAACATACCTCAATATAATTAACGTCCCTGGTAAGGTTTCCATGCACTCGTTAATATACATTTCAAAGAAGGAAGGAATAGTAGAGGCAACTTATATGTACTGGTGAAGATCATTCAAAGGTCGGAATAATTTACATATATAGGAAACTCTCTCCGGAACATTGTTAGATTTTTGAAATTAATTTCGACTGAAAATCTTTTGATCTGAAACTGAAGTGATTATTTGTACCAAAATGAGACTTAATGAGACTTAATGTCTTGGAATAGACATGGATTTGATTTGTGTGTACATTTGAATGTATGATTATATAGAATCTCAGGATAGCAGTTACAGATCTTAGAATGTTGATTCTCTCCATGCTACTATTAATTGTTTGAAAAAATAAAATAACAGCAGTGAGTGTCTACACGGAGCTACACTAGGTTTACACATCTCTGGTGTCTAGCACCAAATGGAAGTGTTGGTCACAGTGTAAGGATTGTCTTATGCCTCAGGTAAAAGAATCACTTAGGAGGATGTTGAAATCAATACAATGGGCCATTTATTTGAGATTTATTTAACAAGAGGGTGTCTGGTTTTCTCTTTTTTTTAGTTAACTTTTAGTGTTCTCCGCATATTTAATATTTACAAAGTTGAACTATCATACATTATAAAACCACAATATGTTGATGCACAAAAATATGACTTGGTATAACATCATGAATATAAGATCGGGACAACGTTCTTATTTGCTGTTATTCTTTGACACGACTTTGTAATTTTGGAAACAAAAGTGCCGCCTTAAGACACATTCCTGAAAAAAAACTGTAAGGAAAAGTGAATATTGCTATTTCATTTTTTATGTGCGATGACACGCTCTTGTAATGTTATGGCTAAGGTCATTTGTGGTTGTACACTACAGCAAAGCTATTCAATTCAATTTAATTTTATTCAGCAAAGGTATGACACTGTATGACGATATTATGGCACATCGTTATTGTTACCTATGTAATTCAATCTTTAAACACTTTGATTGAACACTATCTTAACCACAACAAAAAGATTTATGATGGATTTATTAATTTAAGCCTAAATATATCTTTATATTTTTGATATGAAAGTAAATTGATTAATTGTTCTATACATTTACACCCTTAATAGTTCATTGTTATCTTGGATTTAGCTTAAATTATTGACAGTAAATGTGAATTGTTCAATACAATATATAGTGCTGGCAGGCTTTACTCTATCGATGACGTCATAGCAAAGGGGGAGAAGCCAGTCAAATTTTGCAAATTTTAATCGCCAATTACATGCAAACTACAAATAATTTGAAAATATTGTTGTTGTTTTTTCGTACAGAAGGTCTTACACTAATATATTTTTACATATATAATGAAAAGGAAATCTTAGCGGTTGACCTTAAAAGCAATGTCTTGATTCTGTATATAGGAAACTTTTTAAATCTCTGGAAAGGTGCTTAGAATAATGGAAGACATGTACAACGCTGTGACATTGCTATTTCTTTTCTGATTTTTTTTATAAGTATTCTACTGGCTCGAGGCAATTAGCGATTATGTCACCAGCTCAAGTGTTTTTTCCCTTGAAGATCTAAAATTGTTTAAACACTGGTTTATTGGTTGATGTTTTAATAATTTTGCTTTTTGCCGACGATATGGCTATTTAGGTAAAACTCTGAAGAAATGAATCATCATCCCAATTTACTGCTAGTATATGGTTGCAAATATGATATCGAGGTAAATACGTCGAGAACAAAAGTCATAGTATCCAGGCAACGGCGAGGATTAAAACGGAATGAAAAATGGTCTTATAATGGACAAGATATTGGAGTAGTTGTTACTTTTAATCATTCCGGGATTTTATTAACTTACAATGATTTTGTCACTCTATAAATCATAAATATATTGTTGGTAAATGCACCGAAGTGAATACATACGGTTTAATTGTAATTGTGAAACATACCTTTGGAATTAAGAATTTTATGTCAATGATTTTATTGATTAGTTGGTGTTATGAAATATGTGGCTATAGTCAGTACAAAGTATTAAAAGGTTTGCATTTAAAGTTTTGTAAGCGCATTTTAACGGTTCGATTCTTGTAATCCTGCCAGATACGGTGATGTAGAAAATTTTCTTTTGCATATTTCAAGTTATTGTTAAATCATAAACCATTGGTAATATTGTTCAATCACAATGTATCCTTAATATATTTTTTTATTGTTTATCAAGGTATTCCAGTTGGGTCTGTCGATTGAAAAAAGTTTCTGCATGATTATGGATTATCGAGGGAACACATGTAATTATTTTGTCATTAATATTTTTCATATACATGTATTTAAAGCTCGTGCCTTTAAATGTATTAAGCTAGATGATTTGGATCGTTGGCTAAAACCGCATCTTAGACAGGATATAGCGGCTTTAAACGTGGATTTTATTAACAAACACTATTTGGACAAAGTACTTCACAATTAAAGATTTTTTTTGTACAAAATCTCATATTCGTGATGCCTAGGCATAAAGAATTGTGTTTCAATTGTAGTTTGCATGACATAAGATATACCTTTAATTTTGCTTGTCTTTGTCCAAACTATAGAATCTTTGGGTTAAAATTTTATGAATTATTATTATCACTAATTATTTTTATTATTATTATTATCATCATTATTATTATGCTAGACCATTAGTTTTCTTTTAAAACATTTTATAATTTGATAAATAAGCATCATTAATTAGTAATGAAATAACGCGATACACAATTTTAATGATAAAGCTCAAATATTTCATTGAAAGTGGTACAACTTTGTTACTTTATGGTTCAATATTATGAAAAATATATTTTAGATTTTCTATTACATTACTGTGACTAAAATGCACCTGGGTTAAATAGCTGTTAATCTGTAATGGTATTGCGAAAATGTTGAACTACTTTTAAAGCGCGTAGGTAATATTGATCTGGCGGAAGACAAAACACTGCCGGAAACGTTTAGTGTCATGACGTAATAAAAGAGAATTGTGCTTCGGCTATAACATTAAGTCAGCGGGTTTGATTTAGATTTATAGTTGCTATAAACATCCTATTTCGGAACGAGAACATGTATTGGAAACTACTGTTTAACGGCAGAACAATCATACAAACAGGTAATGACAGACTCCCTCGTTTTACCGCCATTATGGTCGATCTAATTAGACCAGCACGTGCCAGATCTCACGTCACGTGACTATCACGCGGTGATATCCTATTTTGGCAACTGTTCTTTTGTACATTTATGGCTTTCCGAAGCATGAAAGTAGGCTCCAAGACCTAATGATTTGTATAGCGAACGTTGTCTCAATGTAAACACTCAACTTCTGTAATTGTTGATTGTCAAGCTGTCCCGCTTCTGGCAGGAGGGGCTGTTCTGATGGAAACGAAAATTTTTATTTGCAGTCACACATGTCCGTGTCAAAACTCATTAAACTTAGTAGAAAGCGGCATCAGTGAAGAGTGACGTCAACCATTGGAGCTGCTGAAAGCAAAGGTTGTAGTTTAAATCCATGTAAATACAAATGGGCGACAATAACTTTAATCATTATGATCAGATTTTCTTAGGTGATCAAACTATTGTGAAATACTTGTAAGTCAAGGTTTTGAGGAATATTGTAGACGGCATTTGAGTTATGATGATAGGTATAAAAAGACAGGAAATTCTTTAAAAAAAAATAGATTCTTGCAAAATGTGCTTTTTTTTAAAATCAGCAATCTCCAACGCAGGAGATCTCGTACAGATCTCTGCCACAATGAGCTGAAAAATAACCGAGTTACTGTTAAATCACAGGACGTTTTGTACATCATGGTCACGTGGTATTTGGTGTGTCAATGATTAATTCGGAGCCAATCCACTGCGCCAGAGAGAATTGACAACTGAGATTCATATTACATGTTGTTGCAAATTGTTTTTTCCTCTGCAGTATATAGGGTTGTTACTGGGTTCTGGACATACATCGGTTTATCTCGCATTAAAATCTCTACAAATCTCTTCACTGTTTCTTGCCGTAGAATGAATTCACTCCATGTGTATTTAAAAACTCATATATTCCTTTTTAAATTGATTTTACCTTATTCTTTTTTCCCCAAAGTGTTATTTGCATTTCAGTATTAAAACCAATCTGTATATGGCACTTTGCACACGTCAGTTCAAAGGATAAGAGATTAAAGGAAAGAATTTATTTTAAACATTCAGAGAATACGGCGTCTCAAGCGGCAATTACCAATCACCTCGAGTTGCTGCAGGCCCATGTGTTTTCTTGACATGACAGGAATTAACAATTTCAGACGTTACGCTACAGGACAGCATTACAAATCAGCAGAGCGGCGTTTCTCATACGCTTAAAGATAAGCGGTTTACAGACGCAAGTGGCCAGCGATAAATCAACGGGAATCGCCGCTCTACAAGAACTCTCCAGACACGGTATTAGCCGCATTATGTCTCGCAGATATATGTATGGATGTATCATGACCATCACTTGGCTGATCACAACCTAGACGGTTACATTTGTTGGTTGCTATTATTGTCAAGTCTTTTTGACATGTCTCTCGCTGTGAACTCCAGATAAAATGCATTAATGGCGAGTCTAGGAAACTGAATAAGGATTGGTCTGGGAAACACTTGCATACTTTAACTGAGCGATAGAAAATGATGTTTTGGGGGTCTGAGGTAACCTGCGCTCCGACATATGCAAACACACACCCCGTCTGACAAACATTTGAACATGTCATCTCAAGACCGAATGTATTTCGCACCACCACATAATTCGATTGTGTACTTGAATGGATACATAGTTTGAAATCTACGTAGGCTGTGACGATGTCTAACAAGCATACACAGCATGTCTCAAGTATTTTATTATCGCATCTCGGACTAGGCACCAGAGTGGAAACACATAGGTATACGATAGTTAAAACATGACACAATATCAAACTCTGTCACAGTATTGACCGTCCATTCAAATTCATACCAACACTGACGTGCTTGTTTCTGCGATGGGCCCTAGTTTGTCAATGCAAAGAGACGCAATGGTTCGAACTCATGTCCCCGAGAAGCACAGTGATCTACGTCATTACACTGAGGTGCAAATACGTGTTATTACAAACGTTCGCTATCAATATAAAACTTTTTAGCAAACTGACATTAAAACGTCCAGAATAGAATATTTTAGATGTTTTTCCCCTCTGATTTTAAGCAACTTTAAATCTATTTTATTTCTTTTTCTCTTTTTTAATGCGAAATTTTCCAGACATGCCTTTCAGGATAGGAATATAATTCTAATATTTATTGCTGGACTCTTCCGTCTGTAGCTTGACCAGACAGGGAGTGCATTGTTTTAAATATTAATTCCAAGGTATATTTATGGGTATATGATATGGGCCAGACCAGTTAGAGAGTAATGAACATTTTCCGACAAGAAATGTCCAAGACTGTTTTCTACTTCATTACATTCAACAATATCACGTAGTGAAATACCACCGAAAGATGTGCTGTCACATTAACTTTGAGAAAGAAAAGGTGATGACCTGACGCAAATGTCTACCACCAAGAAAATCATACAAAAAATCAGCCCAATATCTGCCTACCCAGAGGAATTCTATGATGGTGGCATTTTCTTAGTTCACGAGGCATGATTGACATAACAGAGTAAGAAAGAACACCTAAAGAAACGAATCCGGATAGTGTTGAATTTCGAAATTTGATGAATAAACTCGGTGACCGGGCATACTGCATTGGTATATAGCTGCTAATAGAAAATATATACATGTAATCATGTATATATTTGCTAGCTAATCAATTAGTTTACGGTTTACGCATTTGCTTCGACAACATAACGAATTGTGCTGCTACTGGAAACACGCTTCAAGAAGTTATTTATCATTCAACTATTTCTGATAAATTATATTACACCCGACCAGACAATGAAAACATCTAGTTTATCCTAGTACTTTCTAGACACGTCAAACATACGGAGTGTCAAGCGACGACTCGGTTACATGTAATTTGGTGGAGAAATACGAGACTTTTCGACCTCAGCGTATTCCAAAAGAACAATACACATCAATTTCTTCCTTCATAGGAACCCGTATGATGCGCATGTCTGTCTGTTTAACGTTTTAGGGTGGCATAAACAATCTAATTAAAACAATGTCTCACACAGAGATAGATTTACTTTACTCAATAATGTCGCGGTGATTTCAGTTCGAGCCCTTGTTGACGCAGATTAGCTTAGCAGCAAGGTTACATGCAGTATGAAACATAAAACCATTTTGTGAAATTTCAGTGGCTAGTCCAAGTTTTTATTTTCAGAACTTCGCGAAAGCAATTTAGATTCTGACTAGGCTTGCATTTCTGGAGGGATACTAACTGAAATAACAGTCTTCTTATAAACAGACTAGTGACCTAAGATAAATTTCTTTCAATTTAGATATAATGGCACCCGGTATAGGGTCCGTCAACGTTTGACATATTTGTACTCGTGTTTCTCCGCATATGAATCTTTGATTTGTTCATTATGACCTTACTTGATGTGTTAATGACAGAAATTCATAGGGATTTAATTGATTGACTTAAATAGATCTGCTTAATTGAACGATATCATATAATTTATGTAATATATGTTCAATATTTATCTAATATGGACGTACTAATTGGAGTTATTGCTACTCTTTTGTATAACATACGTCATAACACACGTACAATTTACATGTGTACCATGACGTGTCACAACACAATATATCGTGGCATTCTATAACGTTACATAACATAAGAACGCGTGAGCAAATAATGTACGAAAAACAGGAAGGCATAACGAATAACAAGAAGGCATAGCGTGAAAAAGCATAACGTTTCATAACCAAAACGTGACATTGCACAAAGTTGACATAACTCAACGTGACATAACTCAACGTGACATAACACAACGCGACATAACTCTACGTTACATAACACAACGCAACATAATGTGACACAACACAACGTGATATAACACAACGCGACATGACTCTACGTGACATAACACAGTGCGAAATAATGTGACATAACACAACGTGACATAACACAACGCGTAATAACTCTACGTGACATAACACAATGCGACATAATGTGACATAACACGAACGTGACATAACATGATATTTCCCATAGGACCTGTTTGTCTGTCCTGTTTGTCTCTCCTGTATTACAGCGTGCATTTATACATTACATATTTACAGTATCTCAGGAAACTGAACATATATTTACCTATCATTTAATAACATACAGTAGACATGTCTACACCAGCACCCCAACACCACAATAACAAACAAGAAATGGTAACAAAAACGGCTATCGTCTGCATTCAATATATTTCACAAAGTCACGTGAAATGCAAAAAAGTTACAAAAGTGAAATCCGGACTTATGATCTTTCGTATTTAATTCCTTAAACATTATTTAAAAACAATAAGTGAGAATTTGTTAAGAGAGAGGAATCTTATTTACGAGCCTCCCGAGGCCTTAAATTTCAAACTCAGACAAGAAAATTGACAAGCGAGTTTTCTGCGGGAATCTTAAATGGATTTTTGGGTGATTTAGATTAGATCAATTCCGATGGCGTTTATTCAGAAGTATGATCTGTTTTCTATGGGTAAATTGATTAACGCAGACAAAATATCTGAATTTCAAATTCTGCAAATTCCTCAAATGAAAGTAAGATAAAAAGTGAATTCAGATAAACGGAATGTTCTTCTCAGACCAGAATATCAAAAATTGCAACGCAAACTTATAAATTGCGTTAGCGTCCATTAATTGAAGACAATCAATCTTATTAGACGTGTTTTGATGTCTTGTCAAACAGAGCAAACCAAGATAAATGCTTCTTGACAGAGCTGTCTGATCAGGGGCTACACTGATTGTAGTTTATATTTAACACATATTTAGGGCTCAGCGCAAAAGTGTATCAACGTGTTCTTTAATACATTTAAGTTACGACCCTTTTGCGCTGAGTTTAAAATTGGGAAGGTAAGTAGACTGTTTGAAGATTCTGTAAAATAATCAAATGGTTCTATTTGACTTTACCATTTTGTATTCATATCATATTGTTTACAAAATAATTAATAATAATAATTTATTATTACATGTATTACTGTTGTTGTTTCTAGCTAGAATAAATAACATCAATCGTTAATGGATAGATCCGAATCTCGCTTACCAAGAAGCAATGCAGTGCGGAACCTTCCTTTATCCTTGTTTATGGTGGAAATATAACTAATTCATCAGATAATGCAAATCTTAAGGTGCTTTAGTCTATCCATCGTGCCTGTGTTATATTCAAGAACTGATCAGATGAGGGATCATATAATAGAACAAACTCCACTATATGTTATTGCTTAACCATCTTACCAGAGATTATATACGTCTCTGTGTGTCATCATTTCCCTTTACTAATAACATTGTCATTCCCTTTCTGAATATCTCTACGGACTCCTGAAATCGGAACACATCGGAAGTTTTCACAGATAATGGAGGGCCTGAGTCACATACATAAGCATGAATGTTTAATTGCAGACTCAGCCGAGCTTTCTTCTGTCATTAGCGGAGGTTTTGTCTGGTATTTATGAATATGAAATAAGTGCCATAAGACGTTGGTTTCCACTCTGCTGTATTTGTACAAATAATATGCATAGATATATATGAGTTCCAGGAACGTCTGCATTCCACGGCGCCACGAGATGGCTGTAAGGTGAATATAATACATTATATCCTTAGAATTGAACATAAACAATGTCGAAGAAATAAATAAGAAAGAAAAAAAGTGAAAAAGCAGTCGTTTATCTCAATTTCAGCACGTATTTCCCTGTGTACTGGAATTATTTATCACCCGTTTGCATATATAGTGCAAATCGGGCACAGTATAGTGTGGTAGTGTTAATGTATGTTTAGTATAAAGTGCGACATAATTAATGGGTAAATATTATGCAGTGTAGTATGATAAAAGCATAATTATGCTGTATACAATCTAAGCATATTAGCATACAGTGCAGTAAAGTTAAAGTGTGATTAATATTTTAAAAATACAGTGAGTGTTTAAAGCGATGTAGTATGCCGTGATATGTTTAAAGCGTATGTAGTATGCCGTGATATGTTTAAAGCGTATGTAGTATACAGTGATATGTTTAAAGCGTATGTAGTATGCCGTGATATGTTTAAAACGTATGTAGTATACAGTGATATGTTTAAAGCGTATGTAGTATGCCGTGATATGTTTAAAGCGTATGTAGTATGCCGTGATATGTTTAAAACGTATGTAGTATACAGTGATATTGTTTAAAACGTTTGTAATATACAGTGATATGTTTAAAACGTATGTAGTATACAGTGATATATTTAAAGCGTATGTAGTATACAGTGATATGTTTAAAGCGTATGTAGTATGCCGTGATATGTTTAAAACGTATGTAGCTTACAGAGATATGTTTAAAATGTATGTATATACAGTGATATGTTTAAAGCGTATGTAGTATGCCGTGATATGTTTAAAACGTATGTAGTATACAGTGATATGTTTAAAGCGTTTGTAGTATGCCGTGATATATTTAAAACGTATGTAGTATACAGTGATATGCTTAAAGCGTATGTAGTATACAGTGATATGTTTAAAGCGTATTTAATATACTGGTCACGTACTTGAGAGGGTACAGTGGTCGCCCGTACATGCACGTGGGTTTTCTCCGGTTTCCTCCCACAGTAATGACCACATACGCTGCTATCAGAGCAATCGAGAGTGATTAATATAAGTTGTACAAACTTGTTTTGTAACCGATGTAAAATAAATAAAGTTTTTAACTTTAATCAATTCTTTAAACTTTGTTCACTATAGAATATGTTATTTCATTTTTTCGGCAGACAATTTGAAGCATAAAAAGGCCTTTTGGTTTCCTAAAAGTAATATATATATATCAGAATCCTGTAATTAGAATTATTGAAGTAATGTCTTATAACTATGACTATTTTGGCACCTCTTTCACATAATTCAGTGAGCAGCCCTTGAGCAAGTATATTGGAGAAGAAACATTGGCAGCTATAGCAGATAGACATCGTAGACAATAATGTATGTTTATCATCCTTAATTCCCCTAAAACTTGTGCTTCTCATTTCCAAGATGATGTTTATTTTGCAATAACTTCCATCCTTCTGTAGAATACCGATATTTACAATTGATAGCTTTATGCATTCCCGAGGGTGTCATTGTAAATTGTTGGTTATGAAAATATTGTTCTCTCTATTTCTTCTGAAAAAAAAAGTTAAAGGAAAGTAACTGAAATATGGAAGGAAATAAAAAGAAAAAAAATATGAAAAAGACGACAAACGGAGAGGGATGAAGGAGTTATTGACTGTTGCGTCAAAACATTTACTCATCTATCGACATGTCGGCAATATTTTTTTTATGCACGCCTGGTCTTAGATAGACTTAGACAAGTTACGTATTCTAGCATGAGGATTGATCCATTATGCAATGTCCGCAAGGAAAGAGGTCTGGGGTCACCTGACGTCACTAGTGTGTCGATCCGGACTTTGGAAAGCATACTAAGAAAACGTATTGTTTCTCTACCTCAAGTGGTTGACATATTCATATTTTGAGAAGTGATGGTTTCTGTTCATGTTACTGATTCAGCCACACATCTCAGAGTCTCGGATATTATGAGAATGTGTGGCCAACTTGGGGGATCTTTTTTTTTATTTCTACCCTTTTTCAAGGGGTGGGGTTGGGATGGGAGGTCTTCCTTCTTTTTGGATTTTCCAAGGGACCCAGACCCTCGCTGCAACCCCCCTCTTGATACACGTATGTATATTTATATCTATATAAGCAGCACATCCGACAACGGTAGCACTAATTCTCGAGTTCCTCCCTCGCCGGTATTTGGCAATTTGCTGTCGAGATGGTAATAATATGAGGCGTCATGAAAGACAGCAATTGTCACCACAGTCGTTTGGTTGACAAGTGAATCATTTCGTATATGCAATGCAAAATATGTTCCCCTCGAAGGGAATATTATCTCCTCTTTCATCATCATCATCATCAGCAGCAGCAGCAGCAACAACAACAACAGCAAGAGCAGCAGCCAAATAAACAACGGCATCTCCGTCTGCTCAAATTTTATCTTTTTTTCTCTGTTAGCAAACCTAGATCCGTATGTGTTTGTTATTTTGTAAAAGTCAGACAGGAAATTAGAGAGTCATTTTGAAACCGTCTCTAGAGAAAGTAATCAGTATCTAATGGCGAGCCTCCCTCCAACGTCTACAGATAACGTGCTGTATTGTTTATCAATAAACACGCTAATTGTATAATCACATGAAAGGCTGATGAAAGAAGCCGCCGTAATTAAGATATTTGAAAAACCAGCCGCACTCTTTGACATCCACCGAACTGTAGAAAAAGGAAAGAGATAGAAAGAAAAACGAAAGGAAAAGAAGGCAGATAATTATTTCATGCAGCTTTCTGAATGATGAATAACATATTGAATGTACTTTTATATTTTCATAAAAAAAAGAAAAAAAAAAAAAAAGAAAGAAAAAAAAAGAAAAAAAAAGAAGATCGCAATCATCGCAATTTGTGAGTAGCGAATAGTAAGCAGCCGCCTCCTATTCTGGCTATACTAGTTGTTAAGGTCATTTTCACGACTGTCCTCAGCAACAAGCTATAATATCCTCACTGATACTCGACACTCTGTAATAAAACATTTGTTATCACGCTTTCTTTCCGAAAGATTACTTTTGTGACGCTCGCGAAGATGCGGCTGTCATTTGTATTTAAATCGAATTTTACTTAGCGTATTCGCCTGTTCCTAGCCGTGGTGCCGTCTGCCAATTTCTAGCTTAATTTCTGGCATCTTATCGTCATCATCATCATCATCATCATCATGCTGTTGCTGAGTGATGTCCCAGTGACGTCTGTCAAGGCAAACTCTAAATAGGTTGCAACTGCGTGGCTTGGATGCTGAAACGAGAATCTCGTTTCTAAAGCTGATGACGTCACATGCTTAGCTGGTAATTAAGGTTAATGGAATCTCTGTATAATCTTATTCCACCGCACTGGCTGATGGAGTGAGCTGGTGCTAGATGCGAGATATTTGCATTTTAAGATGTGAGAAAATTTTGAGGTTTTATATCAAAGTCTCCTGGGAAAAGTGAACCTACGCAAGTTACTGCCATTTCCTGATGTAATTGTGAAGTTAAGGCACAACGATTTTTATTCTAGCAAGAGCGTTACGGTATATATATATATATATATATATATATATATATATATATATATATATATATATATATATATATATATATATATATATATATATATATATATATATATATATCAAACATGCATTATCATTGCATATAATTATATACTATGAGAAAATAATTTGGATGTTAATTAATATTCCGGAAACCAGTAATTCAAGTTTCTAAGTTTCTAAAGTTGATCGCGAAACAAAGGTACCCCGAATAGTGGTGTTGTCAATATGGTGCCTAATCTTCTTTTACTGCTAAGAAAAAACGTAATATTCAAGTAAATGGTGCCAGCCGGAAAAAATATTTCCTCTTCGGGATCAAGGGATTTAGTGTTTATTCCATTTTGTTAAATGTTTATTGTGATATAATTATGAATTATTACGAAGCCGAAGGGAGGATGGGTTTTGTTCTGTTCACGGAGCAATGAAAGGCGCAATACACGTGTCCATAAAGGATGATAAAGCTTGGTGCCGTGTTTCAATGCCATTTTTTTGACCTAAAATAAATCACAAATCACGTGTTTTCACATACCGAGACGTTCACACATTTGTCGAAAATGCGATATAAAATTTACTGGTTCAGATGCGCCCGTCATTTTATTCAACGTCTCTCTCATTTCAAGTGTTTATGTGGGACAATAGACAAATTTCAAATTCGACAGCGAAACGTAGATTGCCTAGCAACAAGAAAATTTGCACGGACTCCTTCGATTAACGTCGCAGGCAATGTGCTTGTCGCAGACCAGGTTGTGTTGATATTGCGACCATACGATAATGTATTTTCCCCATGTGCGTGACTCCATAAGCACAGAAAACGCAACGCGCATCTTGTGTCGAGAAGCAAAGTTATCAAAGTTTGGTCAATATTACATAAAAATTCGGACATATATATATATATATATGAGGTGTTAGTTTTATAAAAATATATGTACTCGCTTCTTCTTGAGCAGCTTGGCGTGCATCCGCAGTGTATCTGTTTATAAAACAAACACTTCAATGGACGTACTGCAACTGAAGTTTACTTGACGACAGGCTGTTCCCTCAATCTAAATACGATTAAGATTGATCTATTTCCAACGGAACCAGTCTTGGTGACCGAGTGGTTAAGGTAACTATTTCGTAACCTGGTATTCAAGGGTCCCAATAGTATTATAAATAACGTAAAACGGTATTGGTACATGTATATTTCTCTTGCATTGTACTCAGCATGTAAGGGTTGCCTCAGGACAGGAATGGACCTATGTCAGAATGATGTGTCTGTTTGTAACGAAAACCCCGAATGATTGAAATATTGTCGGTGGGACGTTTAATCCTAACAAACACAACATTAAAAGCGATATGAGTTCTTCCAAGCTAGCACCGGCGTACTGACCACTACAGACAAAATATGGCCCGAACTTTATTAGTTATTTTCGGTGCAATTAACTTTGCTGTTCAATAACCGAATATTTCCTTTACTTATGATTTGTCTGTGAAATGGATAATTTTAGGAAGTTTGTATCACAACAACCCGGTGGCTGTACGTATAATAAAATGTTGAGTTATTGTTTCCAAGACTCGCCTTGACATTTAAGAGAAGTAAAAATCACGACGGAGCTTGGAAACATCACTTCCAGTATTTGTTAATACAGCTTTATAGCCATGGAAACAAGAGTAAAAGTTTTATGTTCCACGTTGTTTTGTTCCTGTTGATACTCTTCATGTAGCATTATACAAGATGATGTTTCGCACCACCGGCTAGTGACTTATCAGGTGTAACCATCAGAGGCGGTTCATACACCGAGGCTAAGTAGTTAGTGTATCTCATTAGCCTACCTTCGAGTGTTCGGATCTCGGTCGCGACTCACCGATCTGTCGAGGACATCAAGTATTC
>CM037780.1:64197453-64247453 GCA_021229015.1 Solen grandis | reverse complement strand
ACATACAGATGCTTATTTATTCATTTTTTGTGTGATTCATATGCCATATATATGCATGGCTGGGGGTTATAATATTCAGATGCGAGTAATTTGTATGTTTTTACTTAAACATTGTTATGTGTCACGTAAATAGCTATACACATGTAGAAAGACAGATGAACACATGTACATACATACAAGTTGATAAATTAATACATTACTTTTAGCCTAAAACTGTGGTGGCATATTTCTGCCAGCCACTTAGCTATGTCGAAACATTGTCACATATTCATTTAATATCTGGCAAGTAGAAAACTTTCGTGTTATCATCTAGGTATCTTAACATGACAAAACTGCCTGTTAGTGCCCACTACTGCCAGCCACATATTCACTTCAGATAATTCGCCCTTTTTCAAGTTAGTTGAATTATGTGGATAACAAGCATTTTTGCACAAAAGCATGATAACCAGTTAAGTGAATATGTGCTTGGCAGTAGTGGGCACTAACAGACAGTTTAGTTCTGTTAAGATACCTAAGCGGATAACTTGAACATTTTCTACTTGCCAGATAATAACTGAATATGTGACAATTTTCAGAAAAGTTTCGACACAGCTAAATGGATAAGTCGCTGGCAGAAATTTGCCACCAAATAAAACAAAAGAAAAGTAGGACACCCATAGTTGCACTATTGCCATTTTGATAAGTCTCGAGTTAAATTTCAAGATGCAAATGATAACTGGTATTATAAAAGAACATTCATTAAACTGTTCTATTTTGATAAACCAGTACCACAGGCAGTGATATATATATATATATATATATATATATATATATATATATATATATATATATATATATCGGTAATTGATAGCATCATACACTAATTACCCATTCCCTACGTTCGTGTTAACTGGACGAAGAACATATACTCTTGTAACTTAAATATTTATCTTGCTTCGTTCACCGTTTAAATATAAAAACTACCTCGTTGGCCATTCAATTGATTTATTTAAACGACTTGAGATAAAATCAGATTACCCGTTCGTTTCAGAACAGGTTCTGAAGTCTTTGTACGTTGTAATATTTCACGCCGCAAAGCTCAGAGGCGCCAATGTGTCGATAGAGCCCTGGCCAATGAAAATGTTTACTCAGTGAATCTCGCGATTTGATTGGTTCATAGATTTTTGCTACCAGACGGTATGTTTCAGTGTGTACCATCATGGCGGATGGTACAACCTAATGTGTGTCGCGTACGGCAAGCTATTACCATTAACGCAGAACAGTGATGTTCTCCCCTTTAATGAAAATTTACGAGAATTCTCAAAAGAACAAAGAAACTTCAAATGTTCCAGACATGTTAAATGCATTTTAAGCGTCGTAGCTTTGCGGCATAGATCTACAACATGTATATAGTGTAGCGATCGTGAAAACAATTATTGGTGATATTTGTGGGTTTTTTGTGTGTGTGTGACTTAATAAAGCATGTTCATTAAAACATGATTTTTTTTTTTCAGTTAGTATTATTTAAATATAAATACGAAATTAAATGAATTTATATGTATGTATATCATTTACTATGTAAAACGCAGGATATGTCTCATCATAATTGTGTATACACACATATAGCACATAAAGTAACCACAGAAATTATATAGGATCTTAAAAGTTATAAACAAAATGCTGCAGACGTTGCCATTTTGATCCCTCAATCTCGATGAAAACGAGGCTGTAACGTGTGCCAAAAGCTCGGGCTTATCCTGACCAGACATAAACAGAAACCTGTCAGGGGAAATATAGGGTACAGCTGTTCACGCTTTGAAGCCACACAAAAGGGAAACAGACAGCCTTTCAGGTCGTTTTCTCACAGCTACACTGAAAGTAAAATATATAATCCACGGTGCTTCCCTTGTTTGTGAAACATTCACGGCGAATAACTGTTAACACTAACAATTCAGTCCAAGATCTATCACTGGTTTGAACTTAAAAAAAACTAGCTAAACTGTTATTATAATCCTTATCGTTTCCACAATAGTTTAACTACTTTGACTTTTACATACACGACTACAATGTACTCAATTTTTGTATGTAAATTTTTAACTAAACAACATTCATCATATTGGTCAACATTTATGCTCTAAGTCTTTATTTATTTCTAGTAATATAAATGAACTGTGAATAGGAATTCTATGATATAAAATATAATCAACTCTCAGGTTACAGACAAGCTGTTAAGATCTGATATATCACAGACTTTAGGATATAAGATGTAAAATTCAAGATATAATGAATATGATTGGAAGAGTTACGTTTCTTGGTTTTCCAACCAAACAGTGCTTACTGTATGTTTGAGAAGTCGAAGGGAGGCAAATCTAATGTATCTTTACACTTCACAAAAAAAAAAAAAAAAATACAAATGAGGCTAGGGGATGTACATATTGATTTTAATACTGCAAAAATGTATGAATAATAAATAATGGTAATAAGAAATTTCCTAAAAAAAGACTCGTCATTTTGCATCAAATTGTGTTAATCGAATATAAATGTCCTGAATGGACACATCAAACCTAGTATTACATGTAAACTCTATTTAATTTGGTGGTTTTATTATCTACGACAGTAACCCATGTTGTTTCCATAGTAAACAATGATATGACTGGTATCATTATCCTATCACACCTGCTGTCCTAATGACTTGACTTGACTATTTGAGTTTACCGTCGCTTCGACAGTATTTCAGTCATACAGCGACGTCCAGCTAATTACAGGTGGAGGAAGACCACGAATGCACGGAGGCATCCGGGTAGAACCACCGACCTACCGCAAGCCAGGTGGAAGGCTTCCTCACATGAAAATCCTAATGACCCTGCCGGAATTCGAACCCATGCGGTGAGGGGCTGAGTGATGTCCTAATGATATACGGTGTACATGTGTCAGTTCCTGCCAAAATGCACCTGGTTGGGGGTCGCAAAAGAATTCAAATGTAAAAGGACGTGGCAGATGTTTAAAACATATTGATACATTAGTATATGCCCCATAGTCTCGAAAATAGTATTAAAAAACATGGAATTTTATGCTCAAGTTAAAATTATAATTTTTAAATTCAATGCAAATCATGTTTTTAGAAACACAATTGTGTAACACTGACAGCCATGTACATGTATATTACTTTCCCACTATACCTAGTCAAACATAGCAGATATTTGCAACGTCTATGAAAAACTCAAACCCAAAAGAATCTCAATATTAAGCGGATTCTTTGAATACTCTCAACTCAGTTGTTGCAAATCAATTTTATTTCAAATTCATTATAATAAATCTGGCAAATGATAATCTAAATCACATCAACTACTGCAAGCATTTTATATTTGTAGGAATTTACCTCGAAAAAACATGTGAAATGAACATTTTTATATATGGGTCTTTTTATCTTTCAATATACAAATGTTTATGAGTTTTTTGAAGCGTAAAATGAAATTTCTGTACAATATCAGGAATAAAAAGGTAAGAAGCTCATTTAGTATTAAATTCTACTGAATTATTTATGCAGATAAATAGGTATTATCTGTGAGGTTTATGAGGTTTTCTTTCACTTGTATTTCTCACCATGTCATACAAGATTGAAAACTATGGAAAACAAATCGTCGCATGAATTCCATAATGTTCTAAGTGGACAAAACTTTTTTTTGAGAAAATCGAGTTGCAAGAATTTAAATGTTAGATCTCAATAATCACTTAACATAAAATGTTCATTTTTGGTACATATTTTCTTTGTATATATTAAAGGGTGCATACAATTTTTTACCTATATATTAAGGGTATTATATAAGAAATCAGAAATTCAAAATTTGAAAGTTACACTTTTATTTGAACATTTAACATTTGAAATAAATTCCAGAATGTCCTACGAAGATAGAACATTTAAGACTTAATGAAACATGACTTCGTGTGATAGAATGTTCTATCTGGTGGATCCCTGCTAAAACTTGTGTGGTAAGAATTACTTACAATATATATGTATGTAATTTTTACATTATATACATATGTTTTATATGTATATAATGTAAGAATTACATATACTATATATATTATATATATATATATATATAAATAATGTCAAAATGTGCACATAAATGACTCTGTCTTATAAGACGACACTAGTTTTATACTAGTTTTAGAAAATACTACATCATTAATTTTAAAAATTAAGTCATTGAGAAATCAGTTTTACAAATACACACAAAAAAAAATTTTGCAATAATGTACAATAACTGCTTGTTATTACCCAGGAATAAAGACATAATATATTCTGAAACAAATCACTCTTAACAAACAATTCAAAATATAATCTCATGAACTTATGAACTCTTGAACAAAAAAATTGCACTGGTATCAAAAAAATTTCTACCACATTTAAACAATTATCCCACGCAGGTAAACGACAATACACAAAGATGGTTTTCACAAATTGATTGTCTTACGTTTTTCTCTTTTTGCTTAGTGTTTCACACTGATGGAAAGAAGTAGATGATCTTTTCCCCATTTTAAGAACTACCCTAAGATATTGACGCTCAATTTCTGGAATATATTGCAACATGCTTCTTATATCTTTCACCTTATCTAGTGAAATAACAGGTTCCTTGCGAAGTAAGCAAGGTCTTCTTAATTCTTGTGCTGGACCATTTCTGGTTATAACTCTACCTATGTTCACCTTCTTGAAAGTACCGTCCTGAAATGATTTTTTATATTCAACAAAAAAGTCTTGGTTTTTAATGTATTTTAAACACTTAACTTTGGTATAGGGAATTTCCTTGAACTTGAATTGTGACATAGATTTCTGAAAATCAAAAAAATTATGTTTTTGCAACTGGATGATTTTCATTGGATTTTTCCAGCGTACAGTTTTTAAGTTTCGAACTAAACTTATAGGGCTATACACTTCACATGTACGTAACCGCTTTTCAATATGGCTGTGAATATTATCCACCTCTTGGATGGAAGAGTGACCAGGAGTGGAAAACTTCTGAATTATTTCAGTTATACTAGGATTATCTTTCATAAACACTTTAAGGGCGTATGTCATTATAGAGTTTCTGTTCTGGGGTGTACAGGAGTCTGACCACAATGTAAACATAGAAATACTAGGTAACTCATGTTTAATAGCCGATAGGATGCTCAACAAGGCGGATGCTATCTCATTCGCTCCTCTACCTGATGTTGTCTCATTCCATAGAGCATTATAGGCACCTTTAGTTTTTGAGCAATGGCCTGTTAAATTATATACATTTAACTTTCTCTTATAAAAAAAGTTAGATACATTTGCTCTCGGGCACTGAATAACATTTTGAAGATCAAAACAAACTATAGCCTGGTTTTCATTTAGTGATAATGCTCGATCCTGATCACGTTCTAAATATGTGGCAGTTTTGTCAGCAAGATGATTTTCAAATTTTTCCTGAGTCTCCGAATTCAAACTGTCATTTGATATGCCTTTTTGTAGTTCACATATATCGCATCTGTCAGTTTTTGGAACATAAAAACCGATATTAAATTCTTGATTGAACACCTTACTGTATGTATGTTTTTTTCTGTGTAATAATACCCTTTTTCTCACACTCTTCAGAATAAAGTTCAAACATTTTAGCCACTGAAAGACCAGGTTCAAGGTATTCTCTTCGCGTCTTTTGCCGACAATAATGCGAAGGCATCCGTGGAAATGATTTAATATGCTGTCTAATGAAATTCAAGCTTTCTTCTGAAATTTTGTTCTTCCTCTGTTTTTCTGTTTTGGGAATAATATTTTCATAGTGCCACTGTTTTTCAAGAGTTGTCAGATAAAACTCTTTGCATACCCTCGTTTTAATTTGATCTTTTGCTGAAAAAAATTTAAATTCTTCCAATTTGTGATCTCTCTGTAGTAGTAGAATAAAATACATGTTTATCTGATTTCCAAAATTCATCAAAAATCACTTTTCTATCAGTATTTGAGAAATAATGGCTGCATTTGAATCTGCATTTTCCCATGCAATCTTTCTTTGTTTTCACTTCACGCTTCCTACTTGTGTTACCTACAGAATTAAAATGCTGTTCTCCGGACTGAAACTTTCTCTTCCTTATATTCTTTTGCCAATTACTTTCATCTTTCACTCGTTTTCTTCCTCTATTTTTTCTGTTTGTGTAGCCACGGATGAATTCCTTTTTTCACTTCAAAGGCACCATTATCTTGGTCACTGACACTCTGGTTTTCCTATTATCCGTTTTTTAAAATTATTATTATTATTACAATTATGAGGTTTTCGTTATGTTCATCATGTAATACACTATCAGGCAATATGTCATGTAACGGTAATTCTGGTATACCTTTTGAAATATCCTTTTCTTGAGAATGAGATACATCTAAACTATGGTCGGATTCCTGTACTTCTTTGAAGGGCTCAGTATCACTATTGGATGCATTAAGACAGTTTTCAGTTTCTAGATTTTCACTTAAACAATCAGTATCATTACTATCTTCAGTCACAAGGTTTAGAGCATCATAAATGCTGAATCTATACATGTCTCACAACTTTGACCGAACAGTCCAGATATCTGTCTTCGATTCTGTCTTCGAATTCAGCTCGGTCAACTGTGTCATCTAAGGTTATCTGGAAATATAACAGTGACCTGTACTGTTCAGATAAGATTTCTTCACAATCATGAAGACCTAATCCTATACCAGTAATATCCAGAGTAATTAAAGCAATGCTCCTGCATAATTCTATTAAAGTGGCGGGTGTGATTCTTGTAAATGCAACATTCAGCTGGCTAAGATGTCTACAGTTTTTAATGACACTGAAATCATCATCTACTAGGTTGTTACATTCAGAAAGGTCAAGTATTTCTAGTTTTGGACACTCACTGAGAAAACATATTGTTGATAAAGGGCATCGACTCAAGCTCAGCCAGAATAAATTCAAACCATTAAAGTGTCTACATAAAAGTATGTCTATGTCAGGGACTTCACACCTGAAGGTTGTATACGGTAACAGCATTTTCTGAAACTGCCTTGAATGCTTTAAAATTCTAAGAAGATCATTATTGGTTACTGTTAAAGGATGCTCGAATTCGAAATCTCTCCAAAGCATTGAATAACTGTTTATAATGAAGCGAAATCTCTTTGAAATTCTGCATGCTGTCTGCAACAGAAACTGGATATCAAGTTTGCTCAAAATGTGAATAATGACCCCGTCAGGTAGAGAAGTAAATGATGCCCTGAAAGAAGAATGTTTTCGAAACACTATAGCACATTCCTTAGCAGTTTATCCCTTTGAAATATAAATTAAAATTATTTATTTACCGTTTACATATAAGCTATCCGAAAAATGTTATCCGAATTACTGGTAGATTCTTCAAATACAGTCATGTATTAGAGCCTATATTTAGCAAGTCTGTTTAATCTAGAAGGCTGGTCAAGTATAAGTAGTCTTAATATAAAATATTATGTTAAAGATACCTATATAAACAATATACTTACATAATTACTTTGTGAAATTGTCCAGTGTGTTTTGACTTGAACATGAAAGCATGTGTACAGACGATGAGTGTAAACAAAGCGTCACGTGGTATGATCCTTTACATTCTATTGGACTAGAAGATAGAACATTCTGGAATTAAAGTTTTGGCTTCTTCTTGAGATAGAACAAAATTGAATTGTTATTACCCTTCTTAAAATTAAAGAAAACATGTTTTAAGTCACATATTCATGTAGGGCTCGACAATAGCTGTCCAGCGATATAAATATCTCCATTTTTGCAAAAAATGATGATAGAACATTATGGAATTCATGCGACGAAATACCAAGAACATAAATAAATAAAAAAAACACGAGACAATGTCATGAAAGTACTGACAATACAAGCATCTTCTCTTGGTAATGAAGTTTCCAAATTCAAATTTCTAGTGCGATCGAAGCCAAGATTACGTTTCTAAGAGGCAGAAAATGAGCTATTTAGCGTGTGCCACTACTCCTCCCTTTCTAGGGTACAGGGCCTGAATTCATAAATCTCATGAGTTTGTTTTAGTCCCAAGACTCAATAAGTGCACATTTTCAAATGATGTTTTATTAAATCTTATCAATTTCCTAGTTTGTTTATTGGATTTAACAGTTCAACAGTATTTCAGTCATTTGGAGACGATGTCTACTTGAGACAGGCAGTATCATGCCGTAGACATGTGGCATGATACCACACCCAGTCACATATTCCTGACACCGAGCCAATCAGTTCTGCAACTACCCTTATATGCCGAGCGCCAAGCAAAGGAGCTATACCAGTACCATTTTTTATGACCCTGGTATGTCGCAGCTGGGGATCGAACCCACGACTTCCTGATTCCGGGGTGGATGCTCTAACCACTCAGCCAATAATTATATTTCTCAAAATTATAATAAAAGAATAGTTTTTCATAAATTCATTTATCAAAAAAAAAAAATTGGATAATCAAATCTGGATCTTTAATATAGATTCCAGAGATTGGTGAAATATGGCCCAAGATTGTATTGAAATCCAATACTGAATCCTTAACACCACTAAGGAATATTTGTGACATGGAATTGTGTTTGTATGTGTGTTTGAATTGAAAAGAAATCTAGTAATAAACGAAATGCAGTAAACATGAGAGTTCAGTGCGTGGAAAAAGCCATAAGGAGTATAGCAATACTTTTTTCCCTCCTTATATATCTGCTAGAAATGAAATTAAGTGGGATAGACAGGAAAGTCAAGACAATTTATAATAGTCATACTTATATTTATTTCAAATTATGATTAAATTACATTCATCTGTACCATTTACATGTAACATTTTCTCATTTACATAATCAACCATAGGTAAATACACAAGTTGAATCAACAAGCACTCTTTTAACACTGATTCATATATACATGTATCAAAACGTTTTGTTCGCATTTATAAAAGATAATAAAAATCATATTATTACCGTATCTATAGAAACTTTGTGGCAAAAACCACACCTAACAATGGCCACAAAATATAAGATGTATTAGCAGAATCCAAGACAATATATTCTGTCTAAAAAAAACAACAATATAATTTACTGAATAGAGTTCAAAATTCAAAACCAAAATCATATACTGTGGTTTTAATGAGAACCTCTGTGTAATTAAGTTTTAAATGGACATTCTGACAATTTCACATTTCCATAAATATCACAATGAAAACCATAGCATGATTGAAACAACAACCTTGCTGCATGAGTCAGATAGTTTTCAGGTTTAATACCCTTTAAATCCATTTAAAACACTACATGTTTTAATACATACACGTTGTTATCTTCTCAAATCGTATGTAAGTGACATGACAATTTATTTTCTATTATTTGTCACCAGAGAAACACTTGAACTATTTTGATTTAGCACAAAACCTGGTGTTCTCTACAGCAAAAATCTTGTTACATACATTTATCATGTCAAAAGAGAAAAAATATAATATCTATATATTTAAAATAATGATATTAGATGACAAAAAAAGAAATGATGAAAAAAAAATATATATATTGAATCTTGACTGCACAAAAGGAAAAAAATCTCTAAAACTGAAGGACTATCAAACTTCTACCACATTTTAAACATCATGTTGAAGGAAAGTATGTGTTATTGCAATTCTTGGAGTATGTGCCTTGTACTTACAAAAAGATTCTTCTGACTTAATATGGAAAATCTGAATGTTCATGTATAAAACATGGGTAAACTGCCATTATATGGCTTAACTTCTAAAATTTAAACCTAAAAAAAAGACAATGTAAAAGCTGTTCAATATTTTCAATGGTTGAACATGGCACACGCTGGCACATGTGGTAGGAGTTTGAACACGTTCAAATAACTTACGGCTGTTTATTGCACACATCAGGACAGGACACCTTACTAGCAGGATATACCGGTAAGGTATAATGTAACATATCATACAAGTAACAGATTACATGGACACAAGCTTTCTCATCAATCACTGCATCATGATGGACTACATCAACAGTTTTCTCTGTTCCAAAAACATCATGTTTTCAATCTATTATCGTTCATAATAGTAAAAAAAAAAATACAGCATACTGTAAAATGCAGGAACTTATATAAAAGTGAAAAGGATACTCTACTGATCTATGCATCTAAAACAAACTAGTCTTCATACTTAACAATGAGATGTACTTTAAAAAAGCAACTCCTGCTTTTAAACCAAGCCTGACCAAATTAGTGTCATCTGGAACCAAATCATCATGGCTTTGGTCAATTTTAGTTATCATAGAGAATCTTAACAAATAAACTGTGTATTTATCAGTATTATATACTTAAAATATATGACCCTTATACAATAAAAAAAATATTTTTTAACCAAACTAAAAAAAATAAATAAACAGGGTCAAAAATGAGGACACAATTACAGGTTCCAATGACTCATTCCTTTATCTTTCATCCTCTGCCATCAAATCAGATAGTGTTGAATCAGTCACATATGAACACTATGCGATTGCTTTTGCCTCGGGCAGAAACTGCTCCCAATGTTTGATCAACTGGAACAGACAGACAAGGTTGATTAAGGGTTTGAACATTGAAAAACTAGTGTATGGTGAGGTAAATAAATACACGAAGACGTAATAACTGGTGAAAATTGTTGTTTCAGAGAGACAGAGAGAAAGAGCAGTCACATGATAAAGTAACCTTTTCTAGAAAGAAAGAGGAAACATTACATTTGAAAAATCACAATATATGGATAGAGTTATTAACAGTATTGAGTTTTAACACCATTTTTCAACAACTTTTCAACATTACGTAACGTCATACTAACCCTCCATTCATTAGCGATCTAAAACTGGAAGTGATATATCTGCAGGCTCTTTCTATTGATCCAGATGTGAGTGATAATGATTTAGTTAAAGTAATACATGAAATAGATTAAAAGTTTACAAACTCAATTCCATTTATCGAGAGAGATGGGGAGAGATAAAAGTAAAAATCTTAAATTGTATTAACCTAGGAAAAGAAAAACAGAAAAAGAAAAGGGTGTATCTGATCAGCCTTCTCAATTTCTTGAGTACAGTTGAAGTTTCACGGTATCAGAAAGCAGAAACAACTGACTTTATGGCTCATAACATCTATCATTCTTTAAAGATGCCAATAAGAGGCGAGAAACTTATTATCTTGCAAGTAACTCATTGGCTGCCCTGCTGATGTATACAAGAACTCATTAAATATAATTACTTTTAATACAAACTGGCACTACGGAGTAACAAAACGCATAAAATGTATCACATGCAGGCTTATTAGGCTTCAAACGCTCCACAAAAATGAACTGTTGCAAGACTTACCTGTTGCTGCTTCTCCATCAGATTTTGAAGGTACTGGATCACACTGGCCTTGAAGTCGGCCACTCGCAGCTTGTCAAACCTGGCCACCTCCTTCCTTACTGTTGCCGATATTGACTCGAAATCCCGCTGCCCTTTCTCTACTCGCTGAACCCACTGTTTAGAAGAATTGACGAGTCTTAGTTAAACTACTCATCTAAACACCTCAACTCCGAAATCTTTTTTTTTTTTTTTTTTTTTTATCAAAACACTTAAAATATTTTTAACATATCATGGCCATAACATGCGAGATGAACTTATCGGTAACATAGATGCAAAAAGAAGGGAACAATAGATTTTCCAAAAAATATTTAAGCAGAGGAAAATCTTAAATTGCGAGTTAGAAATAGTGATGTGCCATTCCTTCCTCAAACAGTATTTTCTAAAAATGCCCCATTGGAGACTCAACATTTCAAAATAATGAATAACCAAATCAACTTAACCCAATGTGTTATTTACTGGGTTTTTCCACCAACAGTATTATAGAGACTTTCTATTATGTTGCCATAGATAGTGCAGAAATCATTGGACGCCCAGTTATATCATTCTGACACCAGGTGAAATAGTCCCTATACTAATGCTGAGAAAAGAGTCAATTTTGTAATTTTTCTGCTTCATATCAACCCCAACATCCTGCTCGCAAATCAGACCTTCTAGTCTCTTGTTGACCGAAAGTGATTAAATTCACTGTAAGTGTTGATTATCTGCCCTTCTCCTATACTTTCCTTAATAACAGATTTACAACGTACACCAATATATTTTAAATCGGAGAAAGTTCAATTTCAATTTTATTTATTTATTTTTTTTCTTTTGTGAATTCAATGTCAGATGAATGAGTTCATTGGTAGCTTACATCAGTTATCTCTTGTTGTGCCTGGGAGATTTTGTCCGTCTTGTGGGCCAGTTCCAACTTAACCTTCACCTCCCTCTTCTTGGTCAGTGTTGCCTCTGCCTCTTTCCAGTTCTTGTATGTCTTCACTCTCTCATGCAAGACCTCCTGCAAGTTCACATTTCTTTTACATCAATTTAGGTACAAACAATTTTAATTTGACAATTACTAAATTGGACATGTGCTATGCTCTTGAAATGGTTCTGAAAGATTATCACAGTAATCATACTGGTGGGAATCAAACTCTAAACCATGGACGGTTCCTTAACTGTCAATCAAGTATGTTTACATTAACTGGCTTATCCAACCAGTGAAAGTGTGAAGTAGATGGTGAATAGTTGGCCTACTTTACTCTAAAGAACATGTGGTTTTTGTTTGTGATACTGTTTGTGAGCACTTAACCTAGGAATGAATAGAAACTGTCAAAACATCAATAGGGGGAGGAGTTTCGTCCATTGGTTTCTTAGCCAATACACACTGCCAATAAACCATGGTGTCCTGCTAAGGTTGGGTGCCTGTTTTCAAAAACATCTACAAGTACGAATAAGTGTATGACAAAGAAGGCATACAAGTCAATTGAAACTGTAGCTTGACCCATGTTTGAAGAAATAGATCAGTAAGTATTGTAAACAAGAACATCCAAAGGCAAAAAAATGTACATCTGAAATGCCAGTCGTTACTTAGTAAGTCCTGTGTCTCTTCCCAAATTTTGATAAAAAAAGCAAAAAGCAAGTTTATCACAATACCTTGACAGATCCTATCAAGGAGATATAGTCCTTCAGAAGCTCGGCCATCACATAGAAATCCTGTTCTGACTGTTCCCGGTGTAGCTGCTCTATCTTCTCTTCCGTCTCGGCCAGCTGTGACAGCGCACGTGAAAGTGCTGTGTGCTCTTCTGCAGCCCCAAGCATTGCTGCACTCTTGGCAAAGACAGCTGTGCACACACTAAGATCTTGGGAAGATAAATAATGAAAAAATATTATAAAAGCTGGAGAAAAATTAATCTTGCATAAGACTATACAAAACAATGATTCAGTTCAGAATAAAGAAGGTATCACAGATTATTCCATACAGGCTATACACTAATTAACATCATTTTCGTGTAGTGTTTACTTCATTAGGAACATCAAAGCATACATGTGGAATATGTGACAATTAAACATGGTAAAATGACATATACAGCTATATATGTTTGTAACGATATCCTATGTTGCTATATATGGCATGTCGCGATATACAGATATAGATGGTCCCTGCAGACTCCCTATAAAATTCAATGAACTCATCTCTGCATCTTATATTATTACTTGTTGCCAGGTGTTGCAATGCTACTATCTGGTTCCCAGTGTTTATTTTGGTTATCTGTTACGATATTTTGTCACCTATAGTAGATGTGCAATAACATAACCATGACAGGTTTGAAACCATACACCTGGCCAGTGACAATAGCCTGTGTGCCCTCATGTGGTAATTTTCAAACAGTCTTTTTCTCAGTTATAGATATAGCTCAAAACATCTGGGACAAAAAAAAAGATGTTAAAGGAGTTGTTGTTAATGAACACTTTACTAATACCATGGCTGGATATGAATGGCAAGGTGACTTGAAATGAAGAATGCAACAGCATGGGAAGCTCCAGGATCTGTTCTGGTTCTTCTCTGCCAATACACATAAGACAAGTAAATGGTGTTGCATGCAACAAATGAGTCCCTTACCAGTGAGGTGCATAATCATTCCATTACTATAGCACCCAGAATTTTGGTCCAAGAAAAAAAACAAAAAAAACGTGCAGAATCTCCATACTGCCATCTATTCAAATACCAAGTTTCATAATTCTATCTTGAATGGTTTTAAAGTTATCATGGGATCCAGATTTCTGGACATCCTGATGAACAGAGGGACAGACTGACAGACAGACGTTGGGCAAACCTATAGTCCCCTCCACTGTAAACACTGGTAGGGGACTAATAAAGGGTTAATTAACCTAGAATTTCTCATTAAACAACAGGGGAATGTATCATGTGACAGTTTCATAAGACAACTAATTGCAAGTGTAAAACTGCTCACTTACCACGTCTGACTGAATACAGTGCATAATTCAAGTTATTCCATGTCATTTAGGGCATCACTGCAAAAATATTACAGTCATATAATGATGTCAAATGAATTACAGGTGGAGAAAAACCAAGTAGAACTGCTGACGTACTGCAAGCCAACTGTAAGACTTGCTAACCTGACAAATTCAAATAATGAGGGGACTCCAAACAATATTGGTGAATCAGCCATGTTATATTTAATCTGGATTTACATCAGCTTGGCAAGCTGTTGAATGGCTTATTTCTCAAAGCAGAAAAGGAGCATACATACCTTTCCTGTGCACAACCAGGGACTCCATAGCATTGTGTAGTTTCCGCAACTGTTGGTCTAGATTCTCTATCTGTTGTTGTTTTTCCTCAAACCACTGAAAACATAGAGCAAACAACTCTGTGATTCATCAGGAATATTGTATGTTCTTTGCGCATACAAACACTGTAAAAACCTGAATCTATCAGATACCATTAAAACTATATGAGCATGAAATAAAAGCCGCCTGTCAGGGCAATATGTAGTCTCTTATAGTTTCTTCCTTTTATTGTCTAAAGCTATTGTGATACCTATAGGATATGGACAAACTTGTAAGCTGAAAATTGTTGTATTTTAATACATCTACTTTTTGAAATAACAGCATTATATGTAACAGAGTGCAAATGCTGTGAATTGTTTCTTGTTAAAAAAAAGAAAGAAAAAAAGACAAAATACAAAAAAAAACCCAAAAACATGAATAATGATCTTCATGATTTATATAGGGGTTAGAATCAACTTTTTTTCTTTCATTTTTAATTTTGTCACACAACAGTGTTTTAATAAATATAATAGTTAAAATTAAATTTAAAAAAAAAAAAAAAAACAACATAATAACAAAATTATCTGCAATTTCAACAGACATTAGAATTCAGATTATTACTTGTCACAAAAACATAATTATCTAATCCTCAAAAGGTATGCACAAAAAAGATAATTTCAATGAATAGGCTGCTAAGGCAGTTTGTAATAGCTGACCCTGATCTAGTACAAGGAATTTTAATGAAGATAATTGTAATATATTTATCTTGACACCATGCACACATTTATATTGATTAAGTATTTAAAAATAATGATTTTGATAAAGTATGGGTGTGAGGCCAATGTAATTAATGTGTAAGCTGAGAACACAAGCATACCAACAGCAAGAATAAATGTGCTGTACAAGCATGACTTACACAAATATTATACGTAGTTTACAGAATGTATATACATCATAATTGTATGATTTTATAAAAATTCATCTTTTTTATATACATTAAATCTCATGTATTGTTTTCCCTCTGACAGCCAACCAACCCCACTCCCCTCCCTTAAAAAACAAGAGGGCCATGATGGCCCTGAATCGCTCACCTAGGGCTATGATTTGTACAATCTTGGTAGTGGCCCATAAGATGATGCTACATACCAAATATCTAAGCTCTAGGCCTTATGGATTCATAGAAGAAGATTTTTTAAGATTTTTCTATATAACTCTATGTAAAACAAGTGACCCCTGGTGCGGGGTCATTTATCACCATAGGGCTATGATTTATACAATCTTGGTAGTGGCCCATAAGATAATGCTACATACCAAATATCTAAGCTCTAGGCCTTGCAGTTTTGCAGAAGAAGATTTTCAAAGTTTGCATTTTTAAAATCTATTTTTAGCTCCTGTGACCTAATTATGCAATGGACCAGAACCATTTATACAACTTTAGTAGAGCTTCATCCAAGGAACATTCCTGCAAAATATTTTTCAAATTGGCCAAGCCGTTTAGGAGGAGATGTTGTTTGAAGCAATTGTTGACGCCGGACGCACGCACGGACGACGGACGCCGGACAAAAGGCGATCAGAAAAGCTCACCTTGAGCACGTTGTGCTCATGTGAGCTAAAACCAAGTGAAGAAAAACATCAAACCAATAAAAATTGAACAGAAAGGACTTGAGAAGCTACTATCAAAAATAAATCCATCAAAGGCTTCTGGCCCAGATAACATTCCTAATAGAATACTAAAAGAATGCTCAAAAGAACTAGCCCCAATCCTGAAAATAATCCTACAGTATTCAATAGACACAGGAGAATTACCAAAAGACTGGAGAGATGCAAACATCTCAAGCATCTTCAAACAAGAGGGCCATGATGGCCCTGAATCGCTCACCTGAGTACCATTGCTTCAGCTGATGTCAAGGTTTTTAAACAGACAAGGATTCTGATATAACTTAATCTAAAACATTTTACCCCTGACAATACTACACACCAAATATCTAAGCAATGGGCTATATGGTTTCAGAGAAGACTTGGGCGCAGGGTCATTAATCACCGTAGGGCCAAGACTTTGAAAATCTTTGTAATGAACCATTAGATGCTACTACATACCAAAAATCTTAGCTCTAGGCCTTATTGATTCATAGAAGAAGATTTTTTTAAGATTTTCCTATTTAACTCTATGTAAAACAAGTGACCCCAGGTGTGGGGTCATTTATCACCATTGGGCTATGATTTGTACAATCTTGGTAGTGGCCCATAAGATGATGCTACATACCAAATATCTAAGCTCTAGGCCTAATGGATTCATAGAAGAAGATTTTTTAAGATTTTCCTATATAACTCTGTGTAAAACAAGTGACCCCTGATGCGGGGTCATTTATCACCATAGGGCTATGATTTGTACAATCTTGGTAGTGGCCCATAAGATGATGCTTCATACCAAATATCTAAGCTCTAGGCCTTATGCATTCATGGAAGAAGATTTTTTAAGATTTTCCTATATAACTCTATGTAAAACAAGTGACCCCTGGTGCGGGGTCATTTATCACCATAGGGCTATGATTTGTACAATCTTGGTAGTGGCCCATAAGATGATGCTTTATACCAAATATCTAAGCTCTAGGCCTTATGGATTCATAGAAGAAGATTTTTTAAGATTTTTCTATATAACTCTATGTAAAACAAGTGACCCCTGGTGCGGGGTCATTTATCACCATAGGGCTATGATTTGTACAATCTTGGTAGTGGCCCATAAGATGATGCTACATACCAAATATCTAAGCTCTAGGCCTTATGGATTCATAGAAGAAGATTTTTTAAGATTTTTCTATATAACTCTATGTAAAAAAGTGACCCCTGGTGCGGGGTCATTTATCACCATAGGGCTATGATTTGTACAATCTTGGTAGTGGCCCATAAGATGATGCTACATACCAAAAATCAAAAGGTTAGGCCTTGTGGTTTCAGAGAAGAAGATTTTTTAAATTTTCATTTTTAAAATCTATTTTTAGCTCCTGTGACCTAATTATGCGATGGACCAGAACCATTTATACAACTTTAGTAGAGCTTTATCTAAGGAACATTCCTGCAAAATATTTTACAAATTGGCCAAGCCGTTTAGGAGGAGATGTTGTTTGAAGCAATTTTTGACGCCGGACGCACGGACGCACGCACGGACGCCGGACAAAAGGCGATCAGAAAAGCTCACCTTGAGCACGTTGTGCTCATGTGAGCTAACAAGAGGGCCAAGACGGCCCTAGATCGCTCACCTGAGAAAAGTATCATTCATTGCCTGTACAAAACAGATGGCTTTAGAATTAAAATGATGAGGTGAAACAATGTTCAGGAATTTTCTGACCCCATCCACAAAAGATATCATCATGACAAACATTCTGCCAAAGTTTGAGGATGATTGGACCAAAAATGTTGCCCTCAGAGTATAAACAAGATTTTTCTAAGATTTGACCTACTGACCTACATTTCTATCCAGCCCCACCCATTTTCAAACTGGTTCGAGATATCATCATGACAAACAATCTGACCAAGTTTGAGGAAGATTGCATCAAAACTGTGGCCTTTAGTGTGTAAACAAGATTTTTCTAAGATTTGACCTATTGACCTACTTTTCGGTTCGGCCCTGCCCATTTTCGAAAGGGTTCAAGATATCATCAAGACAAACATTCTGACCAAGTTTGAGGAAGATTGGATTAAAATTGTAGCCTCTAGTGTGTAAACAAGATTTTTCTAAGATTTGACCTACTGACCTACTTTTTGATCCAACCTGACCCATTTTCGAAAGGGTTCAAGATATCATCAAGGCAAACATTCTGACCAAGTTTGAGGAAGATTGGATCAAAATTGTGGCCTCTAGTGTGTAAACAAGATTTTTCTAAGATTTGACCTATTGACCTACTTTTTACCCATTTTCAAAAGGGTTCAAGATATCATCAAGACAAACATTCTGACCAAGTTTGAGGAAGATTGGATCAAAATTGTGGCCTCTAGTGTGTAAACAAGATTTTTCTAAGATTTGACCTACTGACCTACTTTTTGATCCAACCTGACCCATTTTCGAAAGGGTTCAAGATATCATCAAGACAAACAGTCTGACTAAGTTTGAGGAAGATTGGATCAGAATTGTGGCCTCTAGTGTGTAAACATCAAAATTGTTGACGGACAAGATTTTTCTAAGATTGACCTACTGACCTACTTTTTCCTGACCCATTTTCGAAAGGGATTTTTCTAAGATTTGACCTACTGACCTACTTTTTGATCCAACCTGACCCATTTTCGAAAGGGTTCAAGATATCATCAAGACAAACATTCTGACCAAGTTTGAGGAAGATTGGATCAAAATTGTGGCCTCTAGTGTGTTAACATCAAAATTGTTGATGGACGACGGACGATGGCAGACGGACAATCAAGTATCCCAAAAGCTCACCCTGAGCTATGCTCAGGTGAGCTAAAAAAAAAAGAGGGCCAAGATTACTCTAAAGATGCTCAAGTGAGAAAAAATGCCTTCATTGCCTATACAAGTTGCTAAATTATTGTTTAATTGTACTAAATACATTTCAATTCCAAAAAAAAACCAAAAACTGAGAGATTATGCTTTAAACAAATTTAAACATAAAAGGGGCATAACTCCTGATCTAATTGGCCGATATCAGCCATAATGGAACTTGGCCGAAAGAATATGGCTATAAACATTGTTCTACAGACTAAAGACGATTACTGGAATGAGTGGAAACAAAGTGAAATCTGTTGTTTTTTTAATATCAAAAGGGGCATTAATCTTGACCTAATAGACTGATATCAGCCATAATCAAACTTGGTTGAAGATATGTTAATAAACACTGCAATAAAGTTTGAAGATGATTCTTGAGAAATGAAGATGCTAGAGTGCAAACAAACTGAAATCTGGCATTTTTTATATAAAAAGGGGCATAACTCCTGACCTTATAGGCTAATATCAGCCAAAAACGAACTTGGTCAAGAGATTATGGTAATCCCATTGTCATAAAGTTTAAAAATAATTGCTTAAGAAATGACTTTACTACCTGAATTTACTGTCACTTCGACAGTATTTCATGCTGAAGAAATGAAGATGCTAGAGTGCAAACAAAGTGAAAGCAATCTGGCATTTTTTAATATTAAAAGGGGCATAACTCCTGACCTAATAGGCCGATATCAGCCATTATCGAACTTGGCAGAGATATTATGATAATAAATATTGTCATAAAGTTTGAAAATGATTGCTTAAGAAATGAAGATGCTAGAGTGCAAACAAACTAATTGTGGACGATGGATAAACAACAGACTGATGACAGACATTCGTCGATCCTAACAGCTCATCCTGAGCACATGTCCTCAGAAGAGCTAAAATTTATGGTAATTCCAAGTCCTTGTGTTGAGAAACAGAAAAAACTAGGGAAAATGTTTTTTTTTCAAGCCTTGCTATCTTCTAAGTGTTTTCATTTCTTTACGGTTAATTCTTGGATTATTGCAGTTTTAATGTAAAAAAGTTGTATACCAGTAGAATGACTAATAGAACTTGTTCATATTGAGAACAATCAAGATTCATTCAACACTTACACTTAAATTACCTTGAAAAAGAGTCAATGTTTTAGTAGTATGTCAGAAGACTAACACTGATAATCTGTTGCACTTCTTGTTCATATGAGAGTTTTCTGGTATGTATCATCTCTTATCAACCAATAAGCTAATATTAATCAGTATCATCTCTTATCAACCAATAAGCTAATATTAATCAAATTATGTATATATAAGAGTTTCAGACTTTTTTGTTCATGCAGATTGGGCATAGCCAAATGATCAAAGGTAAGATATCGGAAGCAGGGCAATGCTTAGATGACTTGGTGAAATAGGAGTTTTCCAATACTTTAAGCAGAGGAACAAGTGTTTTTTTGTCAATTATCAGAATTATCCTTCAGTTTCATCATCAGTCCTGTTAACCATTTATCTTGTTTTAAACTGTGAATTATTTGAGGTTCAACAATCTTAAAACACACTTTATCAATAAGTTAGCCACAGCAGATGAAAGCAAAAAAAACTTAAAAGGCACTACATGTATTTGTAGGCAGCATGAACAGTTAATGGACTGATATAAAAGCACCATCTGGTAATTAAATTTAAATCATCTAAAGCTGACATATAATTTCACATTAACAAATACCCATGCAGCTATGCATTCACTGTATCACAACTAGAAAAAAAACTTACAGTAATTGAAAATCATCTAAGTTATAATGAGAAAAAACATTAAAACATTTTCATTTCCTGACAACATTTGACCACAAAATGCTCCATTAGTTACTGATGTTTTAAAATCCAAATGGAGAGTATCAAATGTATGTAAATGCTTCACGAGTAAAAATGTCAAATTGCGACTTGATCCAACAGTTGATAAATTGAGAGTAATGGAAAACATGATTGTTGGAGTCCAACATTGATGTTTTTGTTCCCTACAATGTTTTTAAAACTTTGAAAATTACAGCTGATGATGCAACACATCTGAGAGATTTTGTTCTACAGAGTGAAATGTTTATTCTTTTTTTTTCACAGACAAAAGAAGTCTAATGGACTATCTAGTCCCAAATTCTAAGATGTCTAATGGTGGACTATTTATAATAAATTGATATAATACATAGGATAATCAGAGGTTCAAATTTTAAGTGTTGAACACTGCAATCTTGATTGGAACAATTGCATATATTATGTGCCTTGTCATATACATTCACATCACTACTGCCAGGTTCTACCAGGCTCATCTGATTGTGTGTTAGTCACAGCATCTGAGATTGAAGTGCTAGACACTTCATCAGATTAATGACTGTGCAGCAATCTTCATCACTATAAAAACTACAGATAAATTATTCATCAAATACACATCACAACAGAATAATGATCACACAGGTGTGGAGACCATATATTATGACTGGTGGATGTAAATTATACAAGTTAATGTGGACTATACCTAGCCGTTTTAAATGGAATGATTGCACTTGAACAAACATACAGGTTTACTAATCTATTACAATAAAATGTGGAGAAATTTAATGACTGTAAAATAAAGCTACTTACAACAGTAGTAATATTATTAGTAGTATAAGCAATAAAACACAATGATAACAATAAAATTTAAAACAGCATTCAAACTACAGACAGCTTAAGGTACACTATAAACTTTATTCTCCTATAAATATCAGTTAACTACTGTAAGTTTAAACTGATTACTGTCTCACTGATTAGGAATCGAGCATTTTCACAACTGATACTTATCTTCCCTGACAGTTCCTTGACTGGACTAGTACTTTGTTCTTTGAAGTTCATAAAGATTTCTTGCCCTCAGTGGATATCAAACTTATGACCTTTAGATTCAGAAACAATGAACACAAACATTTTGAAGGCTGACAGTGCATATAAAAACAGAAAGGGATGGAGCAGTTTCACGATTAGCACTCAGGTTGACCACGGCACTTTCTTCTAGACTTAATTATGGTAGTTGAAATATAGTTTCTCTGCTGATGTGCCTATGACAATTGCATGGGCCGTATACAGGTATGGTAGAAGTTGACGTCTTAAATATATCAGCATTCCATATTCTCGCAATGTCTATACAGTATTATCATAGCTCACTTTTTCTTACTCCAAAAGTGCATGTATGATCCTTACCATCATATCAATATCCTTCTCAAGACTGGAGATCCTACAGGATATGCATGCTAACATTCAAATCATGACTGTCTAATGCCCACACTAAAACCTCGTCCTTTGCTTAAATCCCAATCTCTGCCTTCTTATAATATGCTTATATGTAAAGCAAATTTTCTGTGTTCAAATCTGTACAACAACAAAACCTTTACTATTTATGATTTTTTTCATATTTCATCTACATATTGACTTAAATATTGCCATTACCTATAACCCCACATATCATCACTTAGTATGCGCAAAGTTATGTCTGGTTCCCAATATGAGTCAAAGGCATGCATAAAATCTCCAACCAAGCCTGGTTCAAGCTCAAAACAAACAGACACTCTAAAATCTGGCCATCATGCACACCCGGCATATTGCAGCACTCTACAAGTCTTATCATTACAGATACTTACTGGAATGAGAATACTAGGATGGTTTTGATTGGTTAATTAATGAAAATGGCTAACAAGCAAAATAACATGTTCAGCTCACACTCATGTATAATGAGGTCATAATTTGTAAGAAAAATAAACACAAACAGTAGACAGTGTGGACAAGCACACAAGACATAACTTCACAACATGCAGTAATCAATTAAAATGGCAATTGATTGATGAACATCTTCACTCCTGACACAAATTATAAACTTCAATCTTCCCTCTAACTTACTGATCTTTAGGTTAAAATTTGTAAACTTTATTTTATCTAGGTATAATGTTGGGACTGCCGAATATAACATACTTATGTAAGTAAGAATGGGACAACTGGTATTTCATCAAAATTACTGATTCTAGTTTCAAATCTATTCATCTGAGAAAGCTCTCAACATTCTGATGACATGGAGATAGATATAGAATTAAACGTGTTTTATCAATATTTCTTAAGAAGTATTGTTAAAGTTTAAGTCAGAGAGAAAATTAAAGAGAAATCATTATCAGGAGTGACTTTGGATCACTGTAGCAACACTCAATGTTAACACTTAACTCTATCACAGACAAGACTCCTTATAAGACCTAATAAGACCAGTCTAAAGCTCTGCCTGGATTACTTTCCACCCTGGTTAGGTTTCATACTGTTACCTGGTATCTGAATATCATACAGAAAGGCAGAAAACAGCATAGAACCAGATCAGTCTGCAGTTTACTTTCAGGTATAACTGTTCTTATACTTGTCTGTTTAGTATTTTCCTCATTCCTTAACCATACGAAAACTGTAATATGAACAGCATAAAACTTGGACAACCTTCAAGCAAATTGCAGGCTGAACATGTGTTACACTGTTCAAATCTCATAAGCAATTTTGAGTTGGAAAAAATATTGCAAAACTGAGTCAAACTGATAAAAAGACTTCTGTTTCACTATGGCTAAACTATGGGCCTCTCCCCATCATAAAGGTCCATGTTTGCGCACAGTGTATGATGTCACATCAGAGTAATGGCAGACTGATAGAGTACAGTGTCAAGGGCCAGTCTATGGTCTCCACACATGTCACAGGAACAACATCCAGGGTTTGTTACCTCCATGTCATAATCCCACTGTTCCGAGAAAGATTGGGGAAGAGTCGAGCAAAAATACGTGAGAGCATAAGCGCTATACCATGGCTGTGAAGATAGTTTGAGTTAGAAATTTAATTTCCTGCTTTGCATAAATAATTAGACTTAGGAAAATTAACAAACTCATAACAAAGTAATTTATACTTAAAACCTAATTTTCAATGAAATATGATACAGTTTTAAAATGTACACATTATAAACGCAGATGGATTTTTATTGGAAAATAGAAACAAAACATTTATTTCATTATATACTTCAAATGTGTGAATACAGTTTGGGAAATAACTAAACAGCAAATGTGGCTTTGTGTCAACTGTAACATGACACAATGGGTTCTAAAGCTTTCTCATACAAAGGAACAAAAGGAGAATCTAATACAGTGTAAAATAAACATAACTCGTGCTATATAGCCAATGACATGCAGGTAACAAAATGGAGTTTTCCACAATGTCTGACAAATATGTATATATATACATACACAAAGATCAAAATTCTTGTTGTATCAAAATACAATATGGTAAATGACAGCTTTTATCATCGAGTGACAAGTCTTATTGTATAAAAACCTAACACAGTACACTCTGTACATATACCAGATACATTGTGACACCCTTCAGTGCTTTCCTTGCTAGTAACACATTCATAAAATAATGCCAATTCTTAGAATACACAAAAGTTTGTAGATAATATATACTAATACACTTCTAAACAGATTAATCCCCTTGCATTAGTCTTGCATGCTTGTCATATTTTACGATGTCTTAGTTTTGTTGTAATAAATTCTCAAATGAACCTCCTGGATAACTGATTAAAGTGACAAAATAGAACACACATTATGCAACATTCTTTTAATGCAATTCAATGCATATTGTGATACTCAATGATTCTCAAAAAAAAAAGTAATATAATAAAAAAAGAAATAAATATGAAATTTTCATATTTGTTTAAATTAGAAAATTAGGATTACTATTTCATTTGTCCAGAAAAAAGTCAGGTGAACCAAATGTACAGAATCATGTAACTTTTCTTTACCTTGCCTGTTACCTAGCTGAGGAAACTCCATGTTTGTACAATAGATATGACCCTTATGTGTCTTCATATAATCACATTCTACTCTATAACACTACCATCGGACAGTCTTGTCAAAAACCTATCTGTGGCGAGATACTCGTAATCATCTAAATTATAAACACTGAAGAAAAATAACATTTCAAGACCATTTGATTCACATAAAGAGATTTACAAAGAAGGAAAAGGAATCTTGACATTTTAGATAGAAATAAGACCTTATAATACTTCTTGTCATATTGGCAAAATAACTGATATCAAACCTATCACATGGTTCATACAAATTTTCTGGGGCAAAACTTTAAAATGTTTAAGGTTTTGAAATCTGAAATTAAGGACTTGCATAAACCACAGCTTATGCTTTAACTTTTAAGGCATGAACAGGATGAACCTCATTTTTTAACAACTTAATAAACACTTTTTATGATTAATATTGTAATTTCCAATTCCAAGGTTTCAGTTAATTTGAAGGTTTGTGTTCATAAGACAAAGTGTGATTTTCAGGGATTTTTCAAGACATACTTCAAATTCAAGCATTTTTCAAAACCTGTGTAAACCATGTTTCACTATCAGTATGGATTATATTTTGAAAACCTGACTTTCACTCAACATTTAATATGCTCAGTCTTTTGTCCTTCAAAATAACAACTTAAAATATGCTGCAAGCTACCTATAAATCTTTTTGTTGCATTCATTCTTTTTATCAAACATAAACACTACCTTTTCTTAAACACTGTGAATTCATTTTCATACAAAGGAACAAAAGGAGAATCTAATACAGTGTAAAATAAGCATAATTCCCTTCTGTTGTTTTAATGAAAGTAAATAAGAAATAAATCATTGTTGTATTAAACATGACAAAAAAAATCGGATGACAATAGGAACAAAAAGAAAGTAAATGAAGCAGGTAAGGACCTAAATGGTATGTATTTTATGGTGTTCACAGTTGTGTATATACAAGCCATACAAGATGCAAACTACAAAATAACAAATCTACGGCTCATCATTAGTACTGAAATATGAGTGAGGGACGAGGCTGTGACATAAAGCTAATATTTTGGACAGAGAAGAAATAAACACTCAAAATAAAAAAAGATGATAAAAAAATTCAAAAGAGGAAATTCTGCAACTTTCATTCAAAGATTCCATGTGACTGACAGAAGTAACTTGTTTCTTTTAGTCTAAATAAGTCTCAGCATCTACATAAAACAAATACAATACTTCAAAAATCCAGTCTGACAATACCCCCCTAAGTCACATTACTCTTACATTGGGCCAGCCATAACTGTCATTGTGTTCTATTGTTTACTAAACACTAATTCAAGTTTGATCCTGCCTGAGGAAGTAATTTTCAAGACCTTCCCAGGCACACAACACTAGTCCAACTATAGATTTAGTAGAAATGTTGCAGGGGTTATGCATATAATTCCCAAACAAATCTAACTACACTTATGCTTGCATATAGGGAGAAATGATAAGCAATTTGAACAACCATGGTAGCCTTTGACCACGGATTGAACCCAAAACTGTCCACAACTGTGGAGAATGCTCTTTTTTTCAAGGACACCAGGAAAATCTGATGCTCTTTTTTCAAAGACATCAGGGAAATCCGAATGTTTCCAATGTCATTTAAAAAAAAAAAAAAAAATCCCAAAAGATCAAATTATATCTTCTATCTCTATCTGATGTTGCTTACCACTCAAAATATTCCTAATGAGCAGATCTATCAAACTCTAACAAAACTGATATTGTGTTAAATTTTGTGATGTCTATCAAAGTATAAATGAGACTGCAACTTCTGCCACAATTCTTTTACTTGCTACACAACATAAGCACTTCACCAGAATGCAACAAAAACGAGAACAAACTAAACATTTGTGATTTAACAAAAGATAACTATTACAAAAATAAAGGAGAAAAAAGCATGTTAATGCACAGAAAAAAAGGTGAAATTATTCTGAAAAATAATAGGGTTTCCACATGAGCTATTCTCACTGCATTTTCTAAATAAAATCATATACATTTCTATATCAGTTTTTTTATTAATATATTAACCTTTATAACAAATTTGACTTTTTCAATATTCTAAAATCAATACAATACCCTAAAATTTCATTTTTCACTGTCAGATTTAATATAACTGAAGAGCATAAACAGCATTTTTTCACTAATAAATAAAATGGTAATGTATGTGCATTCCCCTTAAAAGATATTCATAATGTCAAATTCTCAAGAAAATTATAACAGTGTGTGGTAACCCCGAACCTTCCAATATCCTACAAGACAGTGGCTACCCTGCCCCTGCCACAACATGTCACTCTGTTACAGAGTGACCACCTACCTCATCTGACTCATCCATTTTGAAAGTGATCTTCTCCACAGCGTCCCCCATCCTGTTGAGGAACCGCTTGACCCCAGCCCCACTGAGCGCCGAGGTGTTTGTGGCCTTGGGAAGTTCTCCATCCCTCTCGAGGAAGTCTCGGAAGTCGGGGTCAACACGTAACACAGGGTGGCTGGCTGTTCTATTCAGGTACCTGCAAACAACCAGATATTTTCCATTTACTATATTTTGAGTGACATTCCAATCTTATAAATCATTTGAGTATTGGTATACACATTTTTTTTCTTGTTTACATTTTATACCATTACAGTGAATAACATCTGATATAGTTTGGAGGATCAATTTTTCTGGGGGACTTCTTTTCATGGACTATTAATCCCCATGAAAACTGTCCATTTAGCAGACCTCTTGAATTTGTTTTTTAGAACATCCACAAATAAATCCACAAAACTATATGTAATTTATAATCATTGAAATTTAATGTCAATAAAAAGTGAGGATTATACAGTACATATAATCTTACTACATTTTAGTATCATTAACAGCTACCTTTTATCAATTAACACTTTTTTTTTCTTCCAAGTGAAAAGATGTATGTTTGTTTGTGCTTAATGTCCCCCAACAGTATTTCAACCATTTGAGGAATTTGTCAACATGAGACAGGTATAATGCTGCTATACTGCAATATGACACAGTAGACATATTGCATGATACCACACCCAGTATCCGGACACATGGATCTACCACAACATACTAAGCGTTAAGCAAAAAGTTTAACTTTAAGTACAATTTTCAGTGAGTTTGGAATATCATGGCTAGGGATAAAATCCATGTAAAATGGCATGATCTAGTGAAGGTTTAATACATATGTGATCAGCATATGAAACCCTCTGTCCAGTGTGCCACTCACCTCTCCAGTGCAGCCCGTCGTCTCTCCAGGAAATCCATGGATGTTGATTCCTCCTTCGACATCTTTACCTTGGTCATACCTTACACACAGTGGAGAGAGTCATACACAATATATACAGCATAGAAATAATCTCTCTATATATATAAGGCAAATAAGTCCTGCCAAATTTTGTGAAGCTTCACTCAAGGATCATCCCTTTCAAATTAAATCAAAATCTGTCTAGCAGTTTCAGAGAAGATGTCATTTAGAGTTTTCACTATATACACATATAAGGCAAATTAGCCCCCGCCCCTGGCGGCCATGTTTTTTTATGGATCAGAATAAAGAGTTACCCAAGGAACATCTGTACCAAAATATTTTGAAATCTGGCCAATAGTTTTGAAGGAAATGATTTTTAAGTAATCATATTTTTTTCTTTCTGTTGCCATGGCAACCAGAGTTCCACATGGATCAAGTTTATTTTAGCAACTTTTGTGTAGGTTCACCCAAGGAATATCCCTGCCAAATTTAATCAAATTCTGCCTAGCGGTTTCAGAGGAGATGTCGTTTCAAGTAAATTATAGACGACGCACAACGGACGGAGGTGATCACAAATGCTCACTTTGAACACATCGTGCTCAGGTGAGCTAAAAAAAACCTGAGTAAGTGGACAAGGACTTAAAACCCAGAGAAGTACAGGGCTTATTGATAGTAAGAGAGTAACAATAATGACATCGCCACAGAGGCTTCCTGAAAATATTGTAGTTTTAGTACAGAAAAAATTGATAGAGGAACAATTATCCAAGCATCAGGTATTATTAAAGGTAAATTCCCAGATCCTGTGTGGAGAAATGACAAGTTGAAGAAGGCAAATATGCTCAGTCTCCTTGCCTTGCAATCATCCCAAAGTGTTTCATACCCCCCCCCCCCCCTCGCCACCTAGATTATCACAACTAAATCTGTCAGTGAAACATTTGAGCTTAGAAACATTTTTGAGTCAATAAAATTACAAAATATATCAAGTTATATCATTATTTTAGTTACAAAAAAGTGCCTTTTCACTTCTATTCTAGTGAATATAATGCTCTTCAACTGATTCTTTTCTTGAGTAAAATACATAATATTATAGTCAGAAATTCTGAAAATTGCCCTTCTAATTCTCAGAAAAGAAGGATCTCATTCAACATTAGACTACCTCAATAAAGCATGCCATAACTGGTGACAGTATCAACAAGTCTTGATACACACTTTTGTTTTTTTCATAAGATGTCTTTTACTGACTAGAAAAGCTCCATTTCAGAAACTTAAGCAAAAGCTAAATTTAACAACTTTATGGAAAATCCAAGGTTATAAATATAACAATTAAAAACAAAAACAGAGATGTGTAGTGAAAACCATGGTATGAATAAATCTAATTATTAAAAATACATGATCGAAAAATAGAAACATTTAGGTAAACCCAAAGGTATAAAAATAGTAAATTTTAGGAAAATCCCGAGTATGAATATTACAATTAAAAGCAAAAGAGATTTAGTAAAACCCAGGGCATGAAAACAAAGATGAATGGTATAAAATAGCAAAATCTTTAGTAAGCCCCAGGGTATAAATATAGAAAATTTTAGGAAAATCAAACTCAGTCGCAGTAGTTACCTCCCCTTACAGCTGTAGATAACCACTGCCACCAAAAAATTTATTTTACTGCGTGTGTCTTTTCCCTAAGTATGTTTTCTTTAATAAACATCAAATATCACCTCTTGTTAAAACAAGAGGGCCATGATGGCCCTGGATCGCTCACCTGAGTACTATTGCTACAACTGATTACAAGGTTTTTAAACAGACAAGAATTCTGATATAACTCAATCTTAAACATTTTAGCCCTGACAATACTACACACCAAATATATAAGCACTGGGCCTTATGGTTTCAGAGGAGAAGACTTAGTGCGGGGTCATTTATCTCCAAAGGGCCACCATTTTGAAAATCTTGATAATGAACCATTAGATGATGCTACATACCAAATATCTAAGCTCTAGGCCTAATGGATTCATAGAAGAAGATTTTTAAAGATTTTCCTATATAACTCTATGTAAAACAAGTGACCCCTGGTATGGGGTCATTTATCACCATAGGGATGATTTGTACAATCTTGGTAATAAACCATAAGATGATGCTTCATACCAAATATCTTATCTCTAGGCCTTATGGATTCATAGAAGAAGATTTTTAAAGATTTTCCTATATAACTCTATGTAAAACAAGTGACCCCTGGTATGGGGTCATTTATCACCTAGGGCTATGATTTGTACAATCTTGGTAATGCCATAAGAGATGCTACATACCAAATACTAAGCTCTAGGCCTAATGGATTCATAGAAGAAGATTTTTAAAGTTTCTATATAACTCTATGTAAAACAAGTGACCCCTGGTGCGGGGTCATTTATCATCGTAGGGCTATGATTTGTACAATCTTGGTAATGGCCCATAAGACGATGCTACATACCAAATACCTAAGCTCTAGGCCTAATGGATTCATAGAAGAAGATTTTTAAAGTTTTTTCTATATAACTGTATGTAAAACAAGTGACCCATGGTGCGGGGTTATTTATCACCATAGGGTCATGATTTGTACAATCTTGGTAATGAACCATAAGATGATGCTTCATACCAAATATCTAATCTCTAGGCCTTATGGATTCATAGAAGAAGATTTTTAAACATTTTCCTATATAACTCTATGTAAAACAAGTGACCCCTGGTGCGGGGGCATTTATCACCGTAGGGCTATGATTTGTACAATCTTGGTAATGAACCATAAGATGATGCTACATACCAAATATCTAATCTCTAGGCCTTATGGATTCATAGAAGAAGATTTTTAAAGTTTTTCCTATATAACTCTATGTAAAACAAGTGACCCCTGGTGCGGGGGCATTTATCACCATAGGGCTATGATTTGAACAATCTTGGTAATGAACCATAAGATGATGCTACATACCAAATATCTAAGCTCTAGGCCTAATGGATTCATAGAAAAAGATTTTTAAAGTTTTTCCTATATAAATCTATGTAAAACAAGTGACCCCTGGTGCGGGGGCATTTATCACCATAGGGCATGATTTGAACAATCTTGGTAATGAACCATAAGATGATGCTCATACCAAATATCTAACTCTAGGCCTATGGATTCATAGAAGAAGATTTTTAAACATTTTCCTATATAACTCTATGTAAAACAACCCGGGCGGGGTCATTTATCACCATAGGGTCATGATTTGTACAATCTTGGTAATGAACCATAAGATGATGCTTCATACCAAATATCTAATCTCTAGGCCTTATGGATTCATAGAAGAAGATTTTTAAACATTTTCCTATATAACTCTATGTAAAACAAGTGACCCCTGGTGCGGGGGCATTTATCACCGTAGGGCTATGATTTGAACAATCTTGGTAATGAACCATAAGATGATGCTACATACCAAATATCTAAGCTCTAGGCCTAATGGATTCATAGAAGAAGATTTTTAAAGATTTTCCTATATAACTCTATGTAAAACAAGTGACCCCTGGTGCGGGGTCATTTATCACCGTAGGGCTATGATTTGTACAATCTTGGTAATGGCCCATAAGATGATGCTACATACCAAATATCTAAGCTCTAGGCCTTGCAGTTTTGCAGAAGAAGATTTTCAAAGTTTGCATTTTTAAAATCTATTTTTAGCTCCTGTGACCTACTTTTTTAACCAATCTGAATAATTTGTACAACTTTGATAGAGGGCATCATAAGGATGATTCCTGTGAAGTTTGGTCAAAATCCCTTCAGCGGTTCATGAGGAGATGTTGTTTAAAGCAAATTGTTGACGACGGACGGACGCACGCACGCACGGACGACGGACAAAAGGCGATCACAATAGCTCACCATGAGCACGTTGTGCTCAGGTGAGCTAAAAATAAATCATTTTAAAAAATATTTTTGTTGTTGTGACAGCAGACGGAGATGCCATTTTGTTAGTTTATCATCACGTGACATTTGTGACGGCAGTGATTTTTTTTGCTTGCAAGGGAGATCACTGTGTGGAGTTTGGTTATAAATATTACAATTATTAAATAACCCTACCCACAAGACTTTTCTCTGGAGCAGGAGGCACAATTCTGCCGTAGTGTGCATGCTTTTCTCGCAACTTCTCATGCAATCCAAGGAAGTCACTAAACCTTCGAATCACAATTAGCTCTTGCTTCTTAAAAGCTGGAATGTTAGTCTGGAAATATAAAAATTGCATTGATATTTAATAACAAGAGCACTGCAAAGCATGGCAATATATGCCCGAAGGTATTGTAATGTTGGCAACGCTGTTTGTGAATTCTATCAAGGGCCTAATTATTTTTGTATCATATTCAGAATATGCTGACATGAGAAAACACTTTTGTTTGACTACCATGTTGTTTGCTGAAATATCTACATTTACTTCTAAAAGTTTCAGATCATAAAGTGCAAAATCCAGTCTTCATGAACATCTACATATAGGCAAGTATTGTTGGTAAGTTTGAACCAAATCCTTTAAGTAGTGGAGGAGGAGTTGCGTTCACGAGGTTCTGCTGATGGACGGATAGATAGACAGACGGACAACTGAGGGTGTAGCATGATACAACCCTTCGGGCTTATAAAAACTGAGAAGGGGACATAACTCTTGAAACTGTATGTGAGAGCAAAATCCAGCCTTCATGCACATCTACAATACATATAAGAGCAAGTAGTATGGGTTAGTTTGAACCAAATTCCAGTAGTGTAGGAGGAGTTGTGTTCATAAGGTTCTACTAACGGACACATGGATGAATGAACGGACAGACTACTGAGGGTATAACAAAAAAAATTAACTTAATACAACCCTTCAGGCACATAAAAATTGCACACATTTGTGAAAAAAGAAATTCCATATATAATGTACAAGTGGCTGGTCATTTAGATAGAAGCAAAAGTTTAAAAGTTTATATCAGCAGTTAAAAGAGTCCTTTAAAGTTCAGAGTAAATCTTTAAAATCCACTAACTGGTTTATATTTTTTGTCTTTACAAAATTACATAGTAAAGTATGTTTAGATTTTCTTTTAAAAACACACAGGGCTTTTTCTCCCTATATATATCTACCTCCAGTAAATGGTACCATTCCCAATAGCAAGTAGTGTTTTTCCCCTAATTTCCAATAAGAGAAAAATTCCCAATTTCATGACGCAGAATTGAATTACTGGTGGGTGTATTTGTATGAGTTGTGTTCAATACATAACAGTGAGAAAAAAATAATTTCCAACTCATTTAATTGCAATGCTCAGCAACTGTTTATAACTTTATAATGTTGTGCTAGAATCATTCAGATGTAAACATGATGCAATTTTTACAAAAGGGAAAAGGACTGTTAACTGTTTCAAAGTCATATTTCACCTACAAAGACTTTTTGGCACTTCTAGATATCTATTTAGGTATGAATGATAAATATGGAGGGAGAAATAATAAAGCCTCTCCAAAACATTGACAGAATTCCTTACCTTGGTGATACATTTGTACACGACATAGGCACCCATGCCGTCTCCTACTTTGTGGGGCTCTGTCACACTGATCTCTATAAAATACTGGTCCTCTTCAATCTGGCCAACAACAGAAACGTGACAGTGATTAGATCTTCTTGTAGTATCTTTCTCTTTGTTCATATTTAAATACTTGTTATTCATCACCATTTAATTGTTTTAAACTCTCTTTCATGTATTGACCAAATAAAACATCTATTTTATCATTTTAAAAATAATCAATAGTGAATCAGTGTTTGACACTAAGTCTGGCAGTCTGAGACCAGTTATACATGTAATTTGCATTTTACGTAGGGAATTTTAGGCATTTATTCAACAAGAGGAAAAATTCTGATGTTTTAAGGAGGAAACTTGAAGAGAATAACAGTTAATTGTGGAAGCAAATAGTAATAGTATAAAATTGATTTCCTATGCTCAAAGCTGCATATAAGACTCTGACTGACATATATGCAAACTAATGAACACACTAATGGTCAATACAAATGAATACACTGTCTACCAGTTTCTTCCACTTAAAAATCAACAACCCCTCTAACATATCAAACCCACCTTATCATCATCTTTCGAGGATGTCCGTGTTGATGTAACTCGAGATGAAACAGTTGTTGATGTTGTTGAAATGTCCAGTTTGGGTCTCTCTTCCTCAGCAGAGATTGGTCTAATAGGGGCCACGGGTTCAGCTGGAGGGTCTTCAACTGGAGGGCTATCTAAGGTCAAGGTAGGGGCTTGGGTAGGGGTTTTCTCATCCTCGTCAGATTCCAATTTCACCTCAGAGCCGCCACCTGCTCATATCAACAAATGTTCTTTCAGACTCTTTTTAAATATTCAGTTCTTCTATTGTATAAATAATTAAACTCTTAGTCTTCTCAACATGAAGTAATTACATCTGCAATTGCTGTTGTATGTAAGACACAGTTATCCAGCTAAAGGATCACAGTCGATTTCTTTCCTTCTATGACTGGTACCTAAAACAGGACTCAGTCATAATTTAGAAGGGACCCAAATTGATTCACAAATCAAAAATGTATTTTTGATAGAGACATAATGTAAACCACTCCCACTCAGCTGAATTTATTTCAAAGGTGCTTCTCTTCCACAATATCTGAGTTTCTTGAAGCTATAAACCATTTCCTTCCATTTTGCAGAAAAATTGCAAGGAATTCTGTCTAAGCCAACATTTTCCCTTCACAATATCAGCAGAAATGTTTCTACTTTTTCTTCACAATTTTGAGAAAAACAATACTATTTTTCACAAACAAAGGGGTACCGGACCCATTCAATAGGAAAGAATCACTAGTTCATCATATAATAACTTCCCATCTGCATCAGACTTGAAGAAAACTTTTTAACTAAAACACACAATGGTATACCTCTAAAATATGCAGAAAATACACTGTATCAACAAAAAACAAAAAAAACAACAAAAAAAAACCCCCATGTTTTAGGCAGATAACTTTATTTAATTACATTATATAAACTACTCCGGGAAAAAGATTGTCTTTAATGGATATTTAGTAAAATACTATAATATTAGTCAATGTTGACCTCTTCAAATGTATGACATCGGGGTTTTCTTAAGTGGACGCCCGCTTGCCCGTGCCGGGTTAAAATCAACATGGGCAAGTGATTTTTCCAAGGAGATAGCCCGTTGGGCAAGTTTATTTTCGTAAATGAAATTTTTAGTTGTTTTTTTTTTATTATTTTATTTTCTACATTATATAGGGGGTGAGTTGCTTGCAAATTGTGTTTGATACATGTTAACTAAAATTCATCTTAATTCTACACATATTTAGTTTTAAACATTAACAAACACTAACTAACTTAAAGATCGGACATGCTGTTTTCACTGGAGGCAAGTAGATGTTCAAAGTAACTTGCCCCCTGGGCAAGTGAAAGTCAAATCTTTAAGAAAACCCCTGGACATGAATTTGAATCTGGTATCTAAAGCAGGAGGTACTTTGAAATATATTCATTTCAAGTAATACAGATTTGACACATACTGACATCAGTCAAAATCTAAGGGCAATGCCTGAAAATAACCACTCTGTTTAACCCTTTCCCTCATATAGACTCATTTTGACGCACTCAATAGGTACCACATAAAGCCTGATCTGCAGAAAACCACAGTTAAACCTTACCAAATTTAATTACAAAATCCTCATTTCCAGACCACTGAGGAGCAGCGAACAGCATAAAACCTGATCAGCCTGCGAGTTACTCGCAGGCTGATCTGGTTTTATGTTGTTCACATAGGTCTTTTCATGGTTTCCTCTATGAGGGAAAGGGTTAACTGTGTCTGGTTAACTTATAACAACTAAAATCAAACAGTTCAGTTTGAGAGTTGATAGTCTCACTCTTAGACCAAAACAAGTCCAATCTCCATCATCTCCTCCCTTATTCTCTTTGCAGTTAAAAATTATCTAAGCAGTTAACTTCCTAAACAATAGATGAAATCTGAATGGGTCCTTTTTTGTATCATATTCTGTTTCACACATGAGCTTCTATCAACTAACCAGAGAAGAGGTCCTCTGAATCATCTTCTTTGTCACTATCAATATTAATGTCTACAGGTATCTTGGTCTTCTCCTCGCTTTTAGGCACATCTTCGCCGACTGGATGGGATTCTGGCAAGGTCTCTGTTATCTACAATAGTGAATGGTACAGGTGTTATCTCTGTAAAAATATCTTACTAAACAGCTTTTGCAACCAAACATATTTTCACCTTCACATACTTAGGAATATTTTATATTATCATTTAATTCGTAAGACTGAAGTCACACATTGTAAAATGTTGATTTTTTTCTTTTAAACTCTCTCTCTCTAACTGGTTACTGGTATCATTTTGCATTTCACTCATAATGAAGATTAAATTTACTTCAGGAAATAACAAAACAGTGAGACCCTACTTGTTGGGAAAGCACCTGAACTGTTACTATTGTCAATTTTCTAATATCATGGTGAAAATATTTAAACAGTTTTATTTTTACAAACCAAATGAGTTCATTTCAAGTCATTGCAATTGTGGATAAATTATTTTCTGTATTATACATTATACATGTACTAGAAGAACTAATATCACTTTCTATTAAGAATTAAAACTAAAGAATTGAGGAACTTTTTTTATTTCCAGAGATGCAGGTACTGATCTGTGTTTTATTTATTCTGGGTATAGGAAATGAATAAATCCCAGTGTAGAATTTGGAAAAGATTGACATAAAAATTATATTAAATTACTAATTCTTCTTCAAAAATGATAATTACGAAATGAAATCTAACTTACACTGAATAACAACTTTTCAAGAAGATCAGAAGAAAAGAATCATTACAAAGGATAGGACTGGGGGAAGTGCTGGGAACAAATATGATCATGTGTCCAGGAGGTGCAAGGACTGTTTATTACCATTTATAAAAACTGAATGTATGAAATGCTTAATAAGATCTTGACTTTTTACCTCAGATTTGTTTTTCTGAAAAGATAAATATAATAGCAAAAATTAAAGACTGCAACATGTTCTTACATCCATTGTTTCATGAAAACAGCCATTTTACATTTACAAAATAATGGTCATCATTTATTGAGAAACAGACATATAAAATACACAGTTAAACTATAACTTCTTTGCAATATTATATCAAAGGCCCATACATGACCTATTGAGATGAGAATAGATTAGCAATCTAAGAAATAAAAAAATTCCTAACTCTCAACATTTTCATTACAAGAGTGAAGACTTCACCAAAATCTTTTTCAAAGCACAAAATAATGGATAGAAACATGATCTTTTGAATATATATTATGTGACAAAAGATTATAGAACTTCATATTTTCATCATAAATATGAATAAACACTGTCAGCAGTCAATGTGTTTGTGTGTACTATGCTGTGTGATTGACTCTGACTTTCTCCACTTTACACTTCAACAAAAAATCGATATTTCATTTACCTAACCACCTGTGAAGTATAACACTGTTTCGATTGACGAATATATACCATGCCTCCTTCGCAAGAGGAATCAAGTGGACAGAGTTTAACCCTTTCCCTCATATAGACTCATTTTGACGCACTCAATAGGTACCACATAAAGCCTGATCTGCAGAAAAAAACACAGTTAAACCTTACCAAATTTAAAGGCATCTCAAAACCCTTATATAAGTGACCCCCCCCCCATTTATTCACCCACCCAGCATGTGTGGGCATCTGTTTTCTGATAAGCCAGGCTGCCACAGTCTGTCACGATGTGTCCGTCAAACGGGTATTGTTCAAGATCCAAGTGTATGTATGCTATATTTGGGGGTTGAACATAGTCATTCACAGTTTGTAAAGGAAATAGTTGTGAATATACCAATTACGCAATCCTAAATTATACCAGAAATTATTCTATCAGTTCTTTTTTATTTAATTAAATATAAATCTTTATCTGTTTTCTTTCTTACTTTTGTTATTTCTTATACATTTTGTTATCTCTTTCTTTCATTCTTTTAGTTCTCATATATATTTTAATTTATATTTTATTTTGATTTGTAAAATTTATCATAAAAAGCGACATTAAGTTTGGAAATAAATTATGTATTACTAAATACTTTCATTCTCTCAATTCTTCCCTCAACTCATGTTTATGCCAGAAAATCAACACTGTTTTAAATACTTGATTTTTGTTTGTTATGTCATAATAATATAAATGAAGAAGAAAAACAACACTCATAATTTTCCATAAACTATTTATTAACTTCAATTCAATTATAAAATAAGCACGTTTTACAATGTTAGTAGCGTTTCATTACATTCTTAGGGTACAGGATTAACATGAGGAGGTCACTCATTTTAAGTCATTTTGAATACTAAAACTTGTATCTCTTTCATGTATTTTCAAAATCAAATATTTAACTATGAAATAAATACATAAACATGCAATTACAAATTTGACACCTAGTAATTAATGCAATAAAGAATATGTAAGAGATCATACAGTAAACAACCCATATTATCACTAACAGTCATTAAAATGTTTATGGCTTTGTGTAAAACTAGCCTACTGTCTCACTTCCATACTAGCAGGTAATTTAGTTTTGCATTAACCCATCAGAGGTTTTACTGTGACAGATTAGTACTATTTTGGCTAAAGACTCCCTGCAGTGATGACCAGCATTTAGCAGGTCTGGTCACAGCAGGTGGGAGCCTGGCTCAGTGGGATACCACATTCCTTTCGAGATGCCTTTAATTACAAAATCCTTATTTCCAGACCACTGAGGAGCAGCTAACAGCATAAAACCTGATCAGCCTGTGAGTTACTCGCAGGCTGATCTGGTTTTATGTTGTTCGCATAGGTATTTTCATAGTTTCCTCTATGAGGGAAAGAGTTAAAGTTCTATTTTTATAACTCGCAGAACTATGAATTGACTGTTTGTACATGTCACGTCGTGTAATCTGTTTCACACGCTAATTGATATGATTCACCATGTCGCATGGAAAGTGATGACAGCACAACGCATTTAAATAAAAAAAATAATCACAAATAAATAAAAGTTATTGACAAAAAAAATATATAAACACAAAGGCACATAATAAACAACACCAAAACGACTGCTTCCAACAATTTATTGATTCGTTAGAGTCATATACAGACCGTCATATACATGCACTTCCGGTAAACAAACTTTCGATTTCGTAGAGGTAAATATTGCAGAAAAATACCTTATTATGCCAACAGGATGCTGAAATATAATAAAAGATCTATTTTCACACTGCAAATGATTCAGGGTATGTTGATTGAAAATATCAATGTTATTTTTTTTTCGTTTTTTTTCGGTTATGTTTTTTTTCGGGGGGGGGGGGGTACGGAACGGAATTGTTGTAATGGGGAGGGGGGGGGGGGGGATTTTGCCGTCGACCGGTTGAGATTCCAAAATTTTAGGATCCCTGTTTGAGAGATAATAATAAATAAGTTTAAACAACTAGGTGGAAATGAAATCAGAGTCCGACAAATTCTTAAAAATTCTGGTAGCCCAGTGGGCGTTTTGTTACTTTATGACAGAAAATTTAGGAACTTAAAATTTACTTTTGGAGGATATTCATGGTTTTCTTTTTACTTTTCCTACATCAAGTTGGGATAGTGTTGGCATACAGGATGTTGCCGAATATTTGTCTCAATTTTATAAGCAGAAAAACAATTCCTGTCGAAAGTGTCTGCAAACATCTATGAAAACTATCCGAGTAATCCGCAAGCATCAGTGTCGTCCATTGATTGGATCAATTGATACGGCTAACAGGCGAATGACTCCACCTTTTTATTGATATCTTGGCTTATCAGTGATCACAGTAGGTATTTTCAATACATAATATAATGTATAGTATAGTAGAGACTAGAGAGGGTATACAGCTTGATGACACCGAGCAACCAGACACAGGAAATGGCAGTAGCCCGGCGGGCTACTAACGTAAAAGGGGTGGTAGCCCGGGCAACAAATTTGGTAGCCCACGGGCTCCGGGCATAGGATTTGTCGGACACTGACGTAAAATAGAACAACACTGGACTGCAGTTTCTATTTGCCAGTTTCAGGTTTCATACAATTAAACAGTTGTTTTTAATTAAACAAGTGTATTTTGATGCTCAATCATTTATTATTATGTTTTTGCTCACTTACAAAACTGGAAAATGAAACTGCAAAAACCAGTGACATAATCAGTGACACTGACCAAAGAATTATAATTACCAAAGTAAAACTTGTTATTAAAAACATATGTATGAATATATTGCTGAGAAATTCTTAGAATAGTTATCTCTTACTTTGCATACAAGGAAAATCATTCAAAATCGTTTAAAAAATGTGTTTATTTTTTATAGTTAAAGACGAGATATGGCGTCTGTTGAAGACAGAAAATTAAAATTTACTTTTGGAGGATATTCATGGTTTTCTTTTTACTTTCCCTACATCAATTTGAAATAGTGTCAACATACAGGATGTTGCCGAATATTTGTCTCAGTTTTAAATGCAGAAAAACAATTCCTGTCAGAAGTGTCCTACAGAATTCAAAGATTCGAAACTATCTGAGTAATCCACAAGCATCAATGTAGTCCAATGATTGGATCAGTTGATATGCCTAACAGACGACTGACTCCGCATTTTTATTGATACCTTATCAGTGATCACAGATGGTATTTTCATTACATAATACTGTGTAGTATGGTAGAGAGTGTACACGGCTTGATGACACAGGGCAACCAGACAGGAAATGGCAGTAGCCCTGCTGGCTTCTAACGTAGAAAAGGTGGTAGCCCGGCTGGCTTCTAACGTAGAAAAGGTGGTAGCCTGGCCAACTAATTTAGTAGCCCATGGGCTCTGGGCAAAGGATTTGTCGGACACTGGAAATAGATGGCACTCTACCTCAGGGTTGTTTAGCAAGAGTGAGTTTGTGCCTTGAAATTAATAAAAACACAGCAAAAGCAGTGTGGCATATTTACTGTCAAACAGGGAGCACAAGTCGTCCATGTTATCATAGTCTAGGAACGTGTACCTTTGAACCACATCTAGCTGTTTAACTGCGGCACTTATTAATGTAGGAATTGTGAAAAATCCCTGAATGTCATTCTATAGACTTACACATACGAACAATCAATCAGCACACACCAATGATACCCTTTATAGGGATAATGAATTTATAAGTCAATCGAGTCTGACATTTTATAAAGAAAGTTAACAGAACTGCGCAAAAATCAACCAGGGCTCATGATGTCGGTCACCAAAGGCGCCAAATGTGACAAAATTAGGAAACTGGCGCCAAATTTTTCTAATTGACGAATTTGTTTGGCCGTACGAAGAAGAAATCAGTAAATTAGTACCGCGGTTGTTTAAGTTCCATAATGCACAAAAATACAGGTCGTTCTACACTGTATACTACTTAAAGTAACCAGCACTGCTGTGGGATTATCCAATCAACACGCATTTTAAGGCTTCCTAATTATGCAAAGATGTGGAATACTAGGATGGTATTGGCAGCTTATAACTTGTTTACATTTGTCACACTCTCTACCGACTTTTGTTTATACCTGCATTTGGAACTGTTATGAAATTGCGCAATCATCACAATGGCGGCCATTTGCGAAAAACCTCAGCAATATTTACTACCATTTCTTTTAAAACATTTAAATTGATTAATTGGTTAACCTAGCTAGATTCCAACTGGTAAATAGCATAGATGTACCGATGTATATAAATGACTTGATGCTAATGGCAAATGGAGCGAGTCAAAACGTATCCAAACCAAATCGTACCCAATATATAACACACCCAAGAATTTTTTTTTGTATTTTTTTTTTTAATTTGAATTTTATACCTATTCTCAAAAAAAATTTCTTTATAACTGATTTATTTTATTTTTTGAAAGAAATATTATTTTTTTTGACAATTGAATGTAATATTTTTTAATAATTTATTTATAAAACTAAATGTGAATTAAATTCATTTAATTAACATTTAGAATTATATGACAGTATTTGTAGTGTTTTTATTTCAACATATTTTTTCAAATTCTTTTTATTTTTAAATATTATGCACCAACTGAATATGTCTTTGACAGTTCAAGTATAACAAATGCATATATCATACCAGTATATAAAGACAATAAAAGCTTTCTGAAAACATATTGGAGCCACTTGCTTTAAATTTGGCTCCAACTTCTTAAATTTGGCTCTAATTTTTCTCATTTGGCGAATGTGTTGGCGCAAACATTTTTACAGCCAGGGTGAGCCCTGTCAATAACCAGGTGAAGCCAAGGGGCGGAGCTACATTCTGATTGACATACACAATGTCTTTGTTTCTACTGTAAGAGTGAAAGCGACTGCAGTTTTATCGATGTAAAATTTTTCTAAAAGTCAAAGTCAATCGCACAGCATAGTTGCAAGTTGCCTCTCAGGTATATCCATTGCTTGTCATTGCTTTAATTTTAGTCTAGTAACTCGATATGCCAAGATTTGTATATAATAGGACATTACATACAAAGGAATAGACTGCTAATGAGGTATAACTATTTATCTTTAACACTGTTACTGAGTACCAGTATTTAAATACAGTAATACTAATTCAGCAAACGTTACCTATGTATTTCGAACATATGATAGTATCATACTGTATTTTAAATACAATTATGACACAGAAAGCAGCTATATCTACATTTTTTTTAATCAGTGTCACTCATTTATAAAGTTGGAAAGTCCTCTACTTCATGCTTGGTCATCAATTTAAGCAGTAATACTTATAACATGTAGAGTATCGCCATTTTCATACTATCCTGTATTCAAAAGAGCTATCCTAGCTTCTTAAAAGAAGGCTACAAGTGAAGTTCAAATGTGAGATGGATATGTGTAAAGAATATTTATCACACTGCACTGAAAGTGAATTCATGATGAAGTATGTCATGCCTAATCAATGTTTGACACCACCCCTAATCTCTACTGAGATCCGCTCCGGTTATTTTTTTTCGTATTGGCCTCCGCTGGATCTCTACCCAACCCTTATATAAAAGCTTCGGGAAATTTACACCGATACCCCTAACTCATTTCGGCCGTTCAAATCGATTGTTTTCGGATGCACACCTAAAAATCCACGCATGTCTAATAAGAAGACATATTTTTCTTTCCATTTCATTCAACATCATTGCCTTAGCTTACCGATTTCACCAGTTTTACAGCTACAGACTCACGAAACCTCCAAACTCGCCGTTTAAACCGCCATATTGTTTACATGCGATGGTTATCACGTGACTAATCCGTGATTGGATAACTACAGTTAGGTTCAACTCGCGGGTTATGTGGTACAGAGCGGTGTGTGGTTTTCTCGATCTATAAGAAAATAGAACGTATTTCACATAAACTTTCTTTTGAAAAATCGTTTTATACAGCAAAATTTCTTTGATTTTGCTAGGGCCGACTTATTGGCAAAGAGCATTTACCTTTTGCTGTTGAACAGTCGTAACTGAACTGAGCTGTAGTTTAAACTGCTTCGCCACTAGTCACGTGATCAAAATTTACAAAATGTCTGTTTAAAACTACGAGGTGAGCGGTTTGGTGTTTTCCGTCGCCGTATTTCATGAAATCGGCAAGCTAAGACAATGATGTTGAATGAAATGGAAAGAAAAATATGTCTTCTTACTAGACATGCGTGGATTTTTAGGTGTGCATCCTAGAACAATCGATTTGAACGGCCGAAACGAGGTAGGGGTATCGGTGTAAATTTCCCGAAGCTTTTATATAAGGGTTGGGTAGAGATCCAGCGGAGGCCAATACGAAAAAAATAACCGGAGCGGATCTCAGTAGAGATTAACACCACCCCCAAGTTTACATTTTCACAAGAATGGCATTATATCTTAACCAAATTCTTTATTATTTCTTTGGATGATATGCCATTTCGATATGTCCAAACTGCAAATGAAACTATATGATGTCATCAAGTATCATTACTGTGCTTGACTAGGAATGTTTTACTAATATGATTTGGTTTCCGAAATGGTACCCCACCCACCGTGATGTCGGTTAGCTGTCTTAACACAGACAATCTTGCAATAGACTCATTGAAGAGCAAAGGAAACCAAAGGTTCGATTTAAAGATAATGATTAGAAACATATATGTAAATTACATCATTAGCATCAGCGAACAAGTCGTCGTCTTCTTTTAAGCTTTCATCTTCCATCGGGGGTGGTTCTCGGTCGGCCATTTTACAGTTTTCGTTATCACGTGACATAGAATGGCTTAGTTTACTCTATGCTTATATCGCTATCGTCTCTTAATATTCAGACAGAATGTGTACACGTATAAACAAAGAACAGGCATTTGATATAATAAGGACATGTTTAACAGAGATTGAATCATCACTCTAAACTCTTGAAAAAGCCAGTGTAAAATATTGTTTAGGCACAAAGCAGATCATTGAAAATTGCAAAGTTTTTAAAAAAAGTTTGGAAAAGTAACAGAGGAAAATATAACCATTACACTACGAGCCATAATAGCCATTGTGTTTTGACCAAAATATAAACAAAAACTACCCCAAAGTAATGATTTTTTTAATATATTTTTCGTGATTAAAAAAAATATAAACCGTACGGTTTTCTTTCTTTTTTCAGATTCCATCCTCTGATATTAAGGCTTTCTAAAAAAATAAAAAAAATAAAAATAATAATAATAATAATAATGTGTATCTCACCACGATTGACCTAGATTTAATGTAGTTTCCTGACCAGGGTCTCTATATATACTATAGTCTGATTAAGAGATCCTGTTTTAACTAAAACTGATATTGGACTACTGGACGATGATCCATATTATATAAATTATAATATATATATATATATATATATTGGGGATTCCCCAAGTTGTTTCTATTTATAGAATAATAAACAAAGCAGATATACAGTGTTACCCGATTGTTATTTTAATTCAAGAATAAAACCAAACAAAACAACTTTTTTTTTCTTTTCGCATATTTTCCTTCCAAAACTTTTCTCGATTTACCTAAAAAAGAAAGAAAACGATGAATGTCATGCATATTACTCATTACAACGCCAAATTTTCCATCTTAACATACGTCTAGGCCAGTTGTAATTTAAAATGAAAATGGAAATTTTTGAGTATTGTAAATGAAAAGTAAAAAATACGCTTTGATTTAATATTTATATGTGTTGTTATTTCGAAATATGCTCTCTTAATCTGATAACAATGAGGAGCAAGGTATGATGTTTTCTTACTGTCTGTCTTCTGTTTGTTTTTCTGTCACTGTCGCTCCTTTTTTTGTATCATTGAAATTAAGGTAAAGTCCCTGTAATGGTTCCGCTACGTCTTGGACCACTTAACCAAGATAACCAAGGTACACTAATGAAATATTAGGAAACCTTGGTTATCTCCGTGAAAGGCAATGAGGTTCGAAATGTAGCGGAACCATTACAGGGAATTTACCTTAAGTTATAATAGTTGTAAACACTTTAGTACTAAATAAATCTGGATATATCAGGCTTTTTTTTTTTTTTTTTTTTTTTTTTATATTTTTTAATCATATTCAGTGTATATGATTGGAATTCAAATTATTTATACATGTAGTTGATGATTAGTACCGGACCTGAATGTGATTTTGATAGCTTGTTATTAATTTGAATCGTTGATGTAGAATTGGCCTATGTACAGGTTGTCTTTACCAATTACATGTTGATATTTAGACTATTTAGTGTAAATAGTGGTTAAGTGTATTAGAATTTTGAATTAAAATTTAAATACTTAAAAAAAAAAACATATAGCCGGGAAATGTGCTTTCATAATTATTTCAAACATACTTATATACTAAATGTACTGAGTGGTTCTAGCTGCCATAGTCAGTATGGTTCCAGTACTGAATCTCTAAGATATAATATTTCATTAACATGTTTAGATTCCATCAATTGATATTTCAGTCATTGGATCAAGTTTGCTGTTACGCCTTGTTGGTTATGACTTGTTTTTTGGTGCTGATTGTGTTAGCGGAAATAGCTAATATTATGAGTCCAGTAAGCAGTTACCCTGGTGTGTATCATGATAAAAACAAAGACGGCGGAAATGAGGGATTTAAGCAAGGTAGGTTTAAGTGCTACGGTACCGTTCTGAGAGAGAGAGAAAGGGGGGGGGGGGAGAGAGAGAGAGAGAGAACTACCACCAATAGCAGAATCATCCCTCCTCATCAAAACCATTGTCCTAAGAACTACATTCAGCAGGAGCGTCAACGTTACGCATTTTTCTTATTTCTTTATTTCTTCCCCCCTTTTTAAATGACACAAGAATTATAAAAGAAACTATGGTGGCATATTTCTGCCAGCCACTTATCCACTTAGCTAAGTCGAAACTTTTCTGAACAATTGTCACATATTCAGTTATTATCTGGCAAGTAGAAAACTTTCGTGTTATTCTCTTAGGTATCTTAACATGACAAAACTGCCTGTTAGTGCCCACTTCTGCCAGCCATATATTCACCTAAGATAACTGGATATCTCGCATTTTTTCAAGTTAGTCAGTTAAATTATGTGGATATCAAGCGTTTTTTCACATAATTATCTGGTTATAAGAAACATAGTTGTCGTTATGAATTGTATAACATAATGATGAGAACAGGTACATCACTGTATAGTACATGTATATTCATACTGAGCAAAATGATAAAAATATATCTACAGAGATAAAAATAAAAAGGAAACATGAAGACTTTTTTTCGTGTGTACACGATAGCTACCGCGTTCGCACGCCGTACGTAGTTCTCGCATCCAAACGCGATAACTTAAGTTCGCGAAAGATAATGCGTGCGAACGCGGTGGTTAACACGCGCAAACGCGGTAGTTATCGCGATCGCACGCAGTAGCTATCCCGTTCGCACGCAATAGATATCGCGTGCGCACGAGATAGAAAAATATATCCATACCACCGTAGATATCAGCGGAGGAGAAAGACATAATTTGTTTTGAAATTTAAGTATTGCCGATATTGTTTTATCACATTTATAGTTACGACCGTATTTACGCAAGTTAAAAGTAGATTAATAACTTTGGCTTTATTAGCATCACTAAACAATTTGATATTTGTTAGTTAACGTGATCGTAGGTTCGAACCCCGACCGCGCCATACGAAAGTCGTAGAAAATGGTACTGGTATAGCCCCTTGCTTCGCACTCAGCATATAGGGGTAGTTCCAGGGCTGATTGACCCGGTATCAGGATAAAATGACTGGGTGTGGTATCATGCCACATGTCTACGGCGTGCAATGGTACTGTTATATGTTATAGCTCCCTTGCTTGGCCATCAGCATATAATGGTAGTTGCAGGACTGGCTGCCCGGTGTCAGGATAATGTGACTGGGTGTGATATAATGCCACATGTCTACGGCGTGATACTGCATGTGGCAGCACTATATCTGTCTCAAGTAGACATCGTCTCTAAATGACTGAAATACTGTCGGTTGGACGTTATACCAAACAAACAAACAGACAGACATTGTTACTTAACTTGATTTATCAGTGCATTTGTCATTGGTATGTACTAAAGTGTTGGAAAACACTAAATACATGTATTTAAGATTAAACAGTTATTGTGGATTTCCCATATATTGACTCAGGTAAATCCGTATATCGGTAGTGTGGCTATATTTAGAATACACTCAGCAAGACGGTATTTCAGTTGGAATTTTTCATCTCTCGCCGAGCTTGAGCGGTTAAATTTCTTAAACCCTCGATAACAAACATTAATCTATACTTAATTTCATTCTTTTATTTGATTTACTAAAATAATAGTAATAATAATCAGGATTTTTTTAAATAGTATTCGAGGATTGTATGAATATAATAAGAATACTATTTAAGCAAATTGTATACTCTATGTTTTTTTTAATCACCGGTTTATCCAAACTATTTACTCGATATTTATTTCATTTAATGACGTACCATCGACCTCTGCATCTACATCATCGACAGCAGCACCACCAAAAGATGACGTTACGGTAACGAGAACTACTACGCCACAGGAAACAGAATGTTTGGAAACTGTGGTTAGAGCTTCTGAAACATACGAAAGTAAGTTCGGTGGAATATCAAGAGAAAAGAATAATCTGAATATCTTATGTACAATTGTCAGACACACAATTAATAGAATAATAACATATTTAATCATGATGACTTGCAAACAAAACACAGCACAAACGTACTGAAAACACATTTTAACTGAAAACTGTATGTGCTATTTTGTTGCTGTTGTTTTAATGGTGTGTTATTAAACAAGTTATACACATGATCTTTATCATGAATAAACATTGATTTCTTAAATACTAACGTTAATGTCAGGGGGTCATTTATACGCTGAACTCCGAGCATGATGATATGGTGCCTTTGTTGTTTTACCGATCTAACATTAATGAGAATAATTGAAAACCACAGAATTATTCTCTCTCTCTCTCTCTCTCTGCGAGCTTAGAGAGAGAGAGAGAGAGAGAGCGCGTTTTGAAATGAGTTTTGGGGTGACCAAAGATATATTTTTGCGTCTAAGAATATATTCTTTTTTATTTTCAGTTCTCGTGTGTGAAAATAAAGAAAATCACAGTGGTACGTATTCTTATATCCATCTCGTTTGATTAATCAGGTTCTCCATTTATATGAGTACAGAGACCCTTATAAACACATAGTTTTACCTTTAACCCGTTACGTCATATACTATAGTAGATTCATTTTGACACATTGGAAATCAGAGAAGATTTAGATCAGACAGCTCCTGGAATAAAATTGTAGCTCAGAATCCGTATAGTATGTTTGACAAAGAAATATTCGTTTCATTTAAAAGTTCTGTAAATTTATATGATATAAGTCATAATATTAATAATAATCATGAGGGGATGGGTTATATGGGCGTTCCCAGAGTCTATTTACGACTGAAAATAAACAGTTTCATCATTTTATTTATTTATTTATTTATTTACTAATTTTCTGGTAATGTGAATAGACATTGGAAATCTCAGTTGAACTCTACATATATATTGTATTATAAATTTATTGATAGTCGGATTCTTTAGCACCGTTATTTTTCTCATTTACCCATAATGCATATACATGTAAAATGATGTACATGTACTTACAATGCAAGTTGACCTTCCTATGCTTTAAAAGATATCTTAGGTGAATAAATAAAAACTTATATATCTAAGCACTTCCTTTAGCATCAGAGTCAATTTGGAAATGTTGCTGAATTTATAAACCATATAAGTTATACAAAATAAAATGAAATGATCATGGTAACTGCAGATTGTTTACCTTCACGGATGACCGGTAAATGTTATCCATGCCGTGAGTTAATGGAAGACAGGGCTTCACTGCAATGGGTACAGACATGTAAGTTGTACAATTATTTATTATCATCGTTTGTTTGCTTGCCTGGGTTTACCGTCAGTTTATCAGTATTTCAGTCATTTTGAGAGTTATATATCATTTTAAGCACACGTGCTTACTGTACCTCATGATACGGTATAATACTTTTTTCTTTATAAGAAATCTAAATAGGTCATGCATACCGCAATCACAAGATGAATGAAATAGTTAGAAAATTTATTAAGCATAATAACAAGTTTGGTTTTACGTAAGCGTATAATGGCTGCCAAAACAAATGTAACCAGAAAATTATTTGAAATTATATCACCGACCAAAGATTGCCACTTGCCTGAAAAATAATCTAGGTAGTCAATAAATGCTAA
>CM037780.1:64147353-64197353 GCA_021229015.1 Solen grandis | reverse complement strand
GCAATAAGTATAAATAAGAATTACGATATTATACTACTTTCACACAAATCTTTTGAAACCGTTTCATAAATGTGTATTTTGCAGATAAGTATTTTTCTTGCAAAATATTGTATACAATGAAAAAATACATTTCACAGGCTTAATAAATTGACAATGACTAATATGAATATAGCATTAAACCAACTTATTTATTTTACTTCTCCATTTCAGTGCAATCTCCAAAGCAGGAGATCTCAGTGATGCTGCCATTATTTACCCATGTTCCTTTCAGCCCTATTGCACTGGTCATTCAGATTAGTCTTTACACATTGCAATGTTAATAGCCAAGTGCAATATCAGCCAATTAATTAAAAAGATTGCCAGATTTCAGTCAGTTTACACTCTAGCACCCGTTTCTTTAGCAATAAACTTAAAACTTTATGATAATGCTGATGCCCATATTAAGTTATAAACCTCTCAACCAAGCCATATAATTATGATTGACATTGGCACATTTGGTCATGAGTTATGACCCTTTAATTATAAAAAATGCCATATTTCACTTTGTTTACAGTCTTGATCTTTATTTCTTAAGCAGTCATCTTTAAACTTATGATTATATTATGGCCATGATCTCTTGACAAAATTAAATTATGGCTAGATTAGGCCAATTCAGTTAGAAGTTATGGCCCATAAATTACCCCCAAAAAAAAAGCCAAATATTTCTTTGTTGACACTCCAGTATCTGCAATATTTTAGCAATCTTCATTACACTTATACATAATAATGTAAATGGTAACAGTATCTCTGTGGAGCTCAATTATTATTAATATCTAGGTCTCTTTGATACCTCCCGTGATTATTCTATACAGCAATTTACAATTTACAACAACAGTTTAATATTTTCATTCAGTAAAGTGTTAATATAGTTTCAACATTGTTTTTAAGCTCACCTGAGCATTATGTGCTCAAGTTATGGTATTATGAACACCCTTGGTTGTTCATCATTAAAATTTGCTTTTATTGACATCTGTTATGAACCCACTGGCAAAAGTTGATGAAACTTGGCGGGGATGATATCCTTTAGAGGGTTCCATGCAGATTCCTGGTTGATTTTTTTTATATAACATAGAAAAATCCTCTCTGAACAATTTGTCAGAATTAAAAACAAAAACTTCTTATTCACAAATGAAAAACTCATTGCCCTTCTGCCAAATTTGCTGAAACAAAGGTTTTTGTTTATTTGCATGTGCTAAGTCAGGGGAAATAACTTTGATATAATGTTTAACCATTTTGACATAGGCTGTTTCCCCTTGATATTTGCACATCATGAAGTTGTTAAAGCAAATATTATATATAAGAAATAATGGGTCTGATTAACTTGTAAAATATCAAAGCAGATTGATATTCTGATCACAAGTTTAAGTCTTACAAAGCTTAATTTAGGCTAACGGTACTCAGGTGAGCAATCTAGGGCAAGAATAACCGAATAACCAGAACACATTGTGCTCAAGCATAGCAATTCGGGTCACCCCACAACCATTGTTGATTGTCAACAATTTTAATTTTTTTTAAAGTATAAAACAAAGGTGGAAGAAAGTTTAACGATCAGAACAGGATATGGTTTACTTTCTTTTATAAATTAGGATTGACTTTTGGCTGGGTCTGAGTCTTCTTCAGGATACTTACATAACAAAATCATTTCACTGAAGTAGAAATATTAGGGATTTTCAGATCATGTGGTCCATTGTGTCAGTCTATTTTTAGTAACAAAATCGGTACAGAGGATGTTTTTGGGAAAAAAAAAAACTTAAGATGTTAATAGTGAATATGATGTAACTTTTATTTTTTGTTAGATATTTCATGGATGATCTTTTTGAAACTCTTTTTGTATGTTTTCAGAGAAGGCATGTAAAACAGTCTAGGGTTTAGGTCTTGTACTCCTTAAAGAAGCTATGGCAACCAGCCAGACAGGAAAAGTTGTTATTATTGTAAATGGAAGAGCCTTATCTATGTATCAAATTCAAAAGCCGACCTGGAAGTGATAAAGACATAGAAAATCTGAAAGCTGTGTTTGTCGATCAGTTTGAGCTGCAGTGGACTAATGAGGATAAGCATAAGGACTTGAAAATAACTGATTGGAATCATAAGTACGGGAAAGATCTGTATGAAGAAGATCCAGACTCCCCATGCATTGTTTGTCATATAAAGAACTTACAGCTGGGAGACAGTGAGATATTTGTTCTTGCAATCAGCACACATGGAGAATCAAAATTAACTGCTTATAAGCAGGAGAGGATGTATGTGAAATTCTCAGATGGGATGTGTGCAAGTATGGCTGATATAATTGGGGATCTAAGTGATAAGCAATGCCCTTCCCTGAAGGGCAAACAAAGGGTGCTGCTGATTCAAGCATGTAGATACACAAGGGACAATAAAGGTATTGTATTACAGTTTTGATGTCTAAGACAGGTTAATGTTATTTTTTAAGGTGTGTCTCCACAAAAAGTTTTTGGACAGTTTTTACCTGCGAAAAGAAAGTCATAATTATATTGTCATGTTTTTTCTCTAGCTCATCTCTGGGCATATGTGCTCAGGATGAGCTATTTTGATTGTTCAATGTTTGTCATCCATTCATCTGTCTTAAACAATTGGTTTGATTACACTCTAGCATCTTTATTTCTTAAGCAATCATCTTCAAACTTCATTACAATATCAGTCCACAATTCAATTAGGTTTAGAGTTAAGGTCCATTAAATATGAAAAATGCCAGATTTCAAGATTTTGCTTTGTTCATACTCTAGCATCTTCCATTTCTTTTTAAATTATTCATCTTCAAACTTTATGACAATATTGATGCTTATAATCTCTCGACCAAGTTTGATTATGTCTGATGTCACCATACTATGCCAGGAATTATGGCCCTTGAATTACCAAAAATACAAGATTTTACATTTTTTACACTCTAGCATCTTAACCCTTTCCCTCATATAGACTCATTTTGATGCACTCAATAGGTACCACATAAAGCCTGATCTGCAGAAAACCACAGTTAAACCTTACCAAATTTAATTACAAAATCCTCATTTCCAGACCACTGAGGAGCAGCGAACAGCATAAAACCTGATCAGCCTGTGAGTTACTCGCAGGCTGATCTGGTTTTATGCTGTTCGCATAGGTCTTTTCATGGTATCCTCTATGAGGGAAAGGGTTAATGATACTGTTGATACCAATAATCTCTCAACCAAGTTCGGTTATGACTGATCATGAGTAATGACCATTTAATCTTAAAAAATGCCAGATTTAACTTTGTTTACATTCTAACATCTTCATTTTTTAAACAATTATCGTCAAACTTCATGACAATGTTTATGGCCCTTATCTCTCAGCCATGATTAAATATGACAGATATAGGCCAATTTGATCAGTAGTTATGGCCCTTGAAATTTAAAGAAAGCCATATTTTTCTGCATTTACAGTTATTTGCCAATCCTTATTTCACTTGTACATACACAATGTAATGGCAACAATATTCTGGTTGTTTACAATTATGGCTGCTACTGAACTTCAGGCCCTCGAAATATAAGAAAATCACACAGATTTGCCATTTTTACCCTCAAATTTAATAATCTTCTCATCAGCAAGTACAAGGTCAGGAGCTTAGATATTTGTTGTGTGTCTTTACCAGTAGTGATCCTTGAATTTAAGTTTTATCAAATCATGGCCTGGGAATCAAACTTGGCCAAGCCCAATGTTAAATTGTTTTTACATAGTCTTATGTAGGGAGCTATGGTTTGTGTGTGGAAGTGAACCTTGATATTGGATGACCTTGATCATGACCCAGTGACCTTTTGATTTTTAAATCATGGCCTTCAAATTTGGTCAACAAATTCTGTTTGGTGTGTGGAATTGTACATATATACTTTGAACTTTAAATACCATGACCCTGTGACCTACTTTTGTTTTAAGCTACAGCCTGCAAATTTAGACCCATTCAATACAGTTTAATGTTTGGCATTTAACTTTGACCTTTGACAATCTTGACATGAACCAGTGGCCTACTTTTGTGAAAATTTAACTACAACATTCAAATTTGGACGGCAAGTACTGTTTGGTGTGTGGAAATGAAATGATTCTGCTCTATTTCTGCATTGATCATCAATTCAGTTTAACTATGCTATGTACATATATAGTAAAAGCAGAGTTTTGACTTCAGTGAAAAAGATTGACTGATGTGGCTTTTTGAATATAGCCCATACTAGTTGATGATTTATCCTTGAGTTCTCACCACCATGAGGCCCACTTCCCCACCTTGTACAGGCAATGAAGGTAATGTTTCTCAGGTGAGCGACTTAGGGCCATTTTGGCTCTCTTGTTTACATTGGTTTACTGAAAGTCCTGGTGACCTTTTCATTGCCATTAATAGCTGTAATAATCATCATGATCGTCATCATTTTGATTATTTTCTAGTCATGATGTCCAAGTGTCTTCCACATAGCCTGGACGTTATGTGTTCCAATTCTGGCCACAACAATATCACAGTGTCTGGTGTCAAGACAATCAGTCTGGTTATGGTGTCATGCCCTTAGTCCTTGGTGTTATATCATAGTGAGACAATACTGTCATTAGGAAGTCATATTCAAGCAAGCAAACAAACATAACTTTATGAATATTTTTCATGATTGTTTTTAACATATTCAGATAAACGTAATGATGAAGGATCGGTCATTTCTGTAGGGGGAGATGAAGGAGGAGAAGATTCTGAAAGTGGATCTGATTCAGGTAACAATTAACTTGACACCCAAACCGGTATATCCCTGCCCCCAATGTTTGTTAGAGGTTGTTGAACTAAGGTAACTATTGAAAGCAAGGTTCACATGCATTTGTTTATCGGAGGTACAGCTTTTCACTAGTTAATCCGATATGCATATTTATTTTGGGGCATTTTGGCGTCATGTTAATTACCTATGTATTGATATGATTGTGTTGCACTATATAGAGCGTTTATTGTTTACTGAAAAAAGAGGTGGATATGAAATTAAACTAGCTCTACCATGTTTCCTATCATTTCAGCATATACCTACATTTTATCACATAACACTTGTAATTTCCAAATTCTTCTGTGTTTTTTGTCAGTGTGTTGTTCCTGTATACTGTACTTGATGACAGTTATTTGATTCAATGAATATGCCCTTAACACATTTATTTCATAGGAGTCTTTCTTATAATAGCTAAGTAGTGATATTTGTATACATTAAAAAAAAATAATTGCATTAGTTATTCATATAGAATAAGTTTTATTTCATATCTTAAGTCAATAGGGCTAATAGGTCCAGATGACAATATATAAAATCAGTGATTTTTTTCCTTCTATAACTGGTACCCTTAAAAGGACCCATTCACAATTTAGAAGGGACCCAAATTGATTCACAATTCAAAAGTGACTATTATTGATAAAGACGTGATTTAAACCCTTCCTAATCAGCTGAATTAATTTCAAAGGTGCTTCTCTTCCACAATATCTGAGTTTCTTGAAAAAATAGATCATTCCCTATCATTTGCAGAAAACTTGAAAAGTAGTTTTAGTCCACTTTATCACCTCAGAATATCAGCAGAAACGCTGCTACTTTTTTTTTTTTTTTAGCTCACCTGAGCACTTGTGCTCAGGGTGAGCTTTTGTTACTGCTTTCTGTCCGTCGTCTGTCGTCTGTCGTCAACAACTGCTTGTGAACACTCTAGAGGCCACAGTTTTGGCCCAATCTTCATGAAACTTGGTCAGGATGTTTGTCAACATGATATTTTGGATGAGTTTGAAATTGCATCATGTGGGGTCAAAAACTAGGTCACCAGGTCAAATCTTAGAAAAACCTTGTGAACACTCTAGAGGCCACAGTTTTAGTCCAATCTTCATTAGATTTGTTCAGGATGTGTGTCTACATGATATCTTGGATGAGTTCGAAATTGCATCATGTGGGGTCAAAAACTAGGTCACCAGGTCAAATCTTTGAAAAACCTTGTGAACACTCTAGAGGCCACAGTTTTAGTCCAATCTTCATAAAACTTTGTCAGAAGTTTGTCTTTATGCTATGCCGGATGAGCTTGAAATTGGGTCATGTGGCAAAATAGGTCACGGTCAAAATCTTAGAAAAACCTTGTGAACACTCTAGAGGCAACAGTTTTAGCCCAATCTTCATAAACTTTGGTCAGAATGTTTGTCTACATGATATCTTTGATGAGTTCGAAATCGGGTCATGTGGTGTCAAAATGTAGGTCACCAGGTCAAATCTTAGAAAAATCTTGTGAACATTGTAGATGCCACAGTTTTAACCTAACCTTAATGTAACTTTGTCAGTATGTTTGTTTACATCAAATCTCGGATGAATTCAAAACTGGGCTACATGGGGTCAAAGAGTAGGTTACCAGGGCAATTTTAGAAAAATCTTGTGAACACTTTAGAGGCCTACATTTTTGTCCCAGTCTTCATTAAACTTGATAAGAATGATGACTGCATGAATTCCCAGTTGAGTGCAAATACAGGTAGGATCAAAATCTGGGTCACTTAGTCAAATGTTAGAAAAACACTTTAGATGCCACATTTTTTGTCATCATGCCTAACACAGCAATCTTACTCAGGTGAGTGACACAGGGCCATCTTGACCCTCTTGTTTACAATTTTGAGGAGTACTGGTCCCCATTCAAGGAAATAAATAACTGAAAACATATTATTTACAACATAACACACAGTATATTTATAACTTGTAAATCGAAAAGAAATATATGGTTAAATGTCATTTCATTCTGGGCTGTACTTAAAGTGATATAATAACGGTTATCAATATGTGATAACCGGCAGTTATTGGAGTTCGGTGTAATTTCTCTCTCTTGTGCATTATGTAAGTTGTGATCTAGTGCATTACGATGTTGTGATTAATACGGGAGTGTTAATTTAATGCACATTGCTTTGTTGCCTCCTTTTCGGTCAAGCGGGGAATTGAGTAGGCAGCGGGAGAATGAGCTCTGATAAATAAGTGGAAAGTTGCAAGTTTTTTCATCATTACATGATCGTTGTAGATTTAAACAAAAGCATTATCGTTAATGTCAAGATTTGTTTTATTGATTTCTTTGGCTGCATTAAATTTTGGTATATTTCTTCGGATTTGTTTGCTTGCGGTGTTTAAATAATCGGTTTTCGTGTTTTGGAAACCACGTGGCTTCATAAAATGATTGATAGTCTTAATTGATGTTAATTATACTTAAATATTATATTGATCATTTTGTTGTTTCCTAGGCTAGTACTTTGTTTCAGTTCCCCTGCATTGTAATATTAAACGATGTTAATGTGTCATTTAATTTGAGTTATTATTACTGATATAATTTTTGATACAGTTGATTAAGCAGGTGTGTTCTGGGAACCAATATCGTTAATAGGGTTTAGGTTCTTTGATTGTATGTTGTATTGTGTATAACATATTTTTACCAATTCTTTTTATATTTTGTCTCTTACATGTAAAAATGCCAAAATCTCAGGGTTAAACGCCCATCAGTCAGGGCTAGAGAGGCAGCTGTTGCTGACAAATCAGTCAGGAGGTCACGTCCTGGTCACCCAGCAGCTTCTGCTGGATCCGTGCAAAATCCAGGAGTGAGCACAGCAGCTGTAGATAATCAGCCTGTTGCAGCTCAACCAGCGAGCCATGGGGTGGCGGAGCCAGTACCAGTTGCAGACCCAGTACCAGTTGCAGACCCAGTTGTCCCGCTCGCAGGCCCCGAGTTGTCGGCTCCTTTATTGCCCGCTCCTGTAGCAGGACCAGCTCATTCTGTAGCTGGCAGACTAGGTAATTCTTTGCTAATATATGATGTCCCTAATGATGTTGATACCTTGCCTTGTGCCATTTCTAGTGTTAATTCGGTAATCGGTTTTCATGTGTCACAAACTGTGAAAAACAAGATTGTGTCTGGCCAGTATGTAGATTTGGGTCTATTATTAGAACAACACCCAGAGCCTCAGGAAGGTAGGAGATTAGAGTTGGGTAGTTCTGGGGAGCTCTTGGTAAAACCAGCTCAGTCCTTTAGGGCCATAAATACCATTGAGGCATGGACAGATGCATTTTTAATTTATATTTCTATTTTTTTGTCTGTGCACCCCAGCAGGGCACAGGAGTTGCTGAAATACATGCATACTATAAGAACAGCAGCTGGGCGTCACCAGGGATTAGGTTGGAAGCATTATGATCAGCAGTTTAGACTTCGTTTAGCTGCTGACCCTGTTGGTACATCTTTTGCTAATATTGATTTGGAGCTTTGGCTTTTGTACGTAGGAGCTCAATCAAGTCAGGTGGAGATGAAATCTAGTGTGAAGAAATGTTTTGATTTTAATTATCGATCTTGTACTAGGGCCAATTGTCCGTACAAGCATGTATGTATAAATTGTAATTCTTCCCATCCTTCTAGGTGGTGTTTCTCCGGTAGGTCGTCTGGCATGCCTCCCAGGGGATCTTGGGCAGTGCGGGCCTCTGCAGCCCAGGGTCAGCGCTGGGGGGGATCCTCTGGGGGTGGTTTCAGGCAAAGGGCCCCACGTGTCTCAGGACCTAGGTTCTGAGCTATCACTAGGAAATTCGCCCATTAACATAGAGGCTTTATGTTTTTATCTAGATAGGTATCCAGATAGAGAGGCTGCTTTGATTTTAAAGGATGGTTTTTTAAATGGTTTTCGTTTAGGGTTTTCAGGTAATGACATTGCGATTTCAGCAAAAAATCTTAAATCTGCACGGCTTCACCCACACATTTTAAAGGAAAAGGTTAATAAAGAAGTGGAATTGGGTAGATTTGCAGGCCCGTTCAAAACAGCCCCTTTGAAAAATTTCAGAATTTCGCCTATGGGTCTGGTTCCAAAAGCTGATGGAGGTTATAGGCTTATTACACATTTATCGCATCCAGAGGGGAATAGTGTAAATGATGGGATTAGCGACGAATTGAGTTCAGTTAGTTATACTTCATTTGACAAGGTTGTTGACATGATCTGTAGATGTGGAGTAGGTGCCGAGATGGCTAAAAGAGACATTAAATCAGCATTTCGCCTTTTGCCAGTTGCCCCATCTGAATTTAATTTGCTAGGGCTTAGAGATGAAGAAGATAATATATATATTGATAAGTTTTTACCTATGGGTTGTAAATTGTCATGCTCACTGTTTGAAAAGTTTTCTACTTTCCTGCATTGGCTAGTGAAATCATTGTCTGGGAAAGATAGTCTTGATCATTATCTTGATGATTTCATATTTGGAGGGCCTAAAGACACTGGTGATTGTCTTGCCTTAGTGAATACCTTTGATCAGGTTTGTAGCATGTTGCAAGTTCCAGTAGCCTGCGAGAAGTCCATTGGTCCATGTACCAGACTGGTATTTTTAGGTCTTGAGGTGGATTCGGTTCAGATGGAGGTAAGAATCCCTTTGCATAGAATGGAGGAGTTGTTGAAGGCAATTACAAGTGCTCATGCTCGCAGAAAAATGACTCTGAGAGAGTTCCAGTCACTTATCGACAAACTTTCCTTTTTTAGTAGAGCTGTGCGTCCAGGGAGAGCATTTTTAAGGCGCTTCTATGATGCTATGGCTCCTATTAAAAGGTCATATCATCGACTTCGTATCACTAATGTTTTAAGACAGGATTTGGGTATGTGGCTGTTATTTATTGAGAGTTATAATGGGGTGGCTCACATTCCGTCAGATAGATGGTTTGATAGTAACATTTTGCAGCTTTTTACTGACAGTGCCGGGGCAGCTGGTTTGGGCTGTGGCTGTTACTTTCAGAACCACTGGTCTTACTTTGAGTGGCCAGAACATTGGTGCATTGGAGAAGTTTTGAAGGATATAACTTTTTTAGAGATGGTGCCTGTGCTTCTTGCAGTTATTTTGTGGGGGGATCAGTTGAAACATAAAAAAATTATCTTGTTTATTGACAACGAGGCTTTGGTAGCAGTAATTAATAAGCAAACCACGAAATCTAAGCGTCTAATGCATCTTGTCAGGCATTTTGTATTGCTTGCCATGGAATTTGAGATCATATTCAAGGCCATGCATATCACTTCTAAACGCAATTCTATTGCTGATTCCATTTCTTGGAAACAGTGGGACCGCTTCAGGGCAGAGGCTCCGGCTGCAGACAAAGACCCCAAGGAAATCCCGGAGAAATTTCACTCAATCATTTGCAGGCTGAGTCTGACAGACTACTGAATTTTTCTCTCTCAGAGAATACCAAGATTGCATATGCCAATGGTTTGGACAGTTTCGAAAGGTTTCGGGGTGCATATAATTTTCCCAAGGTCTGGCCTCCTACCATTGGGAATATTTCTCTATTTATAGCTTGGTTATCATTACAGGGGTACGCTTATAATACAGCTAGGCTGTACGTAAACGCGATTGGTTTTCATTGCAAGGTCAGGAATGTAGCAGATGTTTCAAACAATTATGTTGTCCAGAGGTCTGACAGGCGTTGTCCAGCACGACTGCCAATAACAGTAGAGCTCCTAGAGTCTGTTTTGTCGATGTTGCCTAATGTTTGTAGCAATGCTTATGAGACACGTTTATTTACAGCAGCATTTTGCCTCGCATTTTTTGCTTTTCTTCGTATAAGTGAATTGGCAGTCGTAAGAAAAGGCAATGTGTCTAATGTCCTATTTTTGTCAGATGTTTCATTTGAGGTGGATGGTGGGGCCATTACAATCGTGATTAGACATTCAAAAACAGATCAGTGTGGCTTTGGTTCACAATTGAAACTTATTCGTACCAATAAGAGCATATGCCCAGTGATTTCAATGCAGAGGTTTCTTGAACAGCGTCCTGCTGGTGATGGGCCACTGTTTTGTCATTTAGATTAAACCCCACTTACGCGGTATCAATTTACTGCCTTGTTAAAGCGTTCTTTATGTAGGCTGCATTTAGACTACAGTAAATATTCGTCACATTCCTTTCGGATGGGGGCAGCAACAGCTGCTGCTATGAAAGGATGTTCTGTAGAGGTAATTAAACGTGCAGGCAGATGGCGATCAGACGCTTACAAGTTATATGTCAAGCCAAATTCAGTATACACTCTCCCTACGATAATATAATTTGTTTGCATTTATTGCTATCATTATCTTAAAAACAACTGGCTTTGTAGTAATTTCAGCAAAGATATTGTAGATGCGGTAAAGGTCTGGCTGCTGGGATCCTCAATTGTGAAGCACGCCTTTGTTGTTGCCCGGCAGCGTTCAGGTGGCCTGAACCTTGGGCTGGATTCGGTGGATATTTGGTGGCAGGGGTACAGTGGAATGTCTCTAGTGGAAGCCATCCATAAGCTCAGGTCCTTAAAAGGTGTTGGTGATGATCCAGATGTTATTATGTTGCATTGTGGGGGTAATGATCTGGGGCGGATTCCAATCAAACGTTTGCGTGTTTATTTAGACAGTTTAGTTAAATTTATTACAGAGCATTTTAATGCTAGGATAATTTGGTCTGAAGTTCTCCCTAGAAGGAAGTGGCGGTATTCCACCAATAAAGTTGCTATGGAGACCGCCCGCAAGCGTTTGAATAGTTACGCAGCGGCAACTATTTTAAGGAATAATGGGTTTTATTTAAGGCATACAGATTTAATGGAATTATCAGACAGCCTCTATGCACATGATGGTGTGCATTTGACATTTTTGGGAAATTGTATATTCATAAATCAGATATCATTGGGGTTGGAGGCATTTTGTTCAGGTCTTACTACTTGTTATAAGTAGACTGTTTCAGGGCATGGTGGTTCCCATTCCCATCCAGCAATCCGCTCCATTTTATTCTCAATATTTTGCTGTGCCAAAATGGGATTCCGGGCCCGTTTTGGCGGTGGCACCAGCTTTGGTCGATCGTCATCGACCAGAGTTGGTGCCAGTTGGCAGACAGCAAAATATTAACATGGTTCTCACGATTGTCATTTTGAATGCATTGGAATTTGTTCATATAGTAATATTTTTGTAATTAATGTTACAGACCTATTTGAAGCCTTTTGTGGCAGTTATTGAAGCCTTTTGTGGCATGTTTTCAATTATTGTAATTTGATGCATTTTAGGGTATTTTTATGTTGGAGCCCTTTGGGGCATATTGTAATTTAAAGCCTTTTGGGGCATTTTTATGTTGAAGCCTTTTGGGGCATTTTTATGTTGAAGCCTTTTGGGGCGTATTTCTTGTTGAAGCCTTTTGGGGCTTATGCGGATTGCTGTAGAGGTCGCCCTATACGACAATTTGTCCGGTGTCCGGTTGGTCAAGTGGACTAACATGTTGGGTATGGGAACCAAGCCCGATCAGTGCCAAACCGGGGGGAAAGAGTGAGGAATTTGTATTTTGTTGTACTATTCTTTAATAAATGTGATAATGTGAAAAGATTGTTGTTTTATTTAGGTCAGTCGGATGTGGGGTGGTTGAGCTCGGTGCAAAGGTCCATATATATTTATGCTAAATTTTTCTGCTAAATTTGTATAAAATTGTTTCTCTAATTTTGTTTGGAAAGCTTAAATTGTAGTTTCGGTTGGAAGCTTTGCACGTGGCGTGACCCTTAGCAACTGATTGTCCTTTAACGAATCTCCCAATAAGTACATGTATACACATGTACATGTATACATTTGTATACATTTGGTCTAATACTATATTAAGCTGTCATTCTGTGATTTTTCTCATCCTACATTAAATGTAGGCCCCAAGATTGTATAATTTTGACAAGAGGGTGTGTCATGACTTAGACTTAAAAGTCATTTGCTCTAGATCACAGACAGAGGCAGTAACTGAGAAAGAAGGGGCCCCTGTATCAGCCATTGTCACATTTAAATGGAAAATGTAACATTGAAGTTATATTAACATACTAAATGTCATATGGATTTTTGTGAGAAACGCAAAATCCATGCCAAATGTCACATTAAAAATATTCTTTCAAAGTCACTTCAGAGGTGAAGTAAGTTCTCAGTTACTGCCCGGTTCATATTTTGTAACTTTTTCACCCTAGAAACTCTTTATTTGGCACAGTTAGCTAAGGCTGTATATGCCCAGATTGCAAAGTACCAAAAGTGTTTAATTTGTATTTGGCCAACATTTTTGTAATCCCTTTAGTAGAAGCCCTTCATCATAGAAAGAAGTTGCTTTGATTAGAGGTAAAGGACATTTAATAAAATCAAAATCAAATTCATTGCAAAATGAAATTTAAAGTTCAGATTCAGTGGCCAAGTGGTTACAGTGTGAAACCCATAATTAGGAGATTGTTAGTTTGATTCTCAGCCTTGACAAACCAAAGTCATTAAATAATACTAGTCGCTCCCTGCATGACTAGTTGGACTAGGATTGTGTTAAAATGATGAAACTGATTATGGGATCATGCCGCTTGTCCAAGGCATAACAAAGTGTTGAGGCACTATTTTAAACTGTCTTGATTAGACAATCTCCAAATTTCTGAAATATTTCCAGTAGGATGTTTAACCTAAGTTGTCATGCGTATTGTTCATTTTAGCCCTTTACTTCATATAGACTCATTTTGACACATTGGCAAACAGAGGAGACCCTGATCAGACAGCTCAGGAGCTGTCTGATATGGGTCTGCTCTGTTTGCTCATACAATATTGTAGCTCAGACCCTACACAGTTCATGTGGAAAAGAAAAAAGAAGAAAAAAAAAGATTTCATATACCATTTAAAGTTCAGTTAATTGATAGTCATAATTTTGTATATGAATATTTTTCAGATGACAGTGGTACTGATGCAGATAATGCTGATGAAGATGCATTCAAAGACCAATTGTTACCTCACATGTATGAGGCCTTGGTCACACCAAGAAATGACTTTTTGATTGCATATGGGGCAACACCATGGAGATATTCAAAGAGAAATACGGAAAATGGAGCTTGGATGATTTCAGAATTGAAAAATGCATTGGATGCATGGCCAAGAAATAAACCGGTAAACTTGCTGTCTTTGCTATTGATAACTAATGCTCGTGTATCTAAGAAAGAGACAAAAAGTAAGAAGGAAAAAAAGGCTAGGAAGAAAAGCTGTTTTAGTGTTGAACACAGACTGAGGTCTAATATAATACTTAATCTGAAACATATTCCAGAGGTGAACTTATTTTCAACTCCAACATACAGTTGAGACTGTCATAGCAATGGTCTATCTTAATCTATAAAATGAAACTGTTAAAAGCAACTCATTGTTTTATGTTAACAACAACTGTGAACGACTTGCTGCCAAATTGGCCTTTGTTTTGAAGCAATACTGCTGTTAGCAACTGGTTTATCATTATCTCTTCCCTCTTTGAAATTGCTTTTGGCTATTTAACCCTTTCCCTCATATATACCCCTTTTGACGCCCTCAATAGGTATCACATAAAGCCTGATCTGCAGAAAACCACAGTTAAACCTTACCAAATTTAATTACAAAATCCTCATTTCCAGACCACTGAGGAGCAGCGAACAGCATAAAACCTGATCAGCCTGCGAGTTACTCGCAGGCTGATCTGGTTTTATGCTGTTCGCATAGGTCTTTTCATGGTGTCCTCTATGAGGGAAAGGGTTAATGTTTATTTTAGACTTGACTATTTGAGTTTACCGTCGCTTTGACAGTATTTCAGTCATATAGCGACGTCCCGCTAATTCTAGGTGGAGTAAGACCCCGAATGCACAGAGGCATCTGGGCAGACCCACCAACCGACCGCAAGCCAGCTGGAAGGCTTCCTCACATGAAAATCCAAATGACCCTGCCGGTATTAAAACCCATGTGGTGAGGGGCTGAGTGAGTGTTAAAGTCAGTTTATTTTAGAGCATAATGTATAACATTTGTGGACCATTTACTGATGGTGTTCATTGTAGAAGACATTTTGGACCTGGACATAATATTGGAGAACAGTGCAGCAGTAACTTTTCTGATATTGATAACTTACATTTGTATTGCCTTTAAGTCACCTTACCAAACTGAAGTTCTGGGCTCCAGATAAGAGGAGTAAACCATACAACTTTTTAGAACATTTCTGCTCTTCCTTCTCTAAACCATATGCTGTGAATAGTCAGTTTTATTTAGTAGTCAAAACACATGTTTCAATAAAATTATAAGGAATAATGGTTTTACAATTTTAAATACTCCCTCATTCTGGAGCTCTGGAAGTTTTAACTCTCATATCAGTGTAATAAGCTAGACAAATGAGATTTAAATATACATGTATTCTGTTGTAAGAAAGATGTGCATTTATGTATTTGACTAACTCAAGCAATGGTGAAAATACATGTTACATTCAAGTTTACTCTTGCACAGTATGAAAATCTTGATATAGGTGGTGACTGATAAATGTTTTAAAAATTAAAGATATTGAAAAAAAAAATATTGAGGGACAGTCTTATGTGACTCTCCGTCTTATATGACCTTTTTGGTTTACTGTGATAGAAGGCTAAACAAGAAAGACACCAAATTATATATAGTCATGTATTAAAGATTTACATGCTATCATATTCAGTGAAACCCCTTAAATATTCAGTTCATGATTTAATGGGCATTTTGAGTCTATCAGAACTGTTCATGAACAGTTGAACAGTATTTGACTTATTCTTGTAGAATCATGTAAGTCATGACAAACTAGGTTCCAGTTGATATGACCATTCCAAAATCATTGCTATGGTCTTTATATTTTTTCAATGACCATTGAAATATATGGGTAATAATTGTCCTAGAAAAGTAAAACACTAAATGTTCATTACTGCTTACATTAAAATGTGCAATATTGTAACATTGACAAATATTAAGCCCACTTTTGTTTTCACATGGACTGAATTCTTTGTGTGTTAAGATGTTGGGGTCCCCAGCCTTTCCTATGTTAACATGAAAATCCTTATGTTGCATTAAGCATAAACTGGAACAGTACAGGAGAAAGTCAAGTGGCTTGTAATTATGACTCCCTCCATATTTATATTTTTATGCCCCCCTTCGAAGAAGAGGGGGTATATTGCTTTGCTCTTGTCGGTCGGTCCGTCGGTAGACCAGACCTTGTCAGAGTGATAACTTAAGTTCTATTTGACCTTTAAGTCTCAAACTTCATGTGGTTGTTGCTCATGATTAGTAGATGACCCCTATTGATTTTGGTGTCATTACCTCAAAGGTCAAGGTCACATGTTGTGTATGTATAATACCAGACCTTGTCCGAGTGATAACTTAAGTTCTATTTGACCTTTAAGTCTCAAACTTCTTGTGGTTGTTGCTCATGATTAGCAGATGACCCCTATCAATTTTGGTGTCAATACCTCAAAGGTCAAGGTCACAAGGTTGCATTTGTATATATGTTTGATGACTTGGCCACTATATGGAAATTATGCAAAAGACTTTTTATTACTTAGATCAAGATAACATAATTTATGTTGTAATGTTGTTTTGTTTTAAAGTTTGAGATATTTAAGGATGAGTATCATTTTCTTTCATTATTGTGGATGTTTGTGCTTATGGCTAGCAAGGCTGATTTGTTAATTTTTATAATAAACCTAGAGCACTAAGTCTTAATGTTTTGTTTGTTTATAACTGACAATGTTCTTTCACTTAAACCTTTGTGGACTTGTGTAAATATTTCTCCAGCCCATTTATTTCAGTAAATGTTTAGTTCCACATTTTAGCACATTATATTTTCACTCAAATATTTGAAGTTTGAGAATTTTTTGTGACAAGCCAACATTATGAAGGCAAACTCCTTGCATGTAATATAGCTATATACATATTATGGCCTATGAGGGGGGCATATATGTTTCACAAACATTTCTTGTTTTATATGTTGTTTTTTAATATGTTTTTGTCAGAGTTGTGTGATTGTCTGTCTCAAATTTTGTCCAGAAGATAACCCCTCTTCTGCTTATGCTATTGAACTGAAGAGAAATTTCATTTATGGAAAAAAAAACTTAATGAAAGGAAAGTCCATAACTCAGGCATCAGTATTTTTGGACTTATTTCCCTTTTTCATTTTTGCATCCTTAAGATGACTTCTGTTCTTCTTATGTTACTGAAATGAAATTTTATTTATGAAAAGAAATTGATGAGAGAAAGTTTCATGATCAAGGTTCTTAACTCTTGTCTCAGTGCTTTTTAGTTGTTCCCCCTTTTCACAGTTTCTCAACTACAAGGTAACTCCTGTTCTACTTATGCTACTGAAATGGAAGAAATTGATGAGAGGAAGTGCCACACACAAGGTCCATAATTTTTGGAGAAGCTTGATCAATATTGTCAGCCCTTTAACTGTTAACTCCATTAATGCTGATGATGTAATTCAAGACTCAATAAATATTAAACTACATGAATTTAAGCAGTGGGATTTTTGCCATGAAGTTTGATCATTCATGTGTTCAATTACTGCAAACATCTGGAAACTTTTTCTACACTAGCCACACAGGGCTTACCTGTTGGATATCTTCCTAATTATTCTTTCACATGTCAAAAATTACATTGTATTCCTATATCAAGTCACTGTAAAAGTGAGCTAATGTTTCGGTAACTTAAATCATGGTAGATCTATTATTTTTCAATGCAAATAAAGCAGACCCTGATGTGAGGGCTCTTGTACATTAGTCACTGTTTGCCTCAGTGTATATGTATGTGTGTGTAGCGAGGGGTGTGTGTATATATATATATATATTCATGTAAGATATGTAAAAAAAAGAGTCACACCTTAACTGGACTTTCCATGCAAGCATATTTATTTATTGTAAAATGATGGTATGGGCAAACAGGTGCACATACAGCTTGCCTGCCAGAGAGCATTGAATTTGGTATTGAAGTTACCATAGGCAGTGGTATTATGTTGGGTTTTCAACATCACAACATAAAATGTGTCTTTCCTACAAAATTACTTATTATTGTACAAGTGATTCTGATTAATAATTTTTTCTTGCAGAACCATTTTAATGTTGTTTGAAGGAATGTAAATACAATTAATCCATGAACAATTCATTACTGTTTGAATTGTAACACTTAAATTCGCATGGAATTAACTTCATTATGGGCCACTCAGAGAGAAACATATAATTCTTATGATTAATAAAATTCATGAACGGTGCATCTCCAAAAAAACTCACAAATGCTAAATGAGACAATACACATACATAACAAAACAATCATGAACTACTCAAGGAACCAAGTTCAAGAACTGATCATAAACTATACTTGAAAAGTTTTTTTTTGACTGCTTCATGACATTTCAAGATCATTTGACGGGAATTATTCTGGAAAAAGTCATGATCCCAATTCAATCTCAGTTCATGAATTATATTAAAGGACCATTCAAGATTTTTTCTCATTTAGCAATATAGGATTTTTCATGAATATAGGATTTTTCATGAATTTTGCTTGAATTGTGGATGTGAATTATCCTTGAACCAGGCGTGAAAAATTCATGAACTGTAATGGTTCATTTTGCAATAGGTATGGTGTTTATTCAATGTTGCTACATATGTACTAATTACTCTTTATACTATGTCAATATCCAGATGTTTACATGCCAATGTTTGCATTGTTAGTGTAAATTTATGTATAATTAAAATTGTAAAATTTGTGTAATGTATATATTTTTTCCTTCATTTACAAAATAAACAGCATATATATGAATTTCAGGACTCTTTTAAAATTGTGAAATAACCATTGTGTAACCATTGTCCATTCTCTGTCATGTAACCCCTCTGTTGAATTTTCAAATACATTTTCTGTAAAAATAAAGTTGATTACATCTAAAGAGGAAAATTTATCACTGTTAATATTATCTACTTAGAAACATTAAAGTATAATGTCTTCTTCCTTGAAGCCAAATGATGAGGATTGAATGCTAGTTGGCCCATATTATTTTATTATCACGAACAAAAAGGTTTTCATACCCAATACCCAATAGGTTTTTGGTTTGGTCCCCTGTCATGACACCAAAGCCTTTTAAAGATTCCTTTGCTTGGCACTCAGCATATGGGGGACATTGTAGATTAGCGAAACCTATAACAGGTTTGGTTATCTCCCCTTTTTGGAAAATTATGCCCCTTTGACCGTTTTGGTAGCTCATATACATTGCCAGCTACTGCTTCAGAACTACTGGATGTTTGCGGTAGGTCGGTGGTTCTACCCGGGTACCTCTGTGTACTCGGGGGTCTTCCCCCACCTGTATTAGCTGGACGTCGCTAATTGATTGAAATACTATCGCAGCGACGGTAAACCCCAATACAACAACAACAACTACTACTGGATGTATTTCAATAAATCTTGCTTGCTTCAACACTGGACATTGTAGTTGTGCGTAATCCATAACAGATTGGGTTATCTCTCCTGTTTCTAAAATTATGCTCCTTTGACCAAGTTTGCATCTCGTGTACATTACATATAATTATAAGTGTGCTCCTTTTACACTACTTGATAGATAGTTGGATACCAACAAAACTTGCTTGGATCTTTAAACAAGTGTAATTTATATAAGCATGTCATGAGCAGGAATTGAACCTGTAACCATTTCCTGGGAGTATACGTATAAGCCTGTCCCAAGGCGACAGTTCTAGTTGGCTCAGTCATTCTCAAACTTGCTCAGAATGCTTGTCTTGATAACATCTCGGTCAAGTTCAGTCATAGGTGGGAGGGGGTCAAGAAGTGAGTCACTAGGTTAAATCTTAGTATAATCCTGTTAACACTCTAGAGGCCTAATTATTAGCCATTTCCTTCTTAAAACAGTTGTAGATGGCTTAATCTTTTTTCAACATTGATCAGAATGTTTGTCTTGGTGATATCTCGGTCAGGTTAGGTCATGGGTAAGACATGGTCAGTTATTAGGTAAGCGATTAAGGGCCATCATGGCCCTCTTGTTTTATTGGTATTAATGGCAAGCGACGCGAAGTGTAGCGCTGCGATAAATTAGTAGTCATTTCTGAAATCTGCCTATATTTATGACTCTGAAACTAGTTACCGTTTAAATTTTAAGAAATTTATAACAAGTGAACCGGAGCGCTGCGATAAATCCGTAAAATTTAGAATATAAACAATAACATGTGTGTAGTTTATCACGAACGCCATACAGCTTTGCCTTTGACCTCGCATTATGGAACCGAACTCCCGTTTGATTTAGAGTATGACGTAATTATCCGCTGCCGCAACAAGCTCCATGGAGCCATTAACTGGCAGCTTCTCCTCCGTATCAAGACCCCGTGTATCATTTGATGCAGTATATTTTCAAAACTTAGAACGAAATGAAGCATTTCATTTGACGATTAAGCCGGACAAACTGTGAAAATAAAGAAAAAAACAAAAACAAATGTATGCAATCAAAGAAAAGAGAGAAAAAAAAAGTTTTGAAAAAAAAAAATCTTGCATAACCAAGATAGTCCTTCCCAAAACAAGAAAGTTACCTTCTTCTAATTGGCTTATAATTTGATATTCTTTCAATTCACTTGTTGAAAAACATACTTTGCAGTACCTTTGCATAAATTAAGATCCCTTCAATTGGTTAAACATTTATATCACTAAAGCCTATGTAATTCAATACAGTGTTTATCTGTGTCGTTCTGTCGCTTTTGAGTCTGAAAAATGCAATTTAAGTCGGAACAAATATTTACATGCCTTCGCTTGAACTTTTCCCAATTTATTGCATTTCATACAAACAATTTACGGGATAGGTAAGATCATATTTGGCTGTTGATTAAGGAGATATATTAATGGTAGAGTCTTAATACGCACATCCTATATTCAGATTTACTCTTTGTGTACTCTGTCTTCTGGATTTGATTGTTATTTTAGCAATCATTTTGAACGCCATAAGCTCGCGCCAAAACCATTAATTCCTCCACCCAATACACACAAACATTCACACATCTCCGAAATCTACTCTCTAAAGAGGAGGGTGTAAGTTGAATCTACCAGGTGTTAATATCTTTTGACTTGACTATTTGAGTTTACCGTGACTACGACAGTATTTCAGTCATGGCGACGTCCAGCTAATTACAGGTAGAGGAAGACCCCGAATGCACGGAGGCATCCGGGTAGAACCACCGACCTACCGCAAGCCAGCAGGAAAGCTTCCTCACATGAAATCCGAATGACTCTGCCGGGATTCGAACCCGCGCGGTGAGGGGCTGAATGAGTGTAAAAGTCAGCGACATTACCCTCTCGGCCAAGGGGATCCCCAATATCTTTTGAATGTAGGTAAGGACAGCAAGGGCCTTAATAGAGTTGGAACAGTTTTGCGGTATAAAAAATGTATTATTTTAACAGAAAATTACTTTGAAATAGAAAAAAAGGTCTAAACAATTGTGCACATATATAGATGCCTACTTTTTTTCAATCAAACTCTATTTGTATTTCAATGGTGAAACGATTGACAACGTTGGTCGAGTAGTAAGAGCATCTGCCTCGTATCGCGAGGAGCAGTGTGCGATCCCCGGTCGCCAGAGTCACACAAATGAGACTTGTGTATCTCCTTAGTTCTGTAAGGCCCAATGTCAGTTTAATGTAACTGAGTGTGGTATCATGACACTTGCAGTCGCTGATAATTGAAAAGTAGACACTCATATACACGACAAGATACTCTAGTGTTCCGTGCATTACTAAATTTTGAGCTACTCACCTGTTTAAAGGTCCATCGCGCATTTTGTTTATGGCAGAGAATTTCAATTTTCAATTCAATCTTTTATTTCTTCTTATGAAGATAGCATATCAAATACATGAATTACAGTGGAAAATACAAATTAAAGTGAACAAGTGAACATATACATGAATATATACATAGTTTTATATACATACAATATACAGTATACATGTAATCCGAGATGAGAGATTAATGAAATATACTAAAAAAAAAAAATTAAAAAAAAATGGTTCCAAATTCCTTATCTGAGTTGCTATGCAGCACTGACATTCACATACATGTATTTATGTATTATGCATACATACATATCTAGTGCAATATGCATTTTTTATATTATAGTAATGGTTTAACCATGCTATGCAGATATCTTAGTATTAACTTAAAACAGTTAACCCTTAAACAATCACTTAATTCAACAGTTGTAAAACCAGTTAACATCTCTGTTATTTGGTCACGGGGAGTTAGTCTGATGAACTTTTCATATTCTATTGCACCGAGTTTAATACATAGAATGTTCCAGAGTTGCCGTCTTTTAACATTGTTACAGAGGCAGTACATAATAACATGTGTAATTTGGTCAGTGGTAAGCTGACACAGTGGACAAATAGACTGATATTGTCGACCATATAATTTTAACAGAATACTGAGACCTGATCTACAGTAAGGGAGATACTCGCGATACATTTGACCTGATCTACAGTAAGGGAGATACTCGCGATACATTTGACCTGATCTACAGTAAGGGAGATACTCGCGATACATTTGACCTGATCTACAGTAAGGGAGATACTCGCGATACATTTGACCTGGTCTACAGTAAGAGAGATACTCGCGATACATTTGACCTGGTCTACAGTAAAAGAGATACTCGCGATACATTTGACTGAATTGCCAAAACACACAGGGTACTATCTGAACTTGTATATTAACAAACGAATGCAGATCATGGTCAGCTGTAATGTTCCTAATATGATCAGAGTTTGCCTGAAGGGTGATTTTTTCCTTTACAATAGATTTCCATTGCCTTACGTTTGGGAATACACTATTATCAATATATTCAACAATACAGTTAGTTAAATTATATTTGCCCAAAATTCGGTATATATCTGGGAAGAACCCAAGGCATTTACCCGGGTTATTCATATAATGTGACAGTCGATATAAAAATAAAGACTTTACAGCTCTTTCTTGAATGATATTACACATTTGACCCAAGAAAATAAGTTTTCTTTTGTCTTATTCATATTCAATACGATATGAACCAAAACATGCATAAGCTAGAGAGGATCTACAACTCTGTGGAAGCGATTGCATAAATTTTGTACAATGTCTGTGGATACGCTCTAGTGATTTTACTTGTGTGCTGGTAAGGCCGTTCCACAATTCACAGCCATACAACGCTTTTGACAGTACAACAGATTCATATAAACGTTTTGAAGTAAGAGGATGTAAGCCAATTCCGTCAACGCCACAATCGACAAGACTATAGAAAGTCTTTCGTGAAAGGTCACATGCACCTTTAATATTAGGTGAAAGGTCCATATATTCATTACAAGGAATGCCTAAGTGGGTATACATATCTGTTTCTTGAATACTACTTTTACCAAGGCTCCATACACGCAATACATGACTATTTATTTTTTTTACAATCATTAAAAACAATAATTTTTGTCTTTTCACTATTATAAGTGTATCTGTTCTTTTTAGAATATTTATTACATATTTCAAGTAAGCTATCGAGTCCACTTTTACACAAGGAAACGAGAACCATATCGTCCGCAGATGTTGGGCAGGCGTAGCTCATTGTTATGCACCGTTATTATACCGGGTATTGCCGATCCTCTGGTAAAATGGTCAATTCCACTGAAAGAACAAATATCCTTTATATATCCGTCTTAAGTAGACATTTCCCTCAGAATGGCTGAAGTTACAGACGGACGCAAGGAGCATAGACTACGGACCCCTATGGCCAGGAGGTAAAATCTAACAATCACGATAATTACTACAAAAGTCTTCATAAACATGCGAGTATTTTTAACATTGATAGCGTTGTCAGATAAAAATCAATATAAAATGTTATTTATAAGTAAGTTCAATGTAATTAACACACACACACACACACACAGCTTTTCCAAAATACTTGAATGTTAATTGAAATTTTAACAACATTTTATCTAATATGTAAATATTCAAAAGCAAGACACGAGAGAGAAAATGATTATGAGAAAGGACAATTAAGCTGCTCTCCATTTACACAAAATGCGATTAAATACGAAGCGGGATTCCGATTTATCTATAGTGCTCTTCGGGACACGATAGAACGCAATCGGCAATCCCCGGCCTAACCCGGAAGATTTAAAAGAGCTTATTAGTGCGTCGATCACAGATTGGCGATGGCGGATAAAACACAAATTGTTAGACGGGTAAAGATTTTTTTCTCCACTGTTTTAGTTTTGGTAGTTGTAGTGATAGTTACTGTTACTGATTATGAAAATAGAATGATTATTTTGAGTACGATAACAAATTGACAATATATGTACAGTAACGAATTGTTGCTTGTCTGGGTTTAACGTCTTACCTACAGTACTTCAGTCATCTTTGGAGCCTACGTGAAACAATCTGCTTGACACCACACAGTCACATTGTCCTGGTTAGGGACCAATCGGTCCTAGAATTGAACGTAAGTACTGAGCGCCAAGCAAGGGATAAATGCCAGGGATCGAACCCATGAGACTATCGCTAAAACCCCCCTGCTTCTGTGACCGACTGTTATAATAGATTTTTTTTTTTAAATTAAACTTATTATAATAAGCATTATCGTCATAATCATATGAAATGTGTTTGGATTTCATTAAAATATTTTTGGATATGTATAGTTTTCGAATATAGTTTGAACTATGTACCCGTTTTGTTTACACAAAAAAATAATTACAAATATTTTAATGGACTGATCAGCAGGAGAGAAGAGAAAAAAATAAGATAAACTTACAAATGATAACAGAAAAACTACTTATGTAAATAGTAAAAATATTAGTTTAAAATTAATCTACATGTATTTAACCCTCAATAGATTGTTGATTTTTTCTGGGTGTACATAACAAACGTATTTGTGTATGTTGATTAAACCTATTTAGATTGTTTATCACGAGTTCGATGTAGTGAATACATCCAGATAAACAGTTCAATTTCAGCCGGACCTGGCAAGCCCGTTGAAATAAATGCCTCCAGAATTGAAAAGGTTTTAATCGATATTAATTAAAATGCAGGATTTGCATACGTGAATTATACATTTCAAAACGAATGAAAGCATCGATTACATACTGGGTTAAAATCAGAAAATACACTGAAGTAGCGAACTTGTTTGGAGTTTTGCCATGAGGAAAGTGCACCCCGTATTGTACCACGTGCACATATAGGGTAATTGTCACGAGTCGAGGGTGCTTGTGCTATATGTTATACACTTCAATCAGAGTCATTCGGATGTTTCCTATTTAAATATATTTTGATTCTTTATATCCCTAAAATGATTAAAAAAAATAGGGAACTGATGAGAAGAATAGACAAATCAGTATTGCTGGAGTTGTCCATGTTTTATAAAAAAAAATCATATACTCATGCATTTTACGGGTTGCTATCTATTTACAACACGTTTTTTTATATAAATGACTTGTGAAATACACAACCATGTATATAAGGCGTAATAAAAAAGTTACTCGTTTCCACTAACCCGACCGACCCTATTTTTTGTACCGACCCTAGACTCTTTTTTTTTTTTTCGTAGTTTTCGGGCTTTTACGGCTGAAAAACGCTGTTTTTCGTCAATTTCCCTAAAAAAATAACGTAAAGATGAAAAAGGTTAAAGATAAAAAAGATTAACCGACCTACCGACCATATTTTTATTTCGGAGATGTTAGTGGAAACAAACAACTTTTTTTTTCGCCTAACGTCATGCATACCATGTGTCATGGCGTTGTCGAATAAATCTGAAAATGAATATCTCCACTGAATGATATTCAATTACAGTCCACTTACAAGTATTAAAGTATACCGGGATATTGTGGGTTCAATCCAAGGCCTTGACATACCAAACTCGTCAAAATGGCATATACCTCGTTTGTGCTTGGACCCTAAGGACATTAGGATGAGTCGCACAGCTCAATCCGAAAGTAAAACGATATCACTTTTTACGAGAATAGACATGGACTAATTATGGTAGTTCCGGAACTGGTTGGTCTAGTGTCAGTCTCATGCCACTTAACTACGGTGTGATATCACAGTATAGCAGCACTATATCTGTATCTTAAAAAAATGCATGAACTGTTGTTGGTGGGACGTTGAACAAACAGCTTACGAATTAAAGTATAGGTAGGCAAATTTCCATCAAATGCTAAAGTAAAATGGCCGCTTATTCACGGGGAAAATTGCAAACTCCTCACAGTGATCTCCCTTGCAAGCAAAAAATATCTACAACTGTAAGGGGAGGTAACTACTACGGCGGAGTTTGGGGGAAAATGAGCATATTTTTATACATGGTGAGTGTAGGCAAATCACGTATGTATTTCAAATTAGATTCCGTATCAAATTCTATGGGGGCCTCCGTGGCCGGGGTAAAGTCGCTGACCTTTACACTCACTCAGCCCCTCACCGCGTGGGTTCGAATCCCGGTAGGGTCATTCGGATTTTCATGTGAGGAAGCCTTCCAGCTGGCTTGCGGTAGGTCGGTGGTTCTACCCGGATGCCTCCGTGCATTCGGGGTCTTCCTCCACCTGTAATTAGCTGGACGTCGCTATATGACTGAAATACTGTTGAGGCGACGGTAAACTCAAATAGTCAAGTCAAGTCAAATTCTATGAATTACCTCCGATGATACAAGTCTAGAGGGATTTCAACAGAAAATAGCAATCATATTATTTTATTCGGCTTTGTGATTCACTTATCAGCGTTCTCGAAACATTTCGGACATGTTGCATTTGGCAGTTCGCCGAGATTATCCGTTTGTGTACACACGTAATATGCGGGTTCCCCAAAAGGAACAAACAACCAGCTGCCATGCGTTCAGTGAAGTCGACCATTAGCTAACATCCTGCTTACATTCTATACACTGCGATAAAACAGGGGCGCAACTACTCACAATAGCGACTGTTACGTTCACTGAACACGCTACAGAAACACCGAGTCTCGAAGCACTGTGATTGATTGTTTGTTATGATACTATCCTATGACATAACCGGAAATCATTTATTATTATTAGTCCATTTTTTTAAATTGGCATTCACAGTTCGGTTTGCAATTTAGCAAATGCAGCGATCATAACTTTAAAAGAAAAAAAAATCTGTAGACAACTATTGATGGAATCTGTTCATATATGACACATTGTATTAAACAACACTTACAAGCATGTGCTAACGATTCTTGAAAACTAAATTCTAATTTTACCTAGCGAACAATGTTAAATATATCAGTATGGCCCTACCACGTAATATATGGCGTCATTTTAAGCCATCGTGAAAAGCGTGGTTTGCATCGTTTCAGAGGAAAAAAGTATTTCTTAATCAATCTTAATGGTATATGGTTCATGCGAAGTAGGAATTCGTGGCCTACACATAGGTCACAGTGTTTCCTAACATTTGGGAAAACCTGTGTTCGTGAAAGTTTGTTTGCTTACACGAAAAGCACATCGCTAATTATTCATCTGACAAAAGAATCATTAGGGAATAAGTGCATGTGGTGCAAGCGCTATATCACATTAAAATTGTTGGAGTAATAAAATATTTGCAGCAGTTTTCTTTTTTGAATCGAGGCAAATATAGCTTAAAATGACGTCATAATCCACGTGGTAGTCACACATAATAGAACTTCAATGTTTGAACCACTAAGCACTATAAAGCCATACATGAAAAAGAAAAATATTAATGCAAAGCATCAAAAACGCCGCGCATGTTTTTGAAGCAAGCATTTCAGAATGCTTTAATAAAATGTGCAAGTATTATTTTCAAACAGCGGGTCTAAATATTTATACAAGGCAATGGTATACGCCATTTTGCCAAATATATACTGAGCTGTATGCCGTTTGGTTCAGAGTTTTCTAAAGTTTGTTCTAAAAAGTTCATGTAAATCAAGAGTGTCTTCGGCCTAATTTCCATAAGTGTATTTTTTATCTATATCTATTAATTCCTTTTATTATATATAAATATTAGAAGAGTTAGTGTCTGCAAGATGCATGAAATTTCTAGACAGTAAGCTACTTAAGCAGTGTTGATGTCAATAAAAAAATCACCGACAACAAGGACAAAGATCACCAAACAAGTTTTATTTGGTACGCGATTTAGGTAAAAGTTGTCTTTACAATATATGCCACAATGTTCAGTTAAATCAGGCACTTTATCATAACCAACTCTGACATACAGGGACCGCATATTTGGCCTGGGGCCATCAATCAAGCATGTCCGATACAGCCAAATGAATAATGTTTCTGTTTTTAGCTCACCTGAGCACAACGTGTTCAAGGTGAGCTTTTGTGATCGCCTTTTGTCCGTCGTCCGTCGTGCGACGTGCGTCGTCAACAATTTGGCTTGTTAACACTCTAGAGGCCATATTTTTAGGCCAATCTTCATGAAACTTGGTCAGAATTTTTGTCTCTATAAAATCTTGGACAAGTTCGAAATTGGGTCATGTGGGGTCAAAGAGTAGGTCACGAGGTCAAATCTTATAAAAACCTTGTTAACAACCTAGAGGCCACATGTTTGGCCCAATCTTCATGAAACATGGTCAGAATGTTTGTTTCCATTAAATCTAGGACAAGTTCGAATTCGGGTCATGTGGGGACAAAGAGTAAGTCACGAGGTTAAATCTTAGTAAAACCTTGTTAACACTCTAGAGGCCACATTTCTGACCCAATCTTCATGAAACTTGGTCAGAATGTTTGTTTCCTTAAAATCTTGGACAAGTTCGAATTTGGGTCATGTGGGGTCAAAAATATAGGTCAGAGGTCAAATCTTAGTAAAACCTTGTTAACACTCTAGAGGCAATTTTGGCCCAATCTTCATGAAACTTGGTCGGAATGTTGTTTCCTTTAAACTTGGAGCACTTTAATCGTCAAAAAGTAGGTCAAAATCCAACATATGTTGCTCATTTATAATCAGGTGAGCGATTCGGGGCCATCATGGCCCTCTTGTTACACTTTCTACAGTATACTGTAATATGTCTCATTAAATTTCAGCTTCATTAAATTTTCAAGTTGACGTCATGTAATTCTGAATAGTTTATACTCAGAAAACATCTCCCAAAACATTTTATCTGAGCTTTAATGAATCGGATGCTTGCAAGGTCCGTTAACAAGTTTTAAAACACGTGGCCTATGAGTATAGGGAGAAATGATCAGATATCCATTAAATGAGTCGATTTGTTTTTAATAACGATAGAAGACATGTGTATTTTAAATCTTATTGTTTTGTTGTTGTTTTTTCACATCAGTTAACACAAGTTATTGATTCATAAAGTTTTATTTCAAACATATTACATGGTTTTATTTTACAATAGTAATGGTGGTTGCTCCCTTTTTATGCGGCTCCATGGCCAAATTGTAAACCTATTCCATACTGCGGCGTCAATAGCGCAATTATTTGAATGTTTTAGGACAGAGGACTACGTTTACTGGATAAAATTGAAGAACATGACGTAGAAGGGGTGTCACATGACCTCAATTATGACATCGACCTTTCAGTTGACCGGGTAAGATAAATGATAAAACTATCAGTTATTACTTATTGTTCGTCATAATTAAGATGACTTTGTAATTATCGAAATACTTTTGTTGACCTCAACACTGGTTATTTCATTATTAGAGCGTTTTAAAATTGGGAACTTTTTGTCGAACATCTAGAAATACCAACAAGCAAATGGTTAGATTATTAATAAGCCTTGATACAGTATGTTGTTAATGTTTTTGTTTGTTTGATTTTTTCGGCGAAGCTGTAACCTCACTTTTGACCTACTTAAGGATGTCGACGTTAGATAAGCCCAAATGACTTTTTGTTAAATATTTTAATCTCAGAAGGGAGACACGTGCATGCATTTGGCTGCCAAAAGAGGATACCTGGACATTTTAAAGCTGCTCGTGGAAAAAGGAGGAAACGTGAACCAAAGAAATCAAGTAAGGAGCATTTTGGGAAAAGGTTTGTCGCAATGAAATGAATTAAATTGATGCATGTGTATATGCATCTATCAGTGAATCGTCTTTTTATATTAAACAAAAATATTCTTTTATATTTTCATGAAATACAAATATTTTGAATTTTACTCGCAATGAATGTAGGGGAACATGGCTTCGATAGATCCGATTCCGTGTAATTTGAAACGTTGGAATAAACTGGGTTTCCATGAACAAATAAATAAATGAGATAAATAAAGATTAAACAAGAGTAAGGATCCTAATTTCGATCTCTGTCGTGTAAACAATGACACTGTTATCCACGGTGCGTGTATTAACCATTCAATTGAAAGTAGCCATATCAATGTTCTCAGAGTAAGAAGAAGAGGAGGAAAAAGAGAAGGAACAAGAATCACAATACCAAGTGCAAAAGCAGCAGGAGTGGTCGTGGCTGTAGCAGCAGTCGTGGTCGTCGTTGTAGTAGAAGTGGTGGTAGTAGTGATGGAAACAGTAGTGTTGGCGGTGACAGTACTTGTACTAGTTGATGTTAACCTTACAAAAAGAAGACGTACTTACGATGAAGAAGTACTAGTAGGCATTGATGAAAATTTACGTGAACTCCCGAATTATCTCGTATATTTCGTGATTTCAGAATGGATTTGTGCCGCTGCATTATGCTGCCAGAGAGGGGTATATGGAGATCGCCAAGTTTTTGATACAAGAAGGGGCCGATCCAAACTTTCAAAACGATGTACGTATGATTAATGTAATGTGGAATAAAAATAATTTGTCATCGAATAAACAGCAGAACATATAAATAAGTCAATGTTGTTAAATGAAAATTTTCGAAATTGATATCTATTCTTAGTAGAGCTTGAGGCTTGAAGATCAGTTAATAAACATGTGCTGCATTTTTATTTTCCTTTAAATATCAATCTAATTATAAATGAATTAAACGAAAAACAAAGCTGTATTCTTATATTGTAAGGAAATTCCGTTTACAATTTATATTATTTATTTCTGACCTTATCTATCATAAGAAGTTTGGAATCATGGTAACTATTCAAGGGCCGTAATTCAAGTGAAAATATATTTTAACGGTTACAGCAACTTAATTCGTAGATATAAACCACAGCTTGAGTAAAATTCGACCTTTTGTGGGAAGAGGGTGGGTGCCTGCAAAGTGTAAGAGTGAAATAAAATAAAATGCATTAAACGTTTGTTTAGTTACAAACGTGTTACAAACATGCTACTAATGAGACATTGAATACTGAGCCAGGAGGGTGACGCCCCAATACATGGCCTAGTTATACATCAGCCGATGGATGTCATTGAATACATGGTTGCTCTTGGAATGGATGTCAACCTGAAGAACAAAGTATGTCAGATTAATTTATTTACTGTAATATTATAAGTATTAGTTTTATTATCGATGATTATTATTAGTATCATTATCATCATTTAACATTATATATTATTACTGTCATTATTATATTATTATACCCCGGCACCACAGTTCGGGGGATGATGGAAACAGCTTGTCTGTCCATCTGTTTGTAGGCACAATCTTGTCCACTTTTCATCTCCAAAACCCCTGGATTGAATTTGATAAAGCTTTATAGGATTAACCAATATCAAGTTGTCGGTATTCGGCACATTTTGGTAGGATGAATGATTATGGCCCTTTGTATTTTTTAAAGAAATCTTATTTACACTTCATCTCCAATACCCCTGACTTAAATTGGATGAAAATCCACAGAATTGAGTCTAGTTATGCATCGTTATGTCTGGGTGGGTTGATTATCACAGAATTATGGCGGGGCCTCCGTGGCCGAGAGGATAAAGTCGCTGACTTTAACACTCACTCAGCCCCTTACCGCGTGGGTTCGAATCCCGACAGGGTCATTCGGATTTTCATATGAGGAAGCCTTCCAGCTGGCTTGCGGTAGGTCGGTGGTTCTACCCGGATGCCTCCGTGCATTCGGGGTCATCCTCCACCTGTAATTAGCTGGACGTTGCTATATGGCTGAAATACTGTCGAAGCGACGGTAAACTGAAATAGTCGAGTCAAGTCAGAATTATTGCCCTTTGAATTTTTAGCAGTATGTATAAATAATGTGCATATATTCTTGTCCATAACCCCCGACATAACCAAATCTAGTTGTACATATAAACAGTATAATGAAATGATTCTCACTGAGTGATAATGTTTTTCTTTGCTGTTGTTTTGAAAATTATCAAAACTTGAAATATAGGTAGATAAAGAGAGAGTGTTTAAGTGCCTTTTTCACATAATTGTTTATTGTCTCCTTTTGTCCAGTTAACCTATTTGATGATGTAGCCAGTCTATTATTTTTTTCTGAAACAAAGTATTATGCTAGGATATTCAATCACCTTCAGTGATAGTTCTAGTTTTATATATTTGTATGTTAATTAATTTAATTTATTTATCGCTCTTAAATTTTGCTGATATTGCTAGAGATATAATTCTATGTTTAAGTAAGGTTTACACAGTGATACATGTACTTATATAATTTTTATGAAAATGAAAACAAAATGTATAAAAAATAAATAGTATGTGTTTGTAAGGAATTTTGGTCCAATGCAGAAACTAAAATAATTAGAGTTTTGTTGAATTAACAGATCAACTTGTGTATTGAATGACGAAAGAAAACTTTATAAAGAAATAAAAATAATAAACCATCATTACAAAAAAATTCATATATCATTTATAAAATAATATCATGAAAAAGGTGGTCGATTGTACAATTATTCTGTTGATTATTACGTACCTTAATATATTTTTGCATTTACGTTGTTATGAAGGCTGATAGCTTTTTTATAAAGACTACATATAACAGTATAATATATCTTGCTATTTATGTAATGTTCTCTGTGAACTTTTTTTGAGTCCTGTTACACGATGTGACAATGTGGCATTCATTGCAAATGTTGTTAACCATATTTAGAGGGGAAGAACTTCACTGCACGTGGCATGTCAGCACGGGAGAGAGGAAGCGATAGAGGCGCTGCTCACTAGCGGAGCCAAAGCCGACATTCCCGACAAGGTAGGATGAATACCCCCCTCTGCCCTTTTTAATATAATTATTTTAACCTTCATACGAGTATAACTATTGAGGTGAAGAATCTCAAACGTACATTTCTTATGCTACACATTTAACTTTATAAAAGCGTTATATAAAATTCAACACAGATCTTGTATGAAGTCAGTATATACATAATTACACACCCATTCAACTTGTTTAGAGTTTTAAGTTTAGAGCGAGGAAATGGATAAGTCAGTGGTAGATACTATGATCATGTATTTTACTCTTTGCGCTGGAAGCGAGTAGAAGTGTATACACACGCTTGTAATATCCTTCACAGATGGGGAAGGTGGCAACTGACGTTTGTAAGAACCCGAGTCTGGCCAAGCAGATGAGACACCATAGTGTCATGAAGGAAGCCATGGAGAAAGGGTACATAACTCTTTAAGTTTATCACATCGTCATGTCATGTTTATCTCCCCTTTAAATCCTTAACCATTTGAATTAAGAGACAAGAGTAAACATTTAGGACTCGAACGATACGCAAAACTATTCATCGATACACTCCACATCTCGGATACATATCGATAATTGAAAGGCAATATCGCATTACATAGTGTCCGATAATCAGTGCGGGAATCACGTTACCCAGTTGAAGGACAAAGTTACAATGGCGGCGAATTCGAACTTTGTAAGACAGACACGTGGGCAGAAATAGTTCGTTATATTCCATAGTCCGCCATATGTCAATGTGTTTATATATATCTACATGCTTCCACATGAATATAGTGTTTGGATATTTAAATTGATTTTTAAAACCATTCAGTATCAATCTACTTGAGTTATCTAAACCATAAAAATGCATAATTCGACTTTGATAATGATGTCGTATCTCGTAAAGAAATATTTTATATATACAGATAATAATATGGCTATACAGTTTTTTATTATCAATATTTTTACCAACTGCACGAATAAGCCCGAGAAGAGTGATGATGAATGATAATACGGCGATCTTTGGTACATATATCATCGTCGGATACCCACTTACGTCGTTTTAGGGTGTGTCAGATTTATTGGTTCAATCGCGGGTTTTCCAGGCACTGTGAAATCATTTATTTTCGTGGGATACTTATTTTCGTTGATTTCCCCGAAGAGTTTTATCCTCGAATATCAATCCCCACAAAAACCTGTTTTTATAAAGACCTCATGTTTTCTATAACATAAATATATGAATAAAGGTATTTAAGAAAGTCCGTTATGTATCTACCACGAAGTTTGATGTCAGCGAAAATTGATGATTTCAAATTAATATAACCCAATCATAGAGATCGTTTTATACAGCTGATCAAGGAAATGTTTACATGATTTCAAGCCTCTGCATTGAAGGGAATTTCATTTACAAGGCACGTTTTCACTGGACAATATTTTTGTCAACGACTGCTGTAAAACCTCGCTTACTTGCCTATTCTACCTACGGTTTCATTTTATGAAGTGAAGCGAAATAAGACAACCGTGGGTTTTTGACGATGTACTGATCTTTGTCGACTACAAGGGTTGCGAATGTGATTAAGTTGATGGTAATATTTAAAGACCTTAGATATTGCACACAAATGACAAAATGGTACAAAAGTGTGCTTCGTTTCATGCACTATAGTTATAAGACTTATCATTGTCATGCTGCTCTGAGCTGCCTAAATATGTACTGATGTTCTGTTTCTTACTCTCAAGTTTTACCATGTATTATCAATATTTTCAGTGTTATCCAAGTTCAAGGGACAACTGTCTCCAAGAAAACGAAAAAAGCTGTTAGACTTCTTCGTGTTGGAGTTGTCATAGAAACGATATCCTCATCGGATAACAGGGATATCCGAACCTATTGCAGACGGGAAAAATGTGAGAATAGCTCTTTTTCGTTCCATCTAGATAGAGGGGACGAAATGCTGAGTGACGTGTTTCACTTCCGGGTCACGGATGTCACACATGACTGTCACGTGACACTGACGGTACCTATATATTCAGCTCCGTCGGCATCCGAGGAAGCATTCGTTCGGAATAATATGTCAGAGAGCATTGAGACTAAAGTAAAATCAAATGAACAGGTATAAGTGTATACGTGGTGTACAATTTTATAATATTTTCATATTAATTGTCTCATGGACATTCATGTACACAATTTGACTAGATGCATTTTAAAGTTATTGAACTTCAAATAGTACATGTACGTTTTACCCAAGCATTACAACGAAATTTCGTGATATCGATATGACGGATTTCGGATATAACGAACCAAGTTGTCGTGTCCCTAGAAATTCGTTATAAGTATGTTTCACTGTTTATGAACCATGGATATTTTTTATGAAATGCAATCTTGAATATAGATTACAATATCGTATGAGCAAACAGTGAACCTGGAAGAATCTGTCTGATCTGGGCCAGCTCTGTTTGCCAAGTTATATTTGAAATGCTTTTTAAATATATAAACAATTAAAAAAAAAAAAAAAAAAAAACACTTTAAAGAAAAATTAGAGCAAAGAATTATGTACTCATACCAGGGAATACTATTTTAATAAGTTCAAAAACAACGAATATGAAACATTTCCTGCAGGAAGACCCATGTCTCACATACTATTTTGTTTGCATTTTTCCTGTAATACATCGTGTGTATTAATTTGGCAAAAGTATGTTAAAACTGAAGGTCACTTAATTGCAATCTACCGCAGAATCTAGTATACATATTTTAGACATGTATTATATAAATGGAATCAGTCTATATACATGGACAGTAATGCCTTATATTGGGTTTCTTATTTTCTCTCTTCATTAAATTCTGGTACTGAAACTGAAATCCTCACTTCCATTTTAGTACTGTGAATATGTATATTTTGACATTCATGTGTGTTGTCAGGGACATTTTTGCACGTTTACAACGACCCTTCAGCCGGGTACGACAAGTATCTTTGGCGTGTTTTCACGGGCAAAAACCGAGGAGACTGTCGTTGGAACGGAGGGGTGCACGGTAACAACAACAGCCGACAGAGGTTTCAGACTTGAAATAGAGCCCGAAACATTCGAGTCTGGATCGAACATATCTGTTCAGGTATTTAGATTATTATATTTTTATACAATCACTGGTGTAACCTTGTTTAGGCACTCGAGAGATGTTTTTTTTTTCTTCAAAAAGTCTGAAAAAAGCATTATAACCGTACAATATTCTTGAATGTTTGGCCCAATATATGCCGGAAAACGCACTTATGCGCATATCCTAGAAAAAAATATATGTCACGTGGGCTTGCACATCAGTCAAAGCCAAGTTTAGCCAATGATAATATGCAATAAATAATTCGAATTATAGTGATCGTAATGTGTATGCCGTCAGAAATCTTCCTTAGTTGCTATTAATAAGATTCAAATGATATCTTCTTTGAAATTGAAACAACTTGACAGGGATGAATTTGTTCATGCAGAAATATAATTATCATGGCAGCCAGATAATTTGAGTGAAAAAGAAATTCTTCTCAGAATTAAATAATTCTAAAACAGAGATGATATGTATTAAACTAAGAACCTATTTTAAAGGGTGGAGTGGATTTCTATATTACATATTTACCGGTATAGATAAAAACTTACAAAACGTTCTTCTCTTGAATCATTGACCACAAGTAGTTACTATAGCTTTTACTAATAATCTCCTCATTGTCATGTGCCAAAATGTGTTAAAACATAAGACCATTGAACCATATAATTTGTTTACTTTTTTGCTGAAACCCTTGATCACAATGTAATTAACTTTGGCATTGAAGGTTATTTTATGACTACGAACACTCATTGCAGAAAAAGACGATCCCTTAAAACTGAGAACGAATGGGTTTGGTATGTTTCCCTTTATGATATAAACTACGTAGGAGTTTATCTCACGAACTGTTGATCAGAATTCAACGATTTTTGCAACATTGCGTAAACAAGACTAGCCTGAATCTTGAAAGTTATCCTGGGAGTGGAAATGATTGATCAAATCGGAAAATGTTTGTTCTCCATGTTATGACTGAATCAGTGACCTTCTGATATTTCACACGAGCCATATATGGTAATACGGTCCTTACTGTTTATGTTGTTTTCTTGTAATATTTCCGCTTATTAAAACAAAGGTGTGAGAAACAGAGATTCAGAGGTCACCTGTATGATCCGGGCTTACAAGTGATTTGAATTTAAGGTTGCTATATATGAGGCATTCTTTGTTAACAAACACACGTATACACATGAAATTCGAACAGTATGTAACGTCCTTCATTCCAGGCTGTTTCAGAATATATCTCTTGTTATTGGACATACAATTTCGATGACACCCTCATCCCGAGTGTTAATTTTTGTATGAATTAAAAAAAAGGGGGGGTGGGGGACGCATAGCATCAAAGGCGACGTAAAGATGATATTACGAGGTATACTAGTGGTAGAATGACTTGATAGTAGACGAGTATCAATCAAAATTCTGCCTTATCCAAATTACGTCATAGATATATGTTTCCACACTTTCCGGCAAGTATGGGGATTTTCATGCTTTCTTGAATTCTGTTATGTTGACAGAAGCACGAACTAGTTATAATATCAACTTTTGATTAAGAATTGCTACATGTATGTCGCTTCCGTGACGACCAATAATTCTCTAGATCTCGAGCCAAAACACTTAATATCTTGTGATTTTAGGTTTTCGAAGCTGTAACCACCGAACAGAAATTGGAGACAGATGATCTCATATGTAGTGACGTGTACAGAATTTCGTCATCGGATAATGACGTAAAGAAACCAATGAAACTAACACTTCCGCTTTTGGGCAGTTTCGTTGGTTACGAAGACTTTGTCGTGCTGGCTGCTGACGAAAATAACATGGACGATGAAAACTTTTTGGAAGTAATTGATGACTCGCCTAAGATAAAAGCCACGTCACTAACATGTGTGATACCGCATTTTTGTTTGTAAGTATATAGAATTCACTTTGACGCATAGTTTGTAGAAATTAGTAATGCCGTTGCTATGCGCGTTACGTAGAACTGCGTTAGCAATTGGGAACGTAGATTCTTGAAGCGAAAAAGTCTGAATATAATTCTCGTAACTGGAACACTTTTATGTCGATTGGGGAACAAGTTCCTACAGTCTATATTAGGATATATGCCGTAACATAGCAATATATAGTGTCATGCCATAGTTGCCATAGTTATTATCGTTACTGTCTTTGATTAGGCTAAATCTACACAAGCATTCGAATGCATACTTTATTTTAATGGACATAAGAAAAAGGCAAACAAACAATTAAAAACGACAACAAAACCGTCATCAGTACATTCTGAAGTGCCGAGATGCCTTGCCAAAAACAAGAAAATGTTTTGATAAAATAGGGAATCTAATTCGGCCTATTGCTTAATTTCAAAGTTTCAAAATGCATCAGAGAAGAATAATAGTGGAGTTATGCAAGCTTTGTTGATGATCATTTCATTTTTATGTATACAGTGTCCTTTTGATCACGCATCCTTCAAAATGTGTGTGTGTGTGTGTGTGTGTGTGTTTTGTGGGGGGATTCAAAAACAGACAAATTGTAACAAATCATCCCGTCAAAAAAAAAAAAAAAAAAAAAAAGAATATCATATACTAAGAGCAGAAACACATATTCATGCAACAATCAAATATTATTTTTCTCTGAACAAAAAAAAAAAAAAAAAAAAAAGAAGACCATTTCTTCTTATAGTGAATCTGCTCCTTTTAAGTGACAGTAACACACCATCATAAATTATGAACATGCTCAGTGTCCTACCTAATTATCAAATACGTATTTCTAATCTTGGTACCATATCGTCACACTTGTTTTGTTTACCTTACAGTAACGTAGTTGTGCCAAGGAATCATTTGGAAGAGAACCGGAAGTTGGTTTATGAGAGATTGCTGGGAAGTGCGGGGCGGAAGAAATATGGCGTCTTTTTTGTTGCCACTCGTTACCATGACGAACACGAAAGTCCTTTAGTGGTTGTTGAGTGTTGCAGTAACGAGAAGAAACAGAGGCGAATAGACAGATGGAAGAAAAAGGGATATAAAACACAGGTATACGTTATTAATTTACATTTCTGAATAATTAATTTATCTAGTAACAAGGCTACCTTCAACTCAAGCCCCTGCATACTCAAATCACTTTTTCTTTGGAGCTCAGTCCAGGACTGGTTGTCATGATGTCGGTAAGATGTGACCGGATGTGGTATCATGTCATTTCGCTACGGTTTAAACACATTGAAGGAACATTATGTCTGGAAGAAAGTCCCAATATGACCGAAATATTGTTAGTGGGACAAAACGCAAGTACTGCGTGACTCGTCCAACTCAAATTTTCAGTTTATTTTTAACTTTTGTTAAATTTAATATATAACAAACAAGACTTCCATCCATTAATGGAAATATACCTGGATTCAGTTCAGTTGTATAAACTTAAAAAAATGTATAGTTTTCACATTTTCATTTCAGAAACCCGAGACTTCCGGTAGCTTTTTGTTATCTCCATATGAAGAGTTCAGTATGAAATTTAGTGGTTCCCTCCCGAAAAACGTCGAGGATAGCCGGAAAATTGCGTTTCTGCCTAGGAGAGCAAGTTATCAGGCATTCAAGTACATATGTTTTGATTATACTTAGTCGCAATAAAAAAGTTACTTGTTCAATTTTTTGTATCGACCCTTAACTTGTTTTCATATATAATTCGGGTTATTACGGTTGCAAAACGCTGTTTTTCGTCAATTCCTTTTAAACCCCGGCCGCGACATACCAAAGTCGTAAAGAATAGGTACAGGTATAGCTCTCTTGCTTGGCGCTCAGCCTATAAGGGTACCGGTAGTTCCAGGACTGGTTGTCAGGATACTGTGACTGGGTGTGGTATTGTTACGCTCCTCTTGAGCTGCCACCTTAGATGTTATGCTCCTCTAGAGCTACCTTAAACGTCACGCTCCTCTAGAGCTACCTTAAACGTCACGCTTCTCTCGAGCTGCCACCTTTAACATCACTTGCACACTTCTCTTGGACTCTCACAAGCTACTAATGTTGTTTGTGTGAGTGTATGCCTGGCTGTGTATGTGTTGGACTCCAGTAAATGACTAATACCAAAATTAGGGATCAACAAATTAAGTGAGACAGTATAAATTAAATGAATTAAAATTTAATGAACTAGTATCTTAAAACTATCCACTCTAAGTAAACAACAGATGTACTTATATTTAAGCAAAGTCGACTTATTATAACAATTCACAAATCCTAGAATAAAGCTTAATGTTTCTCTAAAATAAATGGATAACCCCTAAGTATGTCTCCTATTATGCAATTAAATATAAAGATAGAAAGAAAGAATGAAAATAAAGAAAATAGCCAAAAACCCTAACACCTTACAATTTCTAGAAATTTGGAGTCCCGGAATGAAGGGAGCCTGGGGTTTATATACCCTAGCAGACTTCCACAGTTCCACAGTTGTGGAACTGTGGCCCACAGAAAAATCTGTGGAATCCCACACTTAAACCTGTGGGTTCCACAGTAAAACTTGTGGAACTATTCCACCAAAATTGTGGGGTTTTCCCACAAAAACTGTGAGGAGTTATTTAAACAATATAAATAATTATTTTACTGCTTAAAGTGATTGCATTTAATCCTAAAATGTACAAAATATCATTTTACACAAAATAATATAAATAAATACCTCAAAAGGTCTTTTTTCCATTTAAGTTGAACATTGTGGAATGTATCAATCTAAAAATAGATTACTTCAGCATCCCTGGAGTCGCCAATAGCAACCCACACTAAAAATCAAGATGGCTGCCAATGTCAATACACATCAATGTAGATATTTAAACTTTGCTAAAGTTTACACAACAATAAGGAGGATTTAGGATAACAAATTTGGCAGAACTATGAAGAATCGTGAACATTAACAGGAAAAGTAGGACCTGTGCCTCTACAAAGATGTATTTGCATATAATTTAAATTAATGAAAATAGAACTCATGGAAACTTTGGGGTATGACTAAAACACGAAAGGGACGAAAGGAACGAAAGGAACTTATTAAAATGGTATTTTCAAGAGAAAATTGTTAATAGTCATGTTTTTATTGTGGATTGTTAAAATACTAAATAATATTTATAAAATTCGTAAACTTTAAAAGTCCAGTAGGTAATAATAATAAAAAAAATTCCGGGGCTCAGTGGATCCGCAGTATACACATAGCCGTTTCGTGCGAGAGGAATGTTTTTCTTCCAGTACATTATTCTAGGCGTTTATCTTTTTCATGTATCACGCTTACTTTTTCATTACTTTGCCAAATATAAAAATAAGATAAGTGTTTAAGTAACATATATCGCATTTGACGACAACAGTTACAAAAAATACACAAGCCTTCTTCAGTAGTTCAATATTGAGTTCCTTTCGTAGCGAAAGGGATACAGCAGGCATATCTAATATTTGTAATAATAGCTCAAAAATAACATTTTATCATCGAATTTTATTAAACGTGATGGCTTTTCATATTTCATAGATAAAAAAAACTAAAGTATTACATTTTTGTTGTGATAAAAAATCAATTTCATATTTTTTGTTAGTTCCATTCGTTCCTTTCGTCCCTTTCGTTCCTTTCGTGTTTTAGTCATACCGGAAACTTTGGGTATATTCATATGGAGTTCTGACATAGAAAACATAGGAAGACAGAAGAACAAATAGAGCTAAACACTGGCAAGAATACTAAATGAGGATTTGTTGTTCTGTGTTTTTAATCAGAACAATGATCTAAATCATGTCTTAGTGCCAGTAAAATCATCATTTAATGAAACTATGAAGTGGCTAGCCAAAAGCACATGGTAAGACAAATTTTGAAAAACCCTGATCATAACATTATCATGCCACAGGTCTACGGCGTGATACTGCAATGTGGCAGCACTATATCTGTCTCAAGAAGACATCGTCTCCAACTGACTGGAATACTGTTGACGGGACGTTAAATCCAGCAAACAAACAAACAATTCCTGTAAAACAAATAAGGTAAAAATTAAAAAAAGTTAAGAATTAAGAAAAAGTTAAAACGACCTACCGACCTTATTTTTATTTTTTGGAGATGTTAGTAGAAACAAACAACTTCTTTTCTGCCTTATACTACTGCTACTGTTGCTACACTATCTGCCTCCGCTACTACTATTAACAATAATGATAATAATAATTGGAGAGGTGCAAGCCAGACTTTCGCATGATGCGATCGTTTTGGCAAAAATAAAAGCAAGGCAGACTACACATGTATATTTGCGCATGCGCTTCGTAAAAAATCAGAATATTATTTTTAACATAACATAAAATATTTGGTCTCACAAAACAATCTTCAATGGGTACCGATTGTTTTTATTTAAAAAGAACTTATTCACACATAAATCATCAGCCTATCTGTTTTTTTTATTAACTTTTATCGAATGATTATGCGGGAAAATCCTCTGAATTATCATTTTCGTTCTCAGTTCTACATGTCAACTTGGATTCTGCTTATTTATAGTCCCATGATCTCCAATCCATGAAACGAAAGTACACCATTCTGATCTATGTAAAGACCATACAGTCATATTACACAGCGTGACTGACCTCTCGTTAGCTTCTTTTTCAAAGGAGCCTATTTGTTCATTTAATTGAAGTTAGATCCACAACATTTCTGTTGTAGCATATACAATGAAAATGGATTTCAGCCTTTATGAGATTTTTAACTGAATTGTCAGTTAACTTTTGTTTCAGTTGAAAGTTCGGAGGTTGTGAAAATGTGTTTTAATTTTCAGAATACCATTCCAGAACGAGGAGAGGAACATTTCGGGAATAGTGACGTTTGGTAAAAGTGAAGCTTGTGACGAGGATATTGTAACGTTACTGCCGTTTGAGATTAAACCCGATATGCAGATATCTAGGATTAATGGCGGTAAGTTAACATTTACAATTTACCTCATGAATATTCATGTATCAATTTAAAACTTTGAGAGTATTTATTTAGTGGACCTTAAACGGCATATGAAGCAATGGATTTTTCTATGCTGTGCAGGTTATGAAATAGGGGGGGCTGTTTAAACTGCTCCGTCTGATCTGGCTCTGCTTTAGTTACCAAGGCATCAAAACACTTTTATATTGTTAAAGCCTTAAGTAACTATGTATAGGTGAAGTTTCAAAAGAGTGTACACAATATTTTTCCCCCTTAAAATATATATATATATTTTTTGCAGGAAAGAAACCGTTCCTTCTGCCGGACTATTTAAATACTGAACCTGATGTATAGAAACACTTACTGGCTGGACGCACGTGTTTGCCTTCATCAGTGTTGGATGAAATACTTATTCTCCTGACTTGGAAATAGCGACATCAACAGCTTTGCTTCAATTCCAACACATCATCGTCTTCGAACGCTTCATTTGCTTGAAGTGAAACTTCCAAGTTTCTTTACACAGTACAGAATTTATGTGGGCAACTGGTGGTCAGAAAAATACCACACGTAGTAGGAAGAAATTATACACATAAAATATATTTTGGTAAACGTGTTTACCATAAAATACAGGGGAGCTTAACTGATACTCATGTGCATTTTTCACATTGAAGCTTATGTAATGTGATATGTATTAGTAGTATAAAAGTATTTATGGTATTTGTTCAATCGCTAAATACGATTAGTCATTTCAGCTAGGCATAACGTTATTTGTGTTTGATAGGAACTTATTCAAACATAACAACTGTTAAAAAGAGGACAGTTATATCTTCGTCAGACATCCATAATGTATGATAAACTTGATATTCTTGCTGACGATCTGTGTTCATGACAAAATGCATGTAAGAGCATACCTTCGCTTTATATTATCATGTTATACATATTGTTTTTGTTGCTGTTGTTGATGATATTTATTTTGTGGGTGCTTTTTGATGGTTACCTCTAGCCCAAATATTAGTGTTTGAACATTTCTGTATTAATGAATGCATTAAAACCTATAAGTTTAAACTGCAAAGTCACTTGGGAGTAGGACTATGATTCTGATTCCGGGTAAGAATAAATTGTTGGCATTTTATTATCTTGGATTTATTGTGACCGGTCTTTCCCAATTACCACCTTTATTCCATTTCGAAAAGGGAGATTACTGTGTACGGGATTAGTCACGTCAAGTTTTCGGGATACATATTTCATTAAACGATATTCTGTGTTAAAATAACATTTACATTTCGCTCCCAGTTAAGAAAAAAAATCAAAGCACATTTGTGATGGTGCCTGTTCACCTATATACACTTGATTTGTTTAGGAGTGTTTGGTCTGTGTGTATACCACCCTTCTCCTAAAATGTACTTTTTTACTTAACTTAATTAGATAACATTTTGTGAATATTGTTATTTGTTCACTCATTTTACGCTCCCTTCCCTGATTCTCTCTCTCTCTCGCTCTCTATTTTGAACATTTTTTTTTTCTCTCACTCAGTAAATGTTACATTGTTCTTCATTATTTAATTTAATAATATCGTCTAAAAATTGTCTCTGTTCTCTCATTTTACTCTTCCTTTCCCGATACTCTCTCTATCTGTCTTTATCAGATAAAAATAAATACATTCAGATTTAATGCCATTCCTTACCAATAATGTTATATGCTTCACCCATAACGATGTATAATCAAGTATATTGTTACAGAGGTACTCAATGTTCAAACGAATAAATATTGTTGTAGGCTAGCATATGTGTAAATAATTGGGTTATTGTATGTGAACGTTCCTATTTGTATATAAGATATGAATCTCCCAAAAGTAAACGTGCATTTTTATTTCTACATATTGTCTGCATATTGTCTCTGTTGTCTCACTCATTCTCATCCCCCCCCCTCCTCTCTCTCTCTTTCTTTCTCTCAGATAATTTTTTTCATTTTGTAATTTAAATATACAAAAATTCCCTTTTTTAATATTTGATTACTTTTAGTAAGGTCTTGACTCCTAATTATTATAAGACAAGCGTCGTACATACATTTATATCAAAGCTCCATATATACTATGGTACATGAGGGAAGATAAATATGTGTTTTACAAACACTTCTTGTATAGTATTAACTTTATAATTAAACTTCTCATTCAAATTCCCTTAAGCCAATACCCGAAGTGGACATATGAATAAGTACATACAGTCTAATCGCTATCTTGCTAGTTCAAAAATGTACTCTCAGTTTGCTGCTTGATTTGTGAAATTTATATTTTCTCCATTTATTTAGAATGTTTTCGACCATGAAACACATTGCATGATATTTACTTTATTTTTTTTTTCTTTCCAAAATGTTTAATTACCCACTCTTCTTTCAATCTCGAGGCCCCCATCTTGTCATATTCTTAAAACCAGGAGGTAACCTATATAACTTTTGTGCGACTGTACTCTCTCAAAATGCTAGCTTTTAAGCATCCTTGTTGCTCTTCTCTTTATCCAGAATATTTCCAGTGTCGCAGTTCATATTTCCTTGTGTTTGTTTTCATTTCCTTTCTTACTGATAACTCTGGACTGGTTAGTTACACCCTATCTTCTGTTCTGTTGATTGACAGCACCAGGGGTAGACTTGTGCCGTTAAATTGTAGGAGGACACAGGGTTCCCTTAAGTTTGAGCAACATTGTATTTTTTTCACTAAAACTTATTGGATCACTACTAGTTACAGTATTACTTTATCTTGCTGCGATAATACTTATAATATCTGGCGACATCCATCCCAATCCTGGACCATCGTACAGCTCATCATCCACTGATAACTCATTTCAATTCACTGACTTACTTACTTCTGGTCTCAGTATGATGCATCTGAACATCCAGAGCCTACTCCCAAAAATTGATCTCCTTCAAATTGAGGCCCAACCATTCGACATTCTTGTTTTCACTGAAACGTGGCTGTCTAATGCAGTTGACAACAATGACCTTCTTATTCAAAATTTTGACCCTCCTATCCGTAGAGACCGTCCTAACAGAATTGGTGGAGGTGTTGCCATTTATATTCGCTCTGGTTTAAAGTGGTCTCATCGCACAGATTTTGATATAGCTGATCTTGAAGCTCTGTGGGTTGAAATGGTTTATCAAAATAGAAAACTTCTTATTGGAGGGTTTTATAGACCACCAAATTCTAATAATGATTATTGGCTTCTGATTGAGGAAAGTATAGATAGAGCTTTTTCAGTAAGTAATCATAATATAGTGATTGCTGGTGACTTTAATATTAATATACTTAATTCTCACTCTAATAAAAATCACCCGCTTGATTGATTCCTATAACGCAATACAATTAATCAAAGAACCTACCTATTTCACCGAACATTCTTCATCACTGATTGACTTACTCATAGTAAAGAACCCTGAGAATGTCATTTCTAGTTTCACATCTGAACAATTTATTCCTTTTTTTTTCTAAACTGTGCAAATTAAGCTGCCGATCTTTTAACCGAATCCATAACATCATCAGCATCTTAATCTATTCCGTCAAAACTTGTTACTATCCGACCCGATGATGTTCCTTGGTTTACAACCAATCTTCGTAAACTCATACGCCAACGAAATAAATTATTTAGGAAAGCAAAAGTTATGAAAACTGAACAACATTGGTTGAAGTTTAAACTTAAACGCAATGAGGTTACCAAAGAAATAAGAAAAGCTAAATCATTATACCAAAACAAAATTATCGACCAAATTAAATCTGGAAAACTTGACTTTAAAGATTGGTTTAAACTTACTTAAAAACTAATAAACGGGCCGAAATCAAACGAAATTCCATCTCTCTCTTATGCTGACATTGATGCAAATGAAAATATTGACAAAGTCAATTTACTTAATTCCTTTTTCTGCAAACAAAGTACTATAAATGATGAAAACCATTTCTTGCCCGATATGTATCCTTTTTCCGAGTGCACTTTATCCAATATTGTTATCACAACACAAGATGTTATAGATGCAGTCTCACTTATCAATCCTTCTAAAGCATATGGTCCTGATGTGTTAAATCCTAAGCTTCTAAAAGAAGGCTGTGACATTCTTGCTCAACCGTTATCTGTTTTCTTCAACAATCTTCTTTCCAAAACCATATTTCCATCTAAATGGAAGTGTGCTAATGTAATTCCTGTCTTCAAAAAAGGCATCCCTTGTGATCCACAAAATTATCGCCCTATTTCTTTACTTAGTTGTCTAGGAAACCTAATGGAACGTTGCGTCCATAAACATATATATAACTACGTTTCAATGAATAGTCTTCTTTCTAATTGTCAGTCTGGTTTTATTCGAGGAGATTCTACTGTTAATCAGTTACTTGTCACTTACAACGATATTTACAAGGCCTTAGATGATGGGTTGGAAGTCCGAGCCGTTTTTTGTGACATCTCAAAAGCGTTCGATCGTGGCTGGCATAAAGGCCTTCTTTTCAAGCTCGAACATATTGGACTCAGGGACAAACTACTGGCCTGGTTCAAATCATATCTCTGTTTACGCAAGCAAAGAGTTGTCTATGCAAATGTACATTCGAAATGGTCAAATATCAATTCTGGTATTCCTCAAGGCTCAATATTAGGCCCATTACTTTTTTTAATCTTTATAAACGATATTGTTAATGTTATTCAGTCAAATGTGAGACTCTTTGCAGATGACACAAGCCTGTATATTATAGTTGACGACCCAATTTCTACCGCCGTGGCTATGAATCGCGATCTAGACTCCATTCTTAACTGGTCGAGAACATGGCTTGTCTCTTTCAACCCTTCAAAAACTGTTACTTTAACTTTTTTCACGCAAGGTAATCAAACCAAATCACCCTGATCTCTACTTCGACAACATATTGCTCCGACCTGTCTCTGAACACAAGCATCTTGGTCTTACTTTCTCCGCTTCTGGTAAATGGGACTGTCATATAAGAACGATTGTTGATAAAGCTTGGCAAAGAATCAGCATGCTTAGATCACTCAAATATTTCTTGAATAGGCATTGTTTACTGAAGCTCTATTTTATCTTTATTAGACCTCTCTTAGAATATGGGGATGTAGTCTTGGACAATTCGTCCGAACAGCTTAAACGGGAAATAGAATCAGTTCAAATTGAAGCTGCTCGCATAATTTCAGGAGCAACTAAATACTGCAATATTACAAAATTATATAGTGAATTAAATCTTGAACCATTAGAGAAAAGACGTAAAATACATAAACTCACCTACCTATACAAAATGAAAATTTTTATTGCCCCTCCTTATCTTTGCGACTTACTTCCTAATCCAGTTGAACACAGCTATACCCTTAGAAATAACCAATTAATCCCACCAGTATCCTGTAAAACACAACTATACAAAACTTCCTTTCTTCCGTCAGCTATCAGCGATTGGAACTCCCTTCCAACTTCCATCACTTCCAAAACTTCACTTTCTTCTTTCAAGTCATCCTTGAGCCCAGCTTCCAAAAAGACCAACCCTTTATTTAATATAGGATCTAGAAAACACCAGATTCTTCATACGCGATTACGATTATCATGTAGTGCACTTAATCACGATCTTCATCGCCGATCCCTTATTGAATCGCCTTTCTGCTCATGTGGAGAACTTGAGTCTGTCGCTCATTATCTTCTCTTTTGTCCAAACTACTTTTTGCAGAGACAGGATATGCTTTCCGACCTTCCTTGTCCACCTATCCTTAACAACCTTTTATTTGGAAGTGACACTCTATCTTTTGAACAAAATAAGATCATCTTCATAAAGCTACATCATTATATTGAGGCGACACATCGCTTTCTCCTAATTTAATAAAATAGAACACTACTTGCGGGGCCTCAAGATTATTTGTTGGGCGCCAAATGTCACAGGGTGAGAAAAATATGCAGCCTGACCGGGACTCGAACCCGGGGCCTTTCGCTTACAGGGCGAATGCTCTACCGACTGAACTACCCGGCCACTTACATATGATTCTCCCCTATTGTGAGTTAACGGTACTGTGACATGTGTGTTGTTTTTTTTTGTGTGTTTTTTTTAATGCTTATTCAAGCTTTTTTTTTTTTTTTTTTCAGCCGTTCACTATTGTACACTTATTGACGATGAATATCACGTGTGTATGTGTGTGTGTGTGCGTGCGTGCGTGCGTGCGCGCGTGTATGTGTGTGTGTGTAAAATTAAAGCACTTTGTTTCACAGACCAGATCAGTTATTGTAAAATAACCTTGCCAGAACACTTATTGTGTAAATACCCTAAGGAGAGGGTCCTCGATAAGTCTCCTGACTTTTTTCCCAATCCTTGAACGTTTGTTGTATTTGTAATTGTTCTATATTGTATGCTGTTTTGAAATAAATATTGTTTAAACTAAAGCACATTTCGCAGACATAGCCGTTCACAGCGAAAAACGCACACGTTTTATCAAAATAATTTTAAAGTCTCTTCTCTATAACAGATTATTTCCGTTGTTATGCTGAAGTTTGCCGTCTCCTGCAACAGTATGTTCATCTTATGTCGGCGTCCACCTTCTCGCAGGTGGAACAAGTACCTCTGTGTACAGAGACTCCCGGGTAAAACCACCAGCCTCTATACAAAAACGTGTTCACTGGTATGTCGTTAGTCACCAAACAGAACGCGATAGTGTATAATAAATATAAATAAAGAAGAAAAAAAAAAACCTTGGTGATTTTTTTAAAGATACATTTCTTTTTAAAAATGTCATTGCTTGTAAAGAATATTTTATGTGATGACTTTGATATACGATTTCACAATGAAATATCTCAGATGTTGTGTAAGTTCAAATCAATGGATTATTTGTATTCAAGGAAGTTTGTATGCCATGTTGTCTCTCTAACTCCAAGTTTAAATTCACCTTTGAGAGACTTATATTGTTTTACAAGTGTTTGTTGATTTTGTTTTACATGGTGTAATCCGGTTGTATGATTCATATATGCACGTTTCCGCTTGTTCAAATTCGCTTTGCTTATGATTAAAATTCATATTTGAGAAAATCACACCTTCTTGTTTTATAACTGTTTACCCATATACAGTAGACATCCTAACTGATATCAGTTAATATGTGTATAACAAGGCATGTTTTTCAAACATTATTATGTTTTGTCAATAAAGTCAAATATGACTGTATTTTATGCAAAGAATACGTTTTATCTAATTTGTGGACGAAGGTAACAGAGTATATTATATTTAAATCAAACCTCATGTGTTGCTGTGA
>CM037780.1:64101977-64139951 GCA_021229015.1 Solen grandis | reverse complement strand
CAAGATTAAGCATGCTGTTTTTGAACTCAGAGATGTACCTGATAGATATAATTCACTTTGTCACAAAAAGGAGAAAAGCTAATTGTTCCAATAGAAGCACGTGTTCTTTGATATCATTAATCAGTTAAACTTATCTGCGGCAATCAAAAATGTCATGTTGGATTGTTGCGTTTGTAGGCCTTGTAAATAAAAGTATTCTGTAAACAACAGATTGGCCAATGCCCAGGGCAATTATCTTTGAAAAGATTGCAACTGGTTATGTTATGCTATCCATCTATTGTGCAGATAAGTAACATAATTGTTTTGTTTCTTTTTATAAGGTCTGGTGAAGTGAAATTAATTTGAATATGCCCAGTATTGATCTCTTTAGTGTGATTTATTTCATTGTTTTGTTGAAAGACCAAGAAATATCTGTAGCTGTGTCATACATCATATTAGTGAATCCCATGATCAGTCTTTATAGTTAGATGTAAACCTTTTTATTTTACGTCAACTGGAAACAAGTTCTTACAACTTGTGCTAATTCTTCTAGACGGTTTCTAGGCTTGATCAGTACTTTGCACCTGGGAAGGTGAAGAAAAATTCTTGTCTACATCGGGGTTTGAACTCACATGAAAAAGCTGTGTATTTTGGGGAAAAAATGCCTGCATATCCAAAACTTTGAATGGAAGATTAAGTGTGTACTAATATAGTTCTGCAAAAATGACTGTTCTCTTTGACACTAGGAGTGTAGTGGTTTTGATATATATCATCATATGACATTAATATCATATGAGCCTTTTCAATACTGTAGCCAAGTGCCAGGAAAGAATTAATTTAACCCTTTCCCTTATAGAGAATACCATGAAAAGACCTATGCGAACAGCATAAAACCAGATCAGCCTGCGAGTAACTCACAGGCTGATCAGGTTTTATGCTGTTCGCTGCTCCTCAGTGGTCTGGTAATGAGGATTTTACAATTAAATTTGGTAAGGTTTAACTGTGGTTTTCTGCAGATCAGGCTTTATGTGGTACCTATTGAGTGCGTCAAATATGAGTCTATATGAGGGAAAGGGTTAAATATACATGTACAATAATTGGGTCTTTTATTTCCAGTTTGTCAGTCTCTATCTTATTCTAATGAAAAACACAAATATATATTCTTAGAAAAGAAATAAAAATCTCAATTCTCAAACATGGATGCATGAGTTAACAGGAATGTAGGAATTTTACATGGTATTGGAAATCCATTAGTGAGCATTCCATCACAAAAGCAGTGTAATGCAGTTCAACATTTGACCGAAAATCTGTATTTTGTAAGTTATGAAGATGGCATATAGTTTATTTTCACATAATATATGGTCCAGACTGATGCAATATACATGTACACATCATATCTATAATTTACGCAATGCCCAGGGTGTTAACAGGTAGAAGATCTTCGTTTGGGAAGATCACGTTTAGTCATGTTCTGTACAAATATTGGACATCAGGATGGTTCTGTTTACAGCTCATTTATTTCACACACTTGACCAACTCATAATCTGCCCACAGACATTCACATGGGCAAACCTTAGGTAATAGCCAATTAAGCTTCTTCAAATCCTGACAATGCTTTATACAGGACCAAGCTTCTCTCTGACATGATCATAACATAATGTGGTGGAATTTATTTTCCATGCAGAAACTTTTCAATGGATTAAGTAAGTCCTCTTGGGTTAGTGTAGAAGTCACTTATCATCTGTTTTGTTCAGTCTTAGATAAAACCATTGAGCTCAGATATTGATGAATAATATCTTAACCCATAAATGGTATGAGTGCCTGGACTTATGATAGGATTTTTGGGTTAGTGGCGATAGACCTGTATTGATAGGTAGTCTAAATTTAACAGTTGTGTACTGCCATTGCTTTGAAAATCACCCGCAAATTTGGCGATAGAAGAAAGTTGTTTGATCAGATGTTTGTAAATGAAGGAATAAAAGGGGAACACTGTTTACAGGTTGTCGAATGGACAAGTGGCTTCTGTACTTTAGATATTGACGTCGGCTCTGCATGGTGTTTTAGGAATGTAGGGACGGCTGGCTCCATGATTTGACTCGCTATCGGGGTATCGATATAGGTGATCAGTAGATCTAAAGAAGGTTATATCTACTACCTAAAAGCATTCTGTAGAGTTCAGTGGATTTATAACTTTGGTGGAGTTGTAGTTTGTGAAATTATTTGTGTAAATTTTGGAAAAATGGTTTAAACTGTTGTGAGTATTAGTGTTTTGTTGATGTTGTTGAGTAAAGACTTGATAGGCTAGTGTTTTATTTTATTGATTTTGACCTACCAAGTTTGTATAATTTTATAGGAATAAAGGTAAATGCTTAAAGTTTTTTAATTTTCATAAAAAGATGATTTAAAGAAATTGTCAAAAATGTAACAAGATATAGAAGTAATGGATAAAAATAAATGTAGATTGTATCTGTAACTATATAAATGTAATAAAAGAGCAGTATTTATTTAAGTATATATAATACAATATGTACAGGATAATGCTATAAAATCAGGTTTCTTCCAGCAGTTGGTTAGGAGTGGTTCTCAACTCATGTTAAATGAGGAGCATATTTCAAAATATGCCTCTCAAGATTGTATTATTGTTTATACAAACTGAATGTAGTTGTTGAAGTATACAGATGAGACTCTTATTTTATTGGTTGGTGCATGACGGACCAGATTTTGGTGCATAATACAAAACTTATGTAACTATCTATAAATGAAGAAATAGTTACAGTAGTATTGAACCAAGATCTTGCTAAGTAATCAAAACATAAACAAAAAATGGTATCAATAATGCTTATGAATAATTCTTAGTAAATCTTATATGACTTTATTTTCTGTCATTACCTGTATGATCCATGCTTTCTTCCTTTAGAACAAGTTGTCACTTAAATGTTCAACAACTGCTAATTTATCTTTATTATGTTCAGAACAATTGTCTTGATTATGATATTGAAAAAAAATAAACTCAGTCTTGCAATTTCACTGGCCAAGTGGAAGCATGCATGCAGATCCAAATGATGTTGGTTTGAACCTGACTGGAGGCAGCAATCTTTCATGACTATCCCAGACATAAAGTACTGGTCCAACCCAGGAAATGTCGAGAGGGGTTAATACAGGTTGTAAGGACTGGTTTTAAAATCCATGTTAATTTAAAATTCAATGTACTCTAATTCAAACTTAAAAACTAAATCCTCAATTTTATATGAAATTCAAACCCTAAACATAACAATATATGTTGAATAGTATTTATATGAATATTCATTCCAAGGTTTATACTAAGGTAAATGATGTAATAACTTGTATCCTTTATTACCAAAAATTGCTGGTTCCAAATGGCTGTATTGATGTTTCTATAAGGTGTTTCCCACTGTTCTATAAGTGTTTCCCAGTAGTTGTTTGATTGGTGATTTATAAGGCTGCATGATTCCCATATGGTTGATTGGTGATCTATAAGGCTCAGGATCCCAGTTGTTGGTGATCTATAATGAAATGTTGTGACAATGTCATGTCAGTTTGGGGATCTTACTTTAATAAATTGTTTCCAATCTGGTCATTATTTAATTTTGTTAAACAATAGAGTAGGTGTTATAAATTGAAAAAAAAATTGTCTATTTAAATCAAAAAGGCTTAAGGACCAATGTGAAAATCATAGACATATTGAGTATATAAATACATTTTTATTTGTCAAAATAATAAGGCCTTACTGAATCAGTACAAAGGATCCAAGATTTGATGCATGTTCAGTGGAAAAGACTTCATAGAAATGTTACAGTGGTTGTGTTTGTGTCAATTGACTACGAATCTGAAAGTTTTGAAATTGACACACTCTAGAGCTGTTGAACATTTTCCAAGACCCACCAAAGTTCAAGGTACTAGTCCAACCCAGGAAACCTCAGGAGTTATATAGGTTTAGGTTATATAATCTTGCTAAGTAAACATGTTTATTGGGAACATTCAATAATATTTTGTAGTAGTTTCATAGGATATGTCCGTATGTACCTGTATATTATAGGTTGTATGTGATAAAAAATTGGTTTTAATCTTTAGTAGTTAATTTTTATGCATTTAGGCAGGAATAACTCGAAAAAAAATCAGCATTTGAAAGAAAGAGTTGATGATTTTTGTGCCACCTGCTGTAAGCAGAGGTGACACATAGGGATCACATTTCTGTCGTTTTTCCATCTCTCTGTCCATCACACATGTCTGTCGCACTTTCCATCACGCTTCAGCAGGTGACACATGTGTTCCAAAGAACTCTTGTTTAGATTATGGTAGGTAATTTCCTAGTGTAGTTGAAATGATTTAAGTGAACGTAGATAGGTAAGTCTGGATAGTGTATTTGCAAGTCATAATTATGGTCTTACAAAAGACCAAACATTACTTCATTGAACCTTCGTAGCTTAAATCTGCACAGGAGAGGAATGTTATTGGCAAATCAACATGGTTTGGAGTTAATAATTTCATTAGAGAGGATTATATTTTAGTTGACAACACCAGGTTCACTGTGAGTATACCGCTGGTGGTATAGAGACAGGATGTGTGAGGCCAGTGGACACTAAGTTATCAGACACTAGCCCAGATCTGTATGGAACTTGGGGGATATACAGTGTGACCTTGACATTTAACATACCAAAATATAATTCTGGATTCTCTTTCTAATATCCCACAGACTAAAAATTGAAGATGTATCACCATTTTTTCGATAGGGTAAGTGAACAGTTTTTTTTTTTTACCAGTTGAATGCATGTGATCCTTTTTCATGTTTGCTTTAACATACCTACTTGAATTTCATTGTTGTTACCATAATTCCTTGGGCAAGTAACATAACATTATCAAAATTTCAGATTAATAGTTTTAACAATATCGTTATTTCATGATTTTTATCATTGTTACATGAAGGTCATTTTTTTTTTTTTTTTTTTTTTCAATTTTACATGGTCAAAACAATTATATAACTGTTTTGGTGCATTGTTTGTATCACAAACTCTTTTCAGATATCTGTTAAATTTTGTATGTCTTTATTTTTCTTTAAACTAATTATTATAATCTTTGATTTTTATAACTTAAATGTTGATTTGAGCTTTCTTGGACATATACCACCTATAATTAATTAGATAATTTTATTGTTAATTAAAAAAATTTCTATTTTCTTATAATTTCCCATTTTTTTTATTTTAAGCGCTAATTTTCTAAGAAGAAAGCCATAGGTACTAAAAAAAAATATCTAAAGAAAAATTGCAGTGCACCTGTCCACTCCATACTTCTTGAACTATTAGAAGATGTTTGATAAACTGTATAAAAGTCAACTGCATTGTGCAAAAAAGTTCAGTGACATAAGTTCAAGGTTAGTGAACACGTGTAGAATGTCTTAATCAAATAAAGATATTTCATGTCTTGTCAGATCACCTGCATCCCTGGTTAAATGTGAAAAAAATTACTCAAGAAAAAAAAAAATGTCATCTATCGTGGGGCAATGAGAAATTCAAAGATTTATGTCATTTAAAGGTCAATATCATTTTCAGAGGTCAGATGTCGCAATTAGATATTTTGCCATTATGCGTTGGGCTTGAATTTGTAGTTGTCTTAGATGTTCTGCTTAAACTATTTAAAGAGCAGGTATGCAGATCACATTTCACTTTGTGACATTTTGTATCTTGGTCAAGGTCACACTGAAAATTCAAAGGTCACATGCAGGTATTCAAGGTCACACTGAAAATTCAAAGGTCACATGCAGGTATACCATTAAAACTCCATTATTATCTCTGTTGCTAATGTTGAATTTTACTCTCTTTTTTTATTAAAATACATAGAGGATATTGCAATATGAATAAGATCACCCATGCTGTGGGCTCATGTATGCTTTATGCAAAATGGAACATGGCAGTGTGTTGTTGCCCATCCATAAGTGTTGGTTTGATGTTTTAAAAATCCATAATGCAAGCACCATTATGATAACTTTTTCTAATTACTTGATTATAACATTCTTTTAGCCATCTGAATCTTTATATAATCCTTATGGGAGTGAAGTAATGTAAGATGAATTATTTTGATTATTCAAAAAAGTTATGATATCATAGCATGGGAGCTGTCTGGTATAAGGGGTACTAGATATGTTTGTACAGTAATTTCAGTAGGAACTGTCAGATATAGTAGAATAATTGGTAAAGCAAATATTTAGTTGAACAAAAAATATAATAAAAATAAATTACTTGTGAAATAATTCATATACATACAATATGCATAAAAAAAACAGGACAAATTAAATTTTCTTATATCAATTCTTTGTGTTAGGTATAATAAAGTAAATTACAACAACAACAACAAAAAGAAAAAAAAACACACACACTGACAGTTTCATAAATGCCTGTACTTTTGCAACATTCCTGTATAGTGGTTTTAGTATTCCGGTAAACCATGACATAAGACACACTTTAATACTCATTTTTTTTCTAAATTCTCTCCCGCAATAATGACTTGAGCCAAAGTGGAATCTATAATTGATCAATTTATTTCCAATTTAACTTGAATAGTGGCTTTCAACCTCTCAGGTAAATCAATGTTGCAGTGAATTACGGCCACCGTTTGTACAGTCCCATTGTAAACTTGCCGGCTGACAAAATCTAATTTCCCTCAAAATTGATGTACTTAATGGGGATTTTATGAAGCTTATTTGGTATGTAAATAAGTTCTAGACTTCAGAATAGAAAAAAAAAATTGGATGATTGAGATGATTCTTTGGCAGTTTGTTTTTCATTTTTGTCTACTGATTGACATTTATCTATATTTCTCTACATCATCATAACATTATTATGTTGTTTTGATTCCAATAATACAGATTATTTGAACACATGTGCATGAGATAATCCATGATGGGGTCCTGGCCCGGCGTTCTCAAAAATACCTTAAAAGTAATATCTCAGGCTCAAATTTGAGTATCATACTGAAATCCCTATTGAAACTAATGGGCAAAATCTGAATATGAAAACATACTCAAGTACCATAACACAGAACCTGGTTCTTAAATTCTTGAAAACATAGATAAATGAATAAAATAAATACTCTACTTAAATATGATTTATATGTTTTATTTAAAATTTGATGGATAATAGCAATTTGGATTTGAGCATGATATATATGTTTTTGAGAATTATAAGAGGTTTTCGAGAACTTGGGGCCTGACTTCATTACTTTTGAGCCATAAACACTCTTTCTGTATTTATCGTCCACTTACCCCCTCTAGAGATCCACTTCTCTTGAACCTTCAGAAAAAAATCTTTTTTTACAAGGCAACAAATTATTTCAAAATCATTTGACAAAAAATATAAAAAAACTTATTTGTGTACCAATTTTCAATAATATTATCACAATAATTCCAATCAAATGATACTGGGCAAAATGCTAATGGGTTGGAGAGATGGTGTATAAACGATAAGTATGGTTATATTTGATCTAGCTCCATGAGAGATAGGTTCCGTCAAGTGACAGAAAGATTGAGTGTTAGATCTAACTGCTAATCTACGATTACCTGTACTGAATAATGAGCTTGAAGGTGTGTCATTGTCATCGGTAAGCTCTTTTGTAAACTCACATTATCCATGAGTTAGTTCGGCTATTGTCATTCCGTTATTGACCCATGCCTTATTGGTCACTATGATAATGAGCTTTTGACTAATTAAAATAACCCAATACTCGCAATTGTTTTGGAATTTGATCTTCGCTGACAGTTTGATCTTCGCTGACAGTGATGACATTCCAGTTTGTTATTATTTGGCCCATGAATGGTTCCATGTTTGGCTGGCTTACATACTCAAGATTTCACATTGATTAGAGTTTGTTCTGACAAACTGTGCGTATTTACAGAATGTTAAGCTCAGTCACACAGGGTGGAATTATAAAACACTTGAAATGGGTTGAGTATTGATTTTAGGAGTTAAAGCGATTTGAAGGTATGGTTCAAGTGTTTTCTGTAGTGGCAGTTTAAGCCCTGATACTGCACAGTTGATTGCTTTACTTCCTTCCAAATGACAGCAGAGATATACATGTATACACACCATATATCCCAGATAATTCAAGTATCTTGCAATTAACTTTCAGCGCAGTTCTAACTATTTTATGTTGAATGCATGAACAAATGCGGGAGGGGACTTATTCTCAAACCTCTAGTGTTCTTCTGTTTCATTCTGGTTCTAGGCCCAAGTTGTGGAGTTTTCCTGAGTATTGCTTTCATTTCATCTAATACTTTGTGCAAGCGAGGGATGCATTTGACACCTACCCACAATAGTCTGTTATCCCATTTGACACCTACCAACAATAATCTGTAATCGCATTTGACACCTACTCACAATAGTCTGTTATCGCATTTGACACCTACCAACAATAGTCTGTATTTGCATTTGACACCTACCCACAATAGTCTGTAATCGCATTTGACACCTACCCATAATAGTTTGTTATCGCATTTGACACCTATCCACAATAGTCTGTTATTGCATTTGACACCTACCCACAATAGTCTGTTATCACATTTGACACCTACTCACAATAGTCTGTTATCGCATTTGACACCTATCCACAATGTCTGTTATCACATTTCTCACCTACCTAAAATAGCCTGTTATTGCATTTGACACCTACTCACAATAGTCTGTTATTGCATTTGACACCTACCCACAATAGTCTGTTATTATCTCATCTACCTACAAAATTCTGTTATTACATTTTACACCTACCCACAATAGTCTGTTATCGCATTTCTCACCTACCTACAATAGTCTGTTATCACAATTGACACCTACCCACAATAGTCTGTTATCGCATTTCTCACCTACCTACAATAGTCTGTTATTAGTCCCCTACTGGTGTTCACACCGGAGGGGACTATAGGTTTGTCCTCCGTCTGTCCGTCCGTCTGTCCGTCCGTCCGTCTGTCCGCTCAAATCTGGATCCCGCGATAACTTAATAACTAAGCAAGCTAACTTGAAGAAACTTGGTATATGACTAGATGGCAATGTGTAGATTATGCACGTTGTTCTTCGACTAAAATTGTGGTTGCTATGGTAATGGAAAAAGTAAAAATATGGCAAATATGGGATCCCGCGATAACTAAGCAAGCTTACTTGATGAAACTTGCTATATGACTAGATGGCAATGTGTAAATTATGCACGTCATTTTATTTTTGTTCTTCGACTAAAATTGTGGTTGCTATGGTAACGGAAATAGTGAAAATATGGCAAAAAATGGGATCCCGCGATAACTAAGCAAGCAAACTTGATGAAACTTGCTATATGACTAGATGGCAATGTGTAGATTATGCACGTCATTTTATTTTTGTTCTTCGACTAAAATTGTTGTTGCTATGGTAACGGAAATAGTGAAAATATGGCAAAAATGGGATCCCGCGATAACTAAGCAGGCAAACTTGATGAAACTTGCTATATGACTAGATGGCAATGTGAAGATTATGCACGTCATTTTATTTTTGTTCTTCGACTAAAATTGTGGTTGCTATGGTAACGGAAATAGTGAAAATATGGCAAAAAATGGGATTGATTACCATATTGAGTCAAGGTGGAGCCGGTAGGGGACTTTATGTGTTGCATACAACACCAGTTACTTGTTGCATTTGACACCTACCCACAATAGTCTGTTATCGCAATTCACACCTATGACAATAGTCTGTTATCGCAATTCACACCTACCTACAATAGTCTGTTATCACATTTGACACCTACCAACAATAGTCTTTTAATGCATTTGACACCTACCCACAATAGTCGTTATTGTATTTCACACCTACCCACAATAGTCTGTTATTGCATTTCACCTCTTCCAACATTTTCTTATTCTTTCGCCATTGTTAACCCTTTCCCTCATATAGACTCATTTTGACGCACTCAATAGGTACCACATAAAGTCTGATCTACAGAAAACCACATTTAAACCTTACTAAATTTAATTACAAAATCCTCATTTCCAGACCACTGAGGAGCAGCGAACAGCATTAAACCTGATCACTCGCAGGCTGATCTGGTTTTATGCTGTTTACATAGGTCTTTTCATGGTTTCCTCTATGAGGGAAAGGGTTAAGCTGATAGCCTCTCCCCATTGATAGACTGATATACCATCCCACAAGAACGACAACTCCTACATTACGAAAATAGGGAATAACCAAAGACCTAAACCTGAAGATAAGCAACTCGGCAAAATATCATATTTTGTCTGGTTGCAAATTTTTAATTAAAATTAATATAGTGTTTTTGTCCTATTCTTTAGTCCTTTTGATATGAATTTGTGCAGTGATAGTGTGTGTATAAATTATTTCAATAATAAATCATAATAAATATTTGATTTATTTGATACATTGTCCAATATCTGATAGAACATGTAGACCGACTGTGTTAATGCAAAAGGAATTTTTGTTATTACATTCTAAAAAAACGAGCATTTATTTTATGCCCTCGCATCCATAGATAGGGGCTGGTCTGTCTGTTTGTCTGACGTCTGTCACAAAACTTTTACCTTGACCATAACACGGAAGTCCTTCCACCTACAGCCTCCAAACTTCACAGGTGCATGCACTTTGATCAGCTCTACCAACCAGGTGACCGTGGCCTTCAAATGACCTTGCCCCCAAGGTCTAAAGCCCCTGCGAGGGCATGACTTTCATTCGAATGCAGTGCTTGTTCAAAATATAAAGATAACCATTGTTATAGAAAAAATACCACTACTCACACGGGGAATAAAATAAAAAATGTAAATCTTAAGCACTTAATGATTGTAGCTAATTGTAAACAGCTAACAATGACAGTTAACATCGAAAACATTGCAAACAAAGACTTTTACTAGACAATTGTACGGGTCAACACTCAACAAAAGCCAGGCAAATTTAAAGACTAAAATGAACATCCTGTAGAAATTGAAAAAAAATAAATAAAAGAAAAAAACAAACACTAAGACTGTAAAATTGTGGGGGGTGGGGTGGAGGGGATGCATGGCATTCATTCAAACATAGCGCTTGTTGTTTCTCAAATTAATCTACTTTGATGTGAGTTAAGTATGCCCATTTTGTTTAAGATTATACTTAGATGACATAAAGTGTAGCGGGGATTTCCCCGTCTATGCAATAAATGACTTAAAGTTCTTTTGTTTTCTTATAGAAAATAATCCCATAAAAATAAATATATGCTAGTTTGTTTGTTTGGATTAATGTCCCACCGACAGTATTTAAGTCATTTGGAGAATATGTCTGCTTGAGACAGATGTAGTGCTGCCACAATGCAGCATCACAGCTTAGACACCCAGTCACACTATTCTGGCACCAGGCAAACCTGTCCTGGAACTACCTTTATATGCTGAGCTTCAAGCAAGGGATCCCTACTAGTACTATTTTTTACGAATTTGGTATGTTGCGGCCGCAAATGAAACCCAGGACCTTTTGCTTCCAGGGTGGATGCTGTAACCATACGGCAACTGGGACTGGAATATATGCTTTTACTTAAATATGCAAAAAAAAAAAAATTAAAGTCACTCCCCACAAAAATTGCAGTTATGAAGAGAAAAAATATATTTAAAAAGAATAATGCAGCAAAACAATCATAAATGCTTGGGCATTATTTTCACCTTTTCATCATGCAGGCAATATATGCCGAAGTATTGGCAAAGACCTTTTTTAATTTGAACTGTTGCCTTCTTGAAAGTTTTCCCTTTTAGTCCTTAATCAATCGTAAATCATTTTTTCACTTATATCTGCCATATACAACCAGCTTACAGCCAGCTATGAAGTTGTCTAAGGACCATATACCATGCTCTTCACGTGCACCTTATGCTGTAGATGATCATCGTGGTTTTTTGACTGTTTTTACATTGCAAATTAATGGATAAAGATAGTCAGAATGTTGTTTACCACTTTCTAATGGTGTCGTAACACAATTCTGTGCGGTATTTACTTCCCTTAAATTTGAAAACACAAGCGCATCGTCTTTTTCTCACAATATCACGGTGGCGCCAAGGGTATACGAGATTTCCTTTACACGCCTATTCGAGTTGCTTATCTTTGGGGTTAAGGTCTTTGGAATAACTAACATCAGTACACATTCAAATTTGCTGGATTCCATTATGTAGTAGAGGTATAAAATGGCACTTGTACTATCTTGCCATAGAGCTAGCTTTTGTGGCGACGTGGTAGAGTGTCCGATTTGCATACCGAGGGTCCTGAGTTCGATACCAGCTCGGGGCAGTAGGATTTTACTTGGTTACATTTGGCGCCCAACGTGGGGCGCCATTTGTAACCGGGGGTCGTAAAGAATACGAGCTTGGTCCTTTTCTTCATAAATTTACTTTCCGACGACAATTATGAATGTCGTTTAACATTAATTGTAGGATTTTACTTGGTTACATGCAAGCTAAGGCTTATGAACAATGATATATGTAGATGTTTTCTGGATGGAAACCAGACAGAGAGTGATTTGATAGTATAAGGAACTTTAGAAAGAAAACTTTGGTGGGTGTGACAGGTAAGAATAGCTCACGCAAGATATGGAAAAGATGGAGAAATTCATGCATAGAGTGATTACCTATCGATCTGACACTCACTCACTCACATGCCAAATAAGGTTAAAATAACACACAGAGATGACATGAGACATGGTCACAAGTTGACAGGACAATAACACCACAGTAATATAAACATACTTTATGTAAACAAACTATCAAAACATACCCTGTCTACAATTAGATTTAGATTGTTTTTTAAAAGCAGTTGCCAAATTATGTCAGAATGGATTCATTGTTAGTAGCCTGCTGATCAGACAGTCAAGATGAAAAAAAAAAGGTTGCTCAGACACATTTTTGGTTGCCGTGGGTAACCTGACATCTGTATATGTCAAGCCCAGATCAGACAGCTTCTTCCAGGAACTGTCTAATCTGGGTGTGTTCTGTTTGCCTATGCATCAAAACGTAATGGACTAAAGTTGATCACTATTATATCAATCTTAACTGATTGGGACAGAGATTCTTACAAGTAGAACTCATTTCTAAATCACATAGGACTTCTGCAAACAACTTTGATTCCCAATTATCAAGACTGTCATAAGAAGTTATCTATAGAAGACAAGTGGAAAATGAAGTGCCAATCTGCTGACTTAAGGATCAAAACCAGTCAAAACCAGTCAGTAGTTAATGAATGAAGTACTGGTACCCAGCTGCCTTTAGTCAAGGGGAGAAATACAAGAGTGCTTATTAGACTGCATAGATGAAATAAAATTTCAAGATTTCACAATTTAAATGGAATTGACAGTGGCCGTTTATCAGTTAAATCTTTATCCATAATACCGGTACTTTTGTCCTGCATTGATCTGTCTTCTATTGGGTCATTACATAATGTGTAATTTATTCCCTCATTGTGTAAGGCTTGAAGTAGGTCCTTTCTTCGGTATTGTGTAGGATACCTCTCATACAGAGAATGGCGGATTCCTTTTCAAAGAAACACTTCAATAAAGTGATTACTGATTATTGTATTGATACACATTCTCACTAAACTGTGAATATAATGACCACACTGTCTATTATAACATTGGCCTAAGCTGGAAGTTTTTACCTATTCTTTGTCATTTGGATTGAGCCTATTCAGATATTCACCATTGATAATTCTATTAGATGCAATATAGACTCATTTTGACCCTTTCCCTCATATAGACTCATTTTGACGCCCTCAATAGGTATCACATAAAGCCTGATCTGCAGAAAACCACAGTTAAACCTTACCAAATTTATTTACAAAATCCTCATTTCCAGACCACTGAGGAGCAGCGAACAGGCTGATCTGGTTTTATGTTGTTCGCATAGGTCTGTTCATGGTTTTCTCTATGAGGGAAAGGGTTAAACACTTTACTTCATACAGGTAAAGACTCATTTTGATTCATTGGTAAATAGAGCTGTTTACTCCTATATAAGATGTCTGGTCAGGGTCTCCTCATACAATATATTAGTTCAGATTTGTACACAGTCTGCACAGAAAAGAGGATTCAGTAGTTTCATATACCATTAAAGTATTAATCAAGTCGTAAATTAGTACATTAATATTCATGACGTAAAGGGTTAAAATAGGGTCTAACACTAGTTCAATCAATCCTGTTATGATAATTTTAAGGAAGGATGAAAATAGATCAAAATTTTAATGTATGATTTTCTCAAGAATTTTGATAAATGGTTTAGCTGTTTTCAGGTTTTGCTCTCAACAATTTGCATGCAAGTTTGAGCTGTCTAAAATGGTCTTATTACAACTTTGCTATTGCATGGTTTTGAAATAATAATTTACACTAGATGTTTGTATGCCACCTGCTGAAGGCAGAGGTGACACATAGGGATCATGTTTTCAGTCTTCTGTCTGTCCGTCCGTCTGTCTCACTTTTTCTGCCACATTTCTTTCAGCAGGTTACTCATGTTCTAAGGAACATTTCCTGTTTATATCATGCCAACACAAGAATTATGTTTTTGTTTTTTTTGTCAAACTTAATACTAAAGATAATAGAAATATTTCACTGTTGCAAGAGGAATCTATTAAAAGTTACTGTGTTCATTATCTTATCATTTCAGAAAAGTTGCCTTCATGTCAGTGTTATATAATTCATGAATGGACCATTTTCAATTCAAATTCAGTTGACTCAAATTCATTTGACTTTATTGAATAGTTAAAAAAACTAATGTAGCAGAAGAAAAATTCACTTTTTGATCAAAGTCAGACTAAACAAATAAAACGCAGAGATCACAGCTGGTGTTCATGTCATTTAAGACTGGGTTGTTGACTTAGATGATTCTTTTAAATGTATTGAAGAGTCTTTTGAAAATTTTTGACACATAATAAACATGTTGGTTTCATAGCCTGGTCAAACAAAAACCCTGGTGGTAGGGGAAATTCAGAATAAACCTACTTCTGCAAACTTTTTCCCTGTATCATCCTTTCTCAATATCAGATGTTTTTCTTTCCATGCAGGTATTTCAATTCAGGACAAAATATTCATTTAATGATTTGTACACTTATGTTGATGGTTTTTGTGGGGTAATTGATTTTTTCAACTAATATTACATTGTTTGTTGATGGGGGGTCTCCGTGGCTGAATGGCTAGAGTCGCTAGCTTACTTTTACTTAGCCCCTCAATGCTGGGGATTTGAGGTCATTAACCTTAACCCCTTACCTCATGAATATTCATATGCAAATTTATGACTTGATAAATATTGATTCACTGAACTTTGAATGGTATATGCATGAAATGATGGGTTTTCCTTTGCATAGCAGACTATGTAGAATCTGAGCTTCAGTATTGAATAAACAGAGGAGACCCTGATCAGACAGCGCCTGATCTGGGTTTCCTATGTTTGCCATTATATGTTAGATTAGTCATCTAACTGGCTTGTGGTAGGTTGGTGGTTCTTTCCAGATACCTCAGATCGCTCAATTAGTAATTAATTGGTCATTGCTGATGACTGAAATATGATCGTGATGATGGTTAAACTAAAAAAAAGCAACATTACTGTGTGCTGGTTCTCAGGCATACAAAAATAATATCACTTAACAAGGGATCATTGTTTATCGAATTTGTTTGATCATAAGATTATTGAAGGAAATTTAAATATGGGAGTAAATTTTTTAGGTTAAATGTCCGCACACCAATATTTGTCAGATGTAGACAAAATTTAAGTTACCAATTTATGGTTGAACCTGTATTAACCCTTTCCCTTATAGAGGAAACAATGAAAAGACCTATGCGAACAGCATAAAACCAGATCAGGCTTTATGTGATACCTATTGTGTGCGTCAAAATGAGTCTATATGAGGGAAAGGGTTAACCACCATCTGTACTAAGCGGTCAACCTGAATTTAGCAGTCAGTTTTAATATGATCAAACTACAGTATTTTGTTATATATTTAAACTTCATTTATCAGTCACCTCTGTTTAGCAGCCACTTTCTCTTGTTCCATTGACTGACACTTAAAACAGGTTTGACTGTACTTAGTGCTGACATCATGCCATAATCGTCATGTGGCTTGGTTTTATATTATCCTGAAATGAAGCCAACTTGTCCATGCTGCCCTTATACAATCATGTTGCCAAGCAAGGGTGAATGCTTTAATTGTGTAGCAGGGTATTGAACCAACAACTTCTTGACCTTAGGATGGATGTCCTGTCTGCATGGCAGGATAGTCAACTAGAACTGTATTATCTATCTACATTTCCTCAAACAAAATTAATTTCCTTAATAAATGTATGCATTCAGAATCAACAGATCTCTCTATAAATCCCTTTCCCTCATATAGACTCATTTTGACGCACTCAATAGGTACCACATAAAGCCTGATCTGCAGAAAACCACAGTTAAACCTTACCAAATTTAATTATAAAGTCCTCATTTCCAGACCACTGAGGAGCAGCGAACAGCATAAAACCAGATCAGCCTGCGAGTTACTTGCAGGCTGATCTGGTTTTATGCTGTTCGCATAGGTCTTTTCATGGTGTCCTCTATGAGGGAAAGGGATAAACAATATATTGTAGTGCAGTAAATAAACATTTTCCAGTTTTAGAGTTTGTAATCATGGTACATAGAAAACTGCTGTACTCAGGGTTTTTCTCAAATCCATGTTAAACTTCTTATGACCCTCAGTGCGCAGAGCAAACTACTCACCCTAGATTTGTGAAAGCTTAGCGGCATTAGGATATAACTGGGCCCTGGCTTAATGGATTAAATTGTGATCATCCAGTGAATTATATCCGCTATCAATCAATTAAATGCTGATAATTTGAAATATACTGTCAGTGGATATTTTGGTTTACTAGCTTTCAATGACTTGTTGCTGTTTCATCATGTTTTGGTACTAAAGAGAATGAACTTGTATAAGGTAGAATACATAGATTTTTTATTTTATTTTTCATATATTCATGAACCTACATCTGAATAGCCATAAGGTTTCCTTTTATAATTTTTTTAATGATAATCTCAGTAGATTTAGGGATAAAAGCATGATAAATAGTTTAGAGAATTTATCAATCCAGGCTGGCCTAGCTCCCAATAACCAACTGCTAATAATCTGCAATTGATATATGAATTTCACATGACATCTAACCCTATATCAAAATGAATAAAATGATAAAAGATATGTATGAATTTATTAGTTTTCATGTTTAGATTCATTTCTTGCATATCTGCACATTGACATTATATAGTTTTAGGGGTGGCCATTTTGAAAAGATTTTTATTCCATATGTAAAAGTGTGAAGGAGATTAAATTGATTTTGAAAAATGTGAGAATGTAATGATAAATTTTGTCCATTGAAAGCCAGAAGCAGTCATCAGCATATATAAAAAGAAGCCTGATGAGACCTTCTGGCTTTCAAAGGACCACACCTTTTAATACAGTCTGCTAGTTTCAATCATATAATCAATGATTAATCAAAATATCAAAAATAAAAAAAATGATTATATCTAACGATTAATTATGGCTTTGAACCAATTTTGGAAACCCGAGGGGTTATTTGTTTTAGTAAAAATCATTATTTTTATTTACTTTAGCCATTCTGAATTTCTTAACCCTTTCCCTCTTAGAGGAAACCATGAAAAGACCTATGTGAACAGCATAAAACCAGATCAGCATGCGAGTAACTCGCAGGCTGATCAGGTTTTATGCTGTTCGCTGCTCCTCAGTGGTCTGCAAATGAGCATTTTGTAATTAACTTTGGTAAGGTTTAACTGTGGTTTTCTGCAGATCAGGCTTTATGTGATACCTATTTAGTGCGTCAAAATGAGTCTATATGAGGGAAAGGGTTAATTGGTCTGTACCATAAATTGTTTATGGGGTACATGTTGAACATTAATTATATAGACCATAATCAGACTGTACAGATGCACCCAAATCTTTGTAAGGGTTAGACTGTTGTCTATATTTCAGCAAATCTGAATCTGTGAAATGTTTCATTGGAAACTGGATAAAGTTAATGTATGATATTGAATCTGCACCTAGACTATAGTCAACTTCAACTTTATGAAATTGTCTCTCTTTGTTTTCTAAGTTAATGTATTAAATTCTCTACATTGACCAGCTGATCAGGTTTTGTATCATTATGGAAAGGTACATATCATAGGGCACTTTGCTGGGTTTCACATTAAAGATTGGTGACAGTGAACAATAGAAAAGTTTACTGATTTTAAATATAACACATACTAGAAAAACGATTGTCCATGATTTCAATGGATGAAATAGATAATTGATTTTGTTATTGTCCCGTCATAGGATTGTATGTGTGTGTGTGTATTCATTACTACCACAAAATATTAAAACCGGTGATCTCTCTGAATTTAAAAGCGTGATTGAAGTGGAATATAGTGAGAGGCTCCATAAATATTTCATCCTCAGTGGTGTCATTCTTTTTGAGGAGACATGGTATTTACCATGATATATAATAAGATTTTTTCGTAGCAGTCTTTACATGAGCACCGGTATTTATGGTGAAAGGAAGACTTTATATAGATATTTCTACTGGGATAATACAGATCACTGTTTGTATCTAGGTTTCATATTTCTCCAGAGCTGGATGTCAATATAAGATTGTGTCATTATATTTAGTATCTCGGGGAAAGGTGTTGTGACATTGAAGTGTTTGTGGATAGGCTTTTCAAACTTGGACCCTTGTGATAAGGGAATGGAGATACAGAATGCTACATAGTGGAATTCAGGCATTGAAGCCAGTATCCTGGGATACTAACACTGCAGTCAAGGTAACATGTCTTCTCCAGCCCTCTTTGCTGGTGTTGATTGTGGACTTAGGCGTTTCTTTCATTTCCAGGCGTTTCTTTCCTTTCCAGTTTATTAATGCATCAAAATCATAGTAACCCATGCTAATCTAACATTGGAAACTAATTGGGTTACAATGATTATTTCCTTGCTTCTGATTTCCTTGCTTTAGCACTGGTTAACAGTGGGGATAATCTTTCTTTTTCTAGCCCAGCTGTGTATTCAGTATGCAATCTGTCACTTACAGTCATCTATGGAGTTGTCTTAAGATCATTTGAAATGCTGTTCATGTGCAGCTTATGCTGTACATAGGAATTTGTGAACATCAGGGTTTATGACACTGAGACAGTTTCACAGGGTATGGTTGCATGCAGTTTGGTACACACACACCTGGTTAAAGTGGGGTTAGCCATTCTTATAAAGCCCTCAGGTTAGTAGTGGCATTAAAACCATGCTATTTAGCCCTAGTTAATAGTGAGGTTTACTATTCTGTTTATCACTGGTAAATAGTTGGGTTTTCCATCCTTATTATACCCCCACAAATGAAATTTGGGGGGGTATATAGGAGTCACCCTGTCGGTCGGTTGGTCCGTCGGTCGGTTGGTCCGTCGGTCCGGCGGTTGGTCTACAAATATTTGTCTGGAGCATTTCTCCAAAACTACTGTACCTATGTTGATGAAACTTCATAGGTAGATAGACCTTGATGAGAGGAAGTGCAGTGCATAAGAACCATAACTCTGCATGTATTTTGAAAGGAGTTATTGCCCTTTGTCATTTTTAATCTTTTGATTTTGTCCGGACCATAACTCCAATACTAAAGTAGCTAGGTTGATGAAACTTCATATGTAGATTGATCTTGATGAGAGGAAGTGCAGTGCACAAGAACCATAACTCTGCATGTATTTTGAAAGGAGTTATTGCCCTTTGTCATTTTTAATCTTTTGATTTTGTCCGGAGCATAACTCCAATACTAAAGTAGCTAGGTTGATGAAACTTCATATGTAGATTGATCTTGATGAGAGGAAGTGCAGTGCATAAGAAAACCACAATGTAAATTCTTAAAGACAGGTTTTTGCAAACAATAAATATGGATGTGAACCATAATTAGACTGCATTTTTATTCTCCTCAGTTACAGATCTTGGGGGCAAATTGTTTTCTTCTGTGTGTCTGTATGTGTGTCTCTCTGTCTATCTGTCTGTCTGTCAAAACTTTTTAGCATTGTCCAAAACTTTTGAACCATTGCTCACACTAACTTTAAACCTTACATACATGTAGTCTTTCACTCATGCAAACTTTTGAAACTGTATTCCTACACATGACAGACTTCCGGTGTGGGTATTGATCACCTTTAGTGATAATATTTTTTTTTGGTATGCTTATAAGCCTAAATCCTATGTGTGAACATTCATTTTATGTGTTATGTGAATACATCCTGTGTCAAAGATGGGGGTGGGGGTATGAATCACCTTCAGTGATAGTTCTAGTTTTCTTGGCAATATACAATTCTAGTTGATAGGGCATTTATAGTGGGATTAACCATTCTTATTTAACTGTAGTAAGCCTATTACATTTATTTCTTTTGCATCAGATTGGAAACAAGTTCTTGCAACTTTTAACAAATACACTTCAGTGGTTCCTTGGTTGGACCAGTACTTTCTGCCTGGAATTTTGTGTAAAAATTGTGCACATAAATTTGAAGCTACAACCTTTGAGACGAGTTCTAGGAACAGTTGGTACATACTGTACTTTCAATAAATTTAGATCAAAGAATATACTAGAGTGCCTCCTTCATAAATTTTAGAGAGAATGAATGGTTAAAGAACCTCCCTAAATTCAGATTTTTTATGTATAAGATTTATGATACTATAAATATACAAGCATAACTCCATAGATCTAATGAGTATGATTAAACTGATTAAACCAGATACCGTACAACTCCTTTTAGCAGTCGCCCCTCCCCATTTTGTAGAGAAAAATAAGGTACTGTGTTTACAAAAAGGCAACTTATCCTTGTACAAGGGAAAAAAGAGACTTACCATTAACCTTAAATGAAAAAATAGTCAAAAAACAATTTGTTTAAAAAAAAGTGAAATATGCAACCTTTGTCTTAAAGAGGGAAAATTGCAAAACAACATGAGGGGCGTTTAGATAGCATTATGCTTTAGCTTCAGATACTGTATACAGATTTATAATTTATTCCAATGTGCTGCCTTATAAATGTGGACCTAGTGCCAAATGAATGACCCTGATTCTACAAGGCATTCCATGGTATCACTCAAGTGTTGAAACATCTTAAGTCTGATATAAAGGTGAGGATTTTTATTCATACGTGTGGTAAATCACTTAAAGCACCGACAAGTGTTTTATGAATGACCTATATCCATATTTAAATGCCTTTATTTGACACATTCTTGGGTGAATTAAAATGTGATTGGTATCCGTCTATTCGATCACTCTATGTGTGGAGATTTAAATTCTTTTCTAAGCAAGAAAGAATAAAATTAAAAGAATAAAATGTTTATTTTCATGAACTTTGAAAAGGTTTTTGGACGGTAGATCAATATTTTGTTCATATTATTGGAAATCAATTTAATTTATCAGGTGAATGCCTTGGAGTTTATTTATCTTGGAGTTGAATTGTGACAGAGTTAAAATAGAAGATTGTGAACTGTGAAAAAGGTCAGTTGTAACTGGCAGAGGATCAAAGTAGTTTGTGATGTTGTAAACTGATCAGTGTTTGTTCATTGAAGACTCTTTCGTCATCGTAGGAAAGAGAGAAAACTCTGTGCTTAATGAAATAAAAAATATGCATGAAATTAAATCAATATTGAAAATACTTTGAAAAGATGATAATTAAATGGATATTGAGAATCTTTGAAAAGGTGTCGGTGAATAAACAGTTTTCAGATTTCTGAAGCGATTGAATTTAGTTGAAATAAAATGTTTGGAAATTCTGTGTCAATGATTTGTGCCTGATTGAATGTGTATAGGTGATAAATTGGCATTGATATTTTTGTTATCAGTACACAGGGGCAGTATACCTGTCGAGGGATTTGTAATATGCTTGTCGGAGAATTAGGAATCAGGTACGGGTATTTAGTGTGTTTGTTCACTGGCAGTGTGTCAGCTGGTGGGAGAGTTACTGGAATGTTAGGTGGATAGAAAATTGATCTGTGTACCGTGGAAGGATTAAGGTGAAAAAAATATTTTGATTCATAATTTTGACAGAAATTTGAATGTATAATACATACTTCATATATTTTTATGACTGTTCGAACTTGAAATTATGACAATTTGTTACTTAACAATTAAATATACTTAGTTTTGACTATTCTTTACTTAAAAAGTACATGTACTTAATGATGACTTCTTAAGGTAAAGTCCCTGTAACGGTTATGCTACATTTCAGACCTCATGGCCTTTTACAGAGATAACCAAGGGTTCCAAATGTATCATTAGGGTACCTTGGTTTCTTGGTAGAGATTAAGTGGTCCAAGTCATAGCGGGACCATTACAGGGACTTTTTCTTAAAGACCTGCCTGATCAGAGTCCTCTTAGCTAAGATTCCATACAATCTGCTCAGCAAAGAAAAATCCATGTTTTCTTCAACTATTAAAAGCTCTAGAAAATTTATTTTAAAGTCATAAATGTGTACATGAATCTTCATGAACTAAAGGGTCAAGTTTTCATGAACTAAAGGGTCAAGTTTTCATGAACTAAAGGGTCAAGTTTTCATGAAATTATGAGTACTCTCTTGTATTAAAATTAAACATGAAATATAAAGATAATATGGCTTATTTTAAGGGTTTTCACCGTTACATTCTTATAAATTTTACAAGATTTTGGCAAATTAATGCTGGTGTTAACAAATTGCAAAAAGTCAGATCTGGATTAAGTCTCGGTACACGGGTCTATTTATAGGATTTTAAAATATACTGAAATAATTTTGATAGCTTGAAAAAAGTACCCTTTGATTATTAAGTAAAAAATAACCCTTTTGAAAATAGGTTGTTTTTTTTTATACCCCCGAAACGAAGTTTGGGGGGTATATAGGAGTCACCCGGTGGTCGGTCGGTTGGTTGGTTGGTAGGTCGGTCGGTCCAGCGGTCCGTTGCATTATTGGAATTCAATACAACTTCATGCAATGATCAAGCACATGGAGAGGAAGTGCAGTGCACAAGAACCATAACTCCATCTTGACTTATTGTAGGGAAGTGCAGTGCACAAGAACCATAACTTTCTAGAGTAATTACAGAGTTATTGTCCTTTGTATTTTTACCTTGTCCGGAGAATAACTTGTAACCTTGTCCGGAGTATAAGTTGTAAAGTACTGATTGGATTTCAAAACAATTTCATACAATGGTCAATCACAATGAGAGGAAGTGCAGTGCACAAGAACCATAACTCTATCTATAGGAATTACAGAGTTATTGCCCTTAGTTATTTTTCCTTGTCCAGAGTATAACTTGTAAACTACTGGTTGGATTTCAAAACAATTTCATACAATGGTCAACCACAATATGAGGAAGTGCAGTGCACAAGAACCATAACTCTATCTAAGAATTACAGAGTTATTTCCCTGTTATTTTCCTTGTCCAAGATAACTTGAAAACTGGTTGGATTCAAAACAATTTCAACAATGTCAACCACAATAGAGGAAGTGCAGTGCACAAGAACCATAACTCTATCTATTGTAATTACAGAGTTATTGCACTTTGTTACTTTTCCTTGTCCAGAGCTTAACTTTAAAACTACTGGTTGGAATTCAAAACAATTTCATACAATGGTCAAGCACAATCTGTGTAACCCAGCCAAAAATCTGGAAAAAAACTAATGTAAAAATGTCTTTTTCATACTCTTCTTCTTAATCCTAATAACTTCATCATTTCTAAAGCAGTATTGCGGGGGTATTAATCACATTTAGTGATAGTTCTAGTTTTGTTTTGTTTTTATAACAAATCTAATAATGATAATAATTATAAACACAGGCCAGCTATACAGAAAGCAACAAAAGGATCTATTGTAGAATGATTTTCATTTACAACCTCATTAACTGGGACATTTTTGAGATCTTAAGGCCACTACTTTTTCCTTTTTGACTTTCAAAATTTAATGAAAAGTCGATTGCTGGTTGTTTGGAATTAAGAAAAAGGAGCCGCAGAAGAGCAGCAAGGTGCAGAAGCTTGGGAAAGTGGACAATTGTATAAGAGATGTGGCTTAAAATATTAAATACAAACACACCGGGAGAATATGTTTTTACTGTACATGTGAGACATGATAGTCAGTAATCAATCATGCGATCAATAATCAATCATGCGATCAATAATCATTCCTATCTGCCAGATAATGAAAAGAAAATACAACAACTGTATTGTGTTGACATGAAAAATTCATAATCCAATAATAAATCATTTTTTGTATAACCTTTTTGCTAAAGTTTACAATCAATATGTGTGTATTTGTCACAGTTATCGTATTGTATAATATCATTTTCATTATCGATAAGACACTTTATGTTGCAAGATGAACATTCATCTTGTAGAATGTTTGTCTTACAGTCTAATTTTAAATACACAACCTTAGGAGACACATGTATACCAAAGACTTACTAAACAAAGATTGGCAACTAGTCTAAATCTCACAAAAGCATTAAACAATTGTCCAATTCTCATTTCCAAATATTTTTCTATTAAAGGTATGTGAAAGTAAAGTGTTGTGAAAGTAAGTGTATCTTTCAGTTGGACATTACATTACCATCAAAATGATATCTTATTTATAAATAAAATGAGTCAATCAATTAAAAAGTTATATGTAAAATAGAAAAGTACCTGCTGAAAAGAACTATGTATTGTTTGTTATTTTTCTGCTACATTGACTGAAGTCAAATCACAATTTTAAATGAATTTTGAACAAAAAATCAAACTGAAGATAATTCCATGTATGAGAGAACGGATAAATTTTCTTCCGTGATTTTTCAATGAATTTTTGGAAGTTTGCAAAATAAAGTTATCTGATGTGTGCCTACACAATATTTTCCACTGGCTTTTTCATGAGTTTCCTATCTCTGTTTAATAAGCCTTTGTGTATTCCAGACACCTGTATAATTCAGTATTTTGTTTTGATGATTTGAAATGGATTATTTAGGCAGTTCAACAAATGTATCATGACATTGCATTTATTGATTTATTACAAAACATGTGTTGGATTATCTGTATTGTGAAGCATTAATTTTTTTAACTACTGAAGTTTGCTCGTTTAACATCATGTTTGAATTTTACATACAGAAGATTTGTCTGTTATACAAGCACTGATTAACAAGGGTGTGCAAAAAACTTGAGTGTGTTGCTAGAACTATTTTAGTCAGTTGATTTATCAGTATGTTAACTGCTCTTTCTGTTTATATAAAATCAAGAGAAATATAAATATTTGACAAAGCTTAATATGTATTGTTAGTATTGCGACAAGCTGTTAATATTGCCTGTGTACATGTAGAGAAAGCACCACACCTGCCCGATTAAGACAAATTTATTTTTATTCTCATTTATTTGGGATAATTCAAGACCACAGAACAATATATACCTGGTAGTTATGAGTGAAATTGATTTGAATATAGACTGGATGAAAATTGAGCCTCATGGAACTAGGGGACTAATGAAGTATGTATGTATGTATGTATGTATGTATGTATGTATCATACATGTTTATGTAATTATGATATATGCAAGTGCAATTTACCGGTAAGCTCTTTAATTATATAAAGAATGACGCAGTGTATAACTAGTATTGACCTTGTCATATAACACATATGCTACAAACTATATGCAAGATTTGTCTGTATTTCAGCTGGACCAGTTTCCAACCCGTGACACAGATATGTATTACGGGTCACAGGTGCTGAGCCCTGGGCGAGGATCGGTCAACTCACTCAAGGGACATAACCCCACACAGGATTCGATGCTGTCACTCTTCCCTGATGATGACAGTGGCTTTAAGTAAGAAAAATACTCAAAAGCTATGACAGTAAAAGCGCAAACTTCTGCTTTGCAATTCAAAATTATTTAATGTTGACACATGAACAGCAACAACCCATTATTAACTTTCTTTCTTCTTTTGTGTTCATTTTCAAACATACCCTGAGCCAAACATTACAGTACAATAATCTTTATCTTTCATATTGCATTTGGCATATTAATGCTATGATATCTATTTTCCATTTTAATATTATTATGTAATTCATAACATTTTTTATTCAAAACAACAAAATAATACAGTACAATGCAGTTAATTTGCAATCCTTTTTTTGTTGTAAAATTGCAGTTGATCTATGGATAAAAAAAATACATTGCTCTATGCATTTTCTGTTGCATAGTATTGAAATGTTCAATATGCCTGCTAAAGCAGACCAGTTTTTCTTGTTATTGAACTAAATTCAGAATGTTTACCTAAGGTGAATTATTTATTGTAATGGACAGTATTGAGTAAGGTACATAGCATGTTTAAATTTTTAATTAAAATATCTGAGTGCCATATTTGTTTGGTTATTATGTGTTTACAGTGGCTGTACAGAATTCACCCCCACTTTACCTTGATATAAAGCACCACTGATATGTATACAGTACTTCTGAAAATAACTGCTTATTGCTGAGTTTGTTGAATAGGTAGATTTAAAATGGAGGACAGCAAAGCAAGGAGATTGATTTGGAAACTGGCTTGAGAATTTTCCCAAAGATTAAACCCTTCATATAGACTCATTTTGAGACATAGACAAACAGAGTACACCCAGATCAGAGCTGTCTGATCTGGGTCACCTCTGTTTGCTCATACAATAGTGTAGCTCAGTTTCTACACAGTCATATGTGGCATAGAAGAATACCTCATTTTATAAACCATTTAAAGGTCAGTCAAGTCATAAGTTTGAATATGAATATTCATGAGGTAAAGGGATAACCCTTTCCCTCATATAGACTCATTTTGACGCACTCAATAGGTACCACATAAAGCCTGATTTGCAGATAACCAAAGTGAAACCTTACCAAATTTTATTACAAAATCCTCATTTCCAGACCACTGAGGAGCAGCGAACAGCATAAAACCTGATCAGCCTGCAAATTACTCGCAGGCTGATCTGGTTTTATGCTGTTCGCATAGGTCTTTTCATGGTGTCCTCTATGAGAGAAAGGGTTAAAGATTTCTGCAGTATTTTGCTTTTCTGGGAGGTAGGAAGGTTACTCTTGTACTCAAGCAGTTTGCTATTGAGTTGCTGTTTAGAAGCTTATGAAAATGTTTATAATATTGCTGAATTAAACAATGAAATTGATATTAAAGATTATGGAAAGGAGAAATAGCAGCATTATATTCTCAATTTGAAGGATTACTATTCTGTAGTCTGTCCATCCAGCTGTTTTTCTCCATCTGTCTGTTTGTCTGTCACACTTTGTCTGTCAAATTTTTCCATCATGTTTCTTTCAGCAGATGACATATGTGTTCCAGGGAACACTTCTTGACTTGTTTAATAAAATATTCAGAAAAATAAACAAATTTGAAATCTAAATATCATATTTTGAGTAACAGAATAGTAGAAGATATGGTCAGAATTGACTATTTACCCTCCATACATGATATATTTTTTTTACTGAAAATATCAAGAAATAATTTCATATTTCCAGTCACTTTTGAGCTTTTCAAACTCATTGCCTGTCTGTTTCTTTAGGAAGGGTACCTGATGATAGTTGATGTACCTGTCTGTTTCTTTAGGAAGGGTACCTGATGATAGTTGATGTGCCTGTCTGTTTCTTTAGGAAGGGTACCTGATGATAGTTGATGTGCCTGTCTGTTTCTTTAGGAAGGGTACCTGATGATAGTTGATGTGCCTGTCTGTTTCTTTAGGAAGGGTACCTGATGATAGTTGATGTACCTGTCTGTTTCTTTAGGAAGAGTACCTGATGATAGTTGATGTACCTGTCTGTTTCTTTAGGAAGGGTACCTGATGATAGTTGATGTGCCTGTCTGTGTCTTTAGGAAGGGTACCTGATGATAGTTGATGTGCCTGTCTGTGTCTTTAGGAAGGGTACCTGATGATAGTTGATGTACCTGTCTGTGTCTTTAGGAAGGGTACCTGATGATAGTTGATGTACCTGTCTGTGTCTTTAGGAAGGGTACCTGATGATAGTTGATGTACCTGTCTGTGTCTTTAGGAAGGGTACCTGATGATAGTTGATGTACCTGTCTGTGTCTTTAGGAAGGGTACCTGATGATAGTTGATGTACCTGTCTGTGTCTTTAGGAAGGGTACCTGATGATAGTTGATGTACCTGTCTGTGTCTTTAGGAAGGGTACCTGATGATAGTTGATGTGCCTGTCTGTGTCTTTAGGAAGGGTACCTGATGATAGATGATGTGCCTGTCTGTGTCTTTAGGAAGGGTACCTGATGATAGATGATGTACCTGTCTGTGTCTTTTGGAAGGGTACCTGATGATAGTTGATGTGCCTGTCTGTGTCTTTAGGAAGGGTACCTGATGATAGATGATGTGCCTGTCTGTGTCTTTAGGAAGGGTACCTGATGATAGTTGATGTACCTGTCTGTGTCTTTAGGAAGGGTACCTGATGATAGTTGATGTACCTGTCTGTGTCTTTAGGAAGGGTACCTGATGATAGTTGATGTACCTGTCTGTTTCTTTAGGAAGGGTACCTGATGATAGTTGATGTGCCTGTCTGTTTCAGCTCCACCATGAAATCCCGCAGCAGGTCTGGGCTCTTCTTGTCTGACGACTACTCCCCCACCATGATGAACCGCTCACGCTCATTGTCAAGGATAAACCTTAATAACACTGGTGACCTTGATCCATCCTTGACCTCGAGCCAACGAATGCGACCTTTTGGCCTTTCGCTGCGTCACCTGAAGGATAACCTTGATGATAGTGAGAACCGCAGGGTTGTCCTGGTTCACAAATTGAAGGAGGCCCAGGAAACACTTGAGGTACGAATGAGGGACTCAACCAGTATTACCTAAGATCTTTATATTGGTATATTGAGAAACATAATGAAATACTGGACTAGCTGGACTGGTTAACAGTTTTACAAGAGCAGAATATTGTACATTTATGGTGACTTTGATTGGAAATATTCATTCTAGAAATCACTTCATTAACAGGTTGCTTTAAAGTTTTATAATGTTTTTCTTTGTGCTTCTTGATAGTAGAGAGACACATCAAAGGTGCGCTCAGTAACACGAGTGCTTGTCTAGTTTCGCGTTCATTTGAGTACTGTTGTTTCATACCCTGTTCCTCTTCAGGAATTGTTCAAGCTCCACCTGATGGTTGCAAATAATTTGTTAGCACTTGTGTTTCTTAATGTAAGTCTTTAATGCGTCTCTTCTATATATGTAATACCATATATATTTATAATTTTCAGCTCCAAAATGACAGACTCAATAGAATAGAGGGTACAGCCAAGACAAACTCAGTTCTAGTTGATGATCTTAAATATAAAGAGCAGGTGAGACCTTAGAACTGTAACTTTAACTGTTATTTGGTCTTGGCCTAACTTTTTAATAAACAGATGATAATTGTTGATTTTTGCCAATCAATCATTTATAACCCTTTCCCTCATATAGACTCATTTTAATCCTTTCCCTCATATAGACTCATTTTAACCCTTTCCCTCATATAGACTCATTTTAACCCTTTCCCTCATATAGACTCATTTTGACCCTTTCCCTCATATAGACTCATTTTAACCCTTTCCCTCATATAGACTCATTTTGACGCACACAATAGGTACCACATAAAGCCTGATCTGCAGAAAACCACAGTCAAACCTTACCAAATTTAATTACAAAATCCTCATTTCCAGACCACTGAGGAGCAGCGAACAGCATAAAACCTGATCAGCCTGCGAGTTACTCGCAGGCTGATCTGGTTTTATGTTGTTCGCATAGGTCTTTTCATGGTTTCCTCTGTGAGGGAAAGGGATAATGGGTATCAGTATATATTAATTCTTTATGTTTAATTAAGCCTTAATTTATTTTAGTTTATAGATTTCAGTCAAAACTAAGCAGTCCATGAAAAATAGAAGAAAAATACCCTTGAGGAGAATGAAAATTTAGCTGTATGGATGTTTGTGAAAAGCTTGAGTCCTGTCTTATTACTGTGCAATCATTAATTTTCCTGGGACACTAATTTTCGTTGATTTCAAATATTAATCATCACAAAAACTTGTCTCTTATATAGACCTTGGTTTTCTAGAACATAGATCTACAAATAAATGTACTTGTGAATATACATAATAGGTACATAATCAACGAACATTCAATATCAATGAAAATTAATGTTTTTACAGTATTACGTTATTTTGATGTGTGTGATATAACAGGAGTATCGGTCCAAGATCCGGACACTGGAAGATGCAGAGAATGAGAAGAAGATGTTGGAATTAGAAAACTGCAAGCTGCGACAGGAAATGCAGGACAGGTGGGTTGGTCTGCGTAGCTCTATACCTCAGCTACACATACTGTGGCACTATGATCTCTCTTTGCCTTTTATATTTCTAAACTCAAGTATATACTCTTGCATATGTATGCATATGCTGGTCACCATGGTAATCTGTCTTGTCATAATCCATCTCTATGTTCATTTATCAGGCAGACAATCATGTAGTCCATTCTTTAAGTTTGGTCAGTTTGTCCCAAACCTCTTATGGTAATTTAGTAAACGTATTTATATTTGTCTATATTCGTATTTTGATGCTGAAATTTTATGAAAATATAGCAAAACAATGAACAGAAAAGGATGTCTGGAAGGGCAAAACAACAATAGGTTTTAACTGTATCTTGTAACCAACTAGTTATGATCTTCATCATGTACTTCTTGAACTACATAATTTAATATATAGGTATAAATTTCATGGCAAACAAACACGTTTTTAGTTTGTCTGTTTCTCCAAGAAAAAAAGTATTGCCATCACTCTAGTGTCGACGTTGTTGGTGTCGTGGTGTTGAAAAACTTTAACCTTGGCCATAACTATTAAACTTTAGCACATGGCATTTTTCTCTCGTCCAGTCAAGTGCTGGTATTTGTTAATAATCATTTTCGACTATGATGCGTAGTCCAATACTTTTATAAAAATCAATAAGTGTGGACTATGCAACCACATAACTCACACTTTTGTGAAGTTTAGTCTCTGTGGAAGGAAAATGCCATGTGCTAAATAGGTTAGTTCATAGTTGCCCTTTAACTACACGACATAGTCACTCAGACCCTGCCCTTGTGACTATATTGTGTGGTTAAAGGTAACTATGAACTAACCTATACTTCTTTCATCAAACTTCACATACTTGTTCACTATCACAATGGATACATTCTCATCAAGTGCCATAACTCTGAGGTCCATTTTCACCAAATTTATATCCCTTTTTTAAAAAGAACAAACTCTTACAGATGAGAATTGACATCCGCATACAGTGCTCTTGTTATTCTGTCTCCATTATTTGTTAAACATGTATAAGATTTAGAAAAATAGATAATCAACATCTTCAGATTCCAGTTATTCTTTTATATGTTCAGTTCCCAAATTTTTCATTTGATTTATTCTTAATTACGTATTCTGTTGCAGAAATATATATGGGTACTTATATTTTGCTAGCATAGTAAAATTAGATAATTAATTTGCGCTGTGTATATGGTTGTGTTTATTTTATTTTAGGAAAAATCCTGCAAAGTTGTATTACAATAAAGTAACAAAGCAATATATGATCTCTTTTAAAATGCAGTATTTATAATCTGTCTATACATGTAATAGAGATTTATGCTTACCACATTATGAGAAATGAAGGACAGTCAAATAATGAAAGCAAGAAATAAAAACTGATAGACATATGTTTTATAACATTAATATGAAAAACTTTTTTTTTAAGTTTTTGATGAATAAGTATACATTTGGATAATTTTGAGACTGAAAAAGTTAATGTGTCAGTTTTTTTTTTTTTTTTTTTTTTTGTTGTTGTTGTTTTTTTGTTTTTTTTTTGTGCTAGATAATATTTATCTTTCTAATGTTTAATTTATTGTGTGGCTATAGATTTGCTATGTTTATACTTGTCATTTTTATCTGCTTAAGTAGCTATGGAACAGCATATCTATTGTGAACTTCATTATATAATAATCATTTTATGAAAGGAAAGCATTAAATACATGTTTCTTTATCACTATATTTCTTTTGATAACTAATTGATAAGAGACTATACTAAATGTAGAAATGCAGGTATGCAGTAGTAGTCTCTTTTCGTCAAACAGGATTGTAATGCATATTTGAAATAATAAAAAATAAGCAAAATGAACAATGAGAATCTCTCATTCCTCTAAAATGTATTTGTCTTCAACTGAATTTACATATTTGTCTCCCTTTGAATTTACATATTTACTTTCCCCTGAATTTACATATTTGTCTGCCCATGAATTTGTATACTTGTCTTGTCTTGAAATACTATATTTATCTGCCCCTGAATTTACATATTTGTTTTCCCTTGAATTTTACATATTTGTCTCCCCCTGAATTCTGCAGGATAGACAAGCTGGACTATGCCTTACGGTCCCTGCAGGCACAACACCAGGTGGCTGAGACAGAGAACCTCAAACGTAGTAAACTGCTTGAGCAGACCACCGATGCTCTGTCACTTCTTGAGAATGAAAACACGCGTCTTAAAAAGGTTAGCCATTTTTGACATTGTTACGTTCTGTAGATAAATGAATTAATATTACATTGATGATCACTGTATTTGTTTTATTTTGTCAAAGTTTTGTTAAAATCCATTCCCACTTCACAAGATATAATAGCAGGAAAATAACAGCAGGTATATTTTTTTATATAGAATAAAAGAACTTCAGGGATATGGAACAATCAACTAATAATTTTTTTAGCTTTAAGAAATTGGTTATATAAATACTGATGTCCATACTTGACTGGTCATCAGTTTAAATTAACTCTAATATTATATGCAAATTCTATCATTTGCATACCATACCCACTGATGATATAGTAAAAATTATGGTTTTTGTATGAAATTTGTTTATAAACAAAACAAATTTTTATGTCTTAGAAACATTGAGGTGACTTATGAACCTGTATGTACACATTATCATCTAAATCCGATAAATCATCCACACACTGGCATTTCAGGACAAGGATTCATTACGACAAGAGATCCTGGTTGCCAAGGAAGCCATGGAGCTGGCACGTACAAAGTTTGGTCCCATGGAGGCGGAGAACCGCAGCCTGAAGGAAGATTTGGAGTCACTGAAGGAGGTATGATCTGACTGTCCATCTGTCTGTCTGGTGTCTTGTCATCCAGGACTGGACAGGACATTTAGAACACAAGTCATATTGTTTTGTATGACTGCCAATCCTCTGTTGGATGACCACTTTTGTGAATGGGACATCTGGTCTTAATAATGAGCTGGCCTGATTATCTAGGTATACAGTAAATAGAGGGAATTGTCCCAGTTTAAACAGTGGCCTCATTAGTGAGGTGGTCTTAAATCTGAGGTGGTCTCTATAGTGAGGTCATGTTGTTACAGTATTGTCTCTGTAAATATATAGATTGTCTTTGTCACTTAATATATTGAATTTTTCTATTATTTTAAAGCTGAATTCTATCATAGGATTGAAAATATATTGCTTAAAATGAGGTACTTAGAAAGATGTGTAAAATATTCTTGCTTCAGCTATGTCCCTTTGTGGTTTTGCAAGAAAACTTAGTACATTAGATAAAACATATTCTGTTTCTTGATATATATGTTTATGGCATTTCATACAAGGAATAAAAAAATAGATCAAAAGCATATGTTTGCTTATCAAGATCTTTAAACCTAGTAAATAGTAGATCTATTAAATTGATGTCTACATAGATGCAAGTAGTTATTTTCTGGTCTAGATGCAAATTATGATATCAGAAGAAAATCTTTTTTTTAAATTTTTTTTTTTAACATACCTGAACACAACGTGCTCATGGTGAGCCATTGTGATTGCCTTTTGTCCGGCGTGCGGTGTCCGTGCGTCAGTCCGTGCATGCAACCTGTGTCAATTTTCTTTAAACAACATCTCCTCCTTAACCACTGGGCCAGTTTTGATGAAACTTCACAGGAATGTTCCTTGGGTGATGTCCTTTCAAAGTTGTTCAAATTATTTTATTCCATGAGAAATCTGGTTGCCATTGCAATAGAAAGAAAAAAAATATGAAAATTTTGAAAATCTTTTCCTCCAAAACTACTGGCCAGATTTCAAAGTTAATTGGCACAGAGGTTCCTTGGGTCACTCTCTACCAAGATTGTTCAAATTAATTTGATCCTTTGAAAATCATGGCCGTTAGGGGGCGGAGCCTGTTTTCCTTATATGTGTCTATTAAAAACTGCAAAAATCTTCTCCAAAAATGCTGGCTGGATTTCAAAGTTATTTTGCACAGATGTACCTTGGGTCACTCTTTACCAAGATTGTTAAAATTATTTTGATCTATTGAAAAACATGGCCGCCAGGGAACTAAGCCCATTTTCCTTATATGTATATAGTACAAATTTGAAAATTCCTTTTGTCCAAAAGTACTCACTCGATTTATGGCTTGCAGAGGGCAGAGCCCATTTTCACTATAACATAAGCTGTTTCTTTTCCTTCCACTAATATCTTGTTCTCAGGTGAGCGAACCAGGGCCATCATGGCCCTCTTGATTTTTTTTATAAAATAGTGAAAGTTGCACAAAGCCTATTGTGTTTGAGGAATTCATTGTTGATGTGTGTTTGTTGCCCACAGGTGTTCTGCCCTGACTTCATGTACACAAGTGACTTTGTGAGTTGGTATACCCCACACTGACCCCCCTGTCCCTTTCAACATTGACCCACCCAGCAGAACTTGTTCATATACATTTCCAGAGTAACACATATATGGGATCTGACATAAATTGTTATTTCATATCAAATTTTACTAAATGAGTTCATGAAAATGTTATTAACCGAGCCTCTGGTAAATTTATCAGTGAAGAAAAACAATTGCTTGCAAAAGTACATTTAACCCTTTCCCTCATATAGACTCATTTTGACGCACTCAATAGGTACCACATAAAGCCTGATCTGCAGAAAACCACAGTTAAACCTTACCAAATTTAATTGTAAAATCCTCATTACCAGACCACTGAGGAGCAGCGAACAGCATAAAACCTGATCAGCCTGCGAGTTACTCGCAGGCTGATCTGGTTTTATGCTGTTCGCATAGGTCTTTTCATGGTGTCCTCTATGAGGGAAAGGGTTAAATGAGAAAATTCAACGTGGAAGAAAAAGAAATGTGGGTAATGCTTATAAAAAAGCAATGCAGGCATCTGCAGTGTTCACAACATGCCTCATTTGTCCAGGTTATAATTATGTGATTTTGCAGTTTGATCTAGCTTGAAGAAAAAAAACAACATAATATCCACTATTTTTTTTTCTCTCAACAAATTTAAAAAGCTTTTATGCCAAAACAGTTGACTTTTTTATTTTAAGAGTTTTTTCCCCCATTTATTTCTAGTAGAGTTTGTACAGTTTCTACTGGGTGAATTTCTAGGTTGAGATACAGGAACAGTCTGGAATCAGAGATTTATCTTTATAACCTCCCTTTATTAGATGTACATGATTCCTGTAACCCATTAAAAAAGATTTTAAGACATGCTAGTTTCAGTTTTTTGGTTATTCCTTATTCATTATTATTATCATCTTCTTATATTTTTTATTCTTACATCATTTATGATGAAAATGATGATGGTGAATGGAATTTTTTTCAAATGATAATTTTGACAAAATGTTCTTAGATATCCCATTATCATTATTCATTTTATGATTGTTTCACATGTGTTTCTAATTTTCTTATAAAAAATATCAATTATGAATTTATTTATATTTTAACTGACTTTGCTTTTAAATTTAAAATATCAGTTTAGTCTAAAATAGTGCTAGAATAAATTAAGAATGACTGTAGAATGCCAGACTTTATCATAGTATTATACATACATAGAACACAAGAATTTGTGTATATTTGTATATTTCCCTTGTTGGTAGTGTTGGAATGAAATGGGATTGTAATGGCCCCACTCACAGAATTAGCAGTTTCAGATAGTAAGTTTACCAGTAACCTTTATTTTCACTGTATTATCCTCAATAATGGATTTGCGAGGACCATACTTGGAAATAACCTTAATTGGTTAATATATCATTTAATTACTGGATTTTAGACAATACAAGAGGCAGATGAGGTGAGATGCGTGTTGTGTATCATCTGTGTATTATACTTCATTTAACCACAGTATGATGCCTGCCTACTCTAATTCCTTAACAGCTAACACTGTTGTATTTGGGAGCAGACAAATTGCCTTTCCATTTCTGGTAGTCTTTAAGATTATAAATTGCTTAAAAGTTTGATGGAATTGATCCTTTTTTTATTATTAGCTCGACTATTCAAAGAATATGAGAGCTATTGTAGTCGCCCTGGCGTCAGCGTTGACGTTGCAGCTTTTGTTTAAAGTTTTGCATGCAAGTTACTATCAACTTTATATCTCAATAACCATTTATGGTGTTGACTTTTAAAGTTTTAAAAATATTCAGGGTATCAGTACGCAGGTAGATAACTCTTGACTGAATATTATATGAATTATGACCCCTTTTTAACTTAGAAATTTTGGTTAAAGTTTGCATGTATAGAAATTGGTAAGTTTTGCGTGCAAGCTAATCATTTGTATTCATAACCATTCATGGTATTGATTGAAAGTTTTGAATATGTTTAGGGGCATCAACAACCATGGTAGATAACTCTTTATGGATATATTACAAATTATGGCCCCTTTTTAACTTAGAAATTTTGGTTAAAGTTTTGCATGCAAGATACTCTCATGCTTATATGTCAGTATCCAGGCATGCAATTGATTTGAAACATCTTTAATATGTTTATGAGTATCATACTTTCATGGTAGATAACTCTTGATAGAATATGTTACAAATTATGGCCCCTTTTTAACTTAGAAATTTTGGTTAAAGTCTTGCATGCAAGATACTCTCATGCTTATATCTTAGTATCCAGGCATGCGATTGATTTGAAACATCTTTAATATGTTTAGGGGTATCATACTATAAAGGAAGATAGCACTTGATGGAATATATTAAAAATTATGACCCCTTTTAACTTAGAATTTCGGTTAAATTTTTGCATTGAAGCTACTATTCAGCTTATATCTCAGAAATTTGCTTGTGGAATTGACTAGAAAGTTAAGGAGTGTCTTCAGGAGCATCAGAAAACCAAGGAGGATAACTTTTGGACTGAATTTTATGCAAATTATGGCCCTTTTCTTGCTTAGATTTTTGGTTAAAGTTTTGCATGCAGTGTTATTATACTTATGTCTCAGTAACTAGGCATGGGATTGATTTTTTAAGCTTCATAAAAATATTAAAGGGTATCAGACTATCAAGGTATATCATTTTTGACTATTATTATGTACAGAGTATGTGAAGGGCAAGAATTGCAATAGATTTCATTTGATTTACCAACAAGCATTTTGAATAGTCGAGTGTGCTGTCCTCTGACAGCTCTTGTCTTTATTTTGTGGTTGGGTGTAAGAGTTTATTATTTTAATTATTGATCATTGTAAAACACAGGTTGAAATGGCAGTAACTGGATATGTTTTTCAGATATTCGAAGTAAAAATAAATTATGAAAGATTACTTTTCGAAATTGACAAAAATGAAATAAAAAGAGAGAAATATTTCATTTATTTGTTTACTAGTTATATATATATAATATAATATATATATATATATATATATTATTATTTATATATATTATATATATATATTTTTTTTTTATTTTATTTTTTTATTTTATTTTTTTTTAATGATGTGTGTACATAAACGCCTACGTTTCATGTTTTCCTACTAATTTATACTTGTATGGTTTGCCATTTTCTTCCCATATATATTTGTAAATCGCAAGTTCTTGACTAGGACACGCCAGCAGTTGTCTTGGTTACAAGCATGTCAGTCTCAGCAGAATGTTAAAATCATTCGAGTCTGTCCTGCATGTCAGATATATCAACCTTGATCGTGTTATCATTCTGTAATTTTCATATTTCTTTTTAACGACCTTCATTTATTTACCAGTAATATAATAT
>CM037780.1:64051877-64101877 GCA_021229015.1 Solen grandis | reverse complement strand
AAGTGCGTTGATATGTCACAAACTTACGCATTTCGGGTTCCAGCCACGACTGATAAATGATCGACCGTTACAAACATTTTCATCACTACTTCATCACCTCTCATCAGCATCATCGTCATAATCGCGTTTGTTATGGTCAACGTCTTCACTATCAATATTAGCAACGTGTATCACAGCTGTGTCAATTATTTGTACCAGCCACGACATACCAAAGCCGTTAGAAATAAATGTTACTGGTAGCCTCCATGCTTGGCACGTGATAGGCATTCTAGGACTGGTTTGCCCGTTGTCATGATAATGTGACATGCCTCATGTCTATGGCGTGAAACTGCAGTGTGTGTAGCAACACTATATGTGTCTCAAAATGACTAAAATACTGTCGAAGGGGCAATAAAAAAACCCATTAGCACCACTGTTATCCATCTTCATACTAATAATATATTAATTAAGCATCAATTTGTTAATTTTGTGAAGATTCCAAGAGCGATAAAGTCACTTTCTAATGACTAAAATCAAAAATAAACCGCAAACTCCATGCTGCGTTGGATCCGAAAGTGCGTTTCCACATAGCTGAGACATATGCTTCGTATTCACGAAATTTTCATAAAACTTTTTCACCTTACTTGATATAAATAACTGAAGTACATTACAGTCTTCATATACCGTCAAGACGGTGCGCTTTACTCCAATGTTTACGGTGGCTTTTTTGACTTCCTAGGATGTTCGCACAACATATAACCGTTCTACATTCTCTTATACTTAAATCCCCATCAACACCGCATATCTTCCTTGTTATATTTGTCTACAATGTTTATATAAACTCTGCATTCCATTCGAACGGTTTTTAATTTTTTTATTCATTATTATTATTTATTATTATTATTATTATAGTGTCAATCAGTGGACTGGTTTGTGAACATGCACTGGGTTTACTATTTGTATCACGTTGAATCTCGAATTGTTATAATAGCCTTTTTTTTTTTTTTTTTCTTTTTTTTTTTGCTGTTGTATCGGGATTTACCGTCGCTGCGATAGTATTTCAGTCATATAGCGACGTCCAGCTAATTACAGATGGAGGAAGACCCCGAGTACACAGAGGTACCCGGGTAGAACCACCGACCTACCAAGCCAGCTGGAAGGCTTCCTCACATGAAAAATCCGAAGTCCCTACCGGGAATCGAACCCACAGCGGTGAGGGGCTGAAAGATTTGTAGTCCACGACTGTAACCGCTTGGCCACGGCGGCCCCTATAGCCTTTTAAAAATACGTTATTGCGTCATATAACTGTCATAATCGTGTTTTATGGAAAATACAGAACTATACCCTAGATTATTTCCCATGATTATTACATAACATCAAAGTGTTTGAGGCTAAATTGGAAATTCTGTAATTAATTAACGCAGATAAGCGACGAAATGTTAGATTGTCAAACTCATAGGTTCATGCAATTATCTAGCAGAAATTCAGATAAAAAATGAAAAATTGATAAGTTTCATCATCCAACGAATATTCACTTAGTAACACTACATCCGACTTTGTGACTCTAATTCTGTTTTAATTAGCATTCTCTTCTCCCAAAGCGCCTTTTGTTTCTCGGCGTGAACAAATCAATCACGAATGGATTATATTGCTATCATCATTACCCTCGGCAGCATCTTCAGAATTGGACAAAACGGTCGCTGTTGGCCAGTTGTTGTTTTGTTTTTTTAGCTAAGCTTATCTTGCGTTTGCGTCAGGGCAAACTAATGGTTAACTAATGGTTAAATACCATTTGAATTTCATATTTTTTTAACGGATTGAATCACAAGACTAAGTTGAGGATTTCATTAATACCATTACTTGAATGGCATAAAGGGGTCATACATCAAAATTATGGTGTATATATTTTTTATTTTGTTTGGTTAAATTATAAATAAAGTACATGTGTGTACTAGTATTTCAATACATAGAGGGATTAAGCATTTAAAACAGACATTTTTTGTTGCAAAATTTCCATATTGTCTCGTAAATCTTATCCACGGTGACACGTTCCAGGAAATTGTGCATTTAACGTACGTGTATGATTCACACACTGGTACATTGTTTGTTTGATTGATTTTTAAATACGTTTCATCTATTTCAGGGTTTTTTTCTCTATGCGTGTGTGTGTGTGTGTGGCTCACTGCGATCGAGATCACACCAAAGAAGTGTAGAGAGATGGACAACAAGGCCCTGAACTACTCTTGTATACTGAGTGTTTAGCAGTATTTATGGTCACATCCGGCGAACGAGAGCTCGACCTGCCAATTACGGGGCACATACTCGATCCCATTGATCTCCCGGATTGACTTTTATCCATAAACAATTTGAATATCGAAACCGGTTCTTTTTGCTTAAAGGGCAACTGATCTACCAAGTGGGCTACCCGATTGCTTACACACCGTTTTTTTCCCTATTGTGTTTTGTATATTTGATTTAATTTCCTAACGACAATATTTCAGTCATTTGGAGACGTTGTCTACTTGAGGCAGATATGGTGAGGTCACACTGTAGTATAACGCGACACCGGGACACCGTTGAGCGTCAAGCAAGGAAGCTATGTGGGAACGCACTTTTGGGTCCAACGCACTTTGGAGTCTAACCCTTAAGTGCGGTCGGTTGAACACACTTTATGATCAATGGGTCCCAAAGTGCGTTGATATGTCACAAACTTACGCATTTCGGGTTCCAGCCACGACTGATAAATGATCGACCGTTACAAACATTTTCATCACTACTTCATCACCTCTCATCAGCATCATCGTCATAATCGCGTTTGTTATGGTCAACGTCTTCACTGTCAATATTAGCAACGTGTATCACAGCTGTGTCAATTATTTAAACCGGCCGGAACATACAAATGCCGTTAGAAATAAATAAATACTGCTAGCTTCCATGCTCGACATTAAGACTGTTTTGCCCAGTGTCGGGATATTTTGACTTAGTGTTGTATCATGATTAAAGAAAATTCTTTCCACAAAGATGATTACTATAGATATAATAAAGTTGTTGACGGTGGTGGTTGTGATAATGATTATGAAGCTGCTGCTGCTGCCTAATGATGATAACGGCAACGATAACGATAATGATGATAATGTTATTCAAGTTTTTTTTTTAATATTTCAGAAGGCCATACCCCAAGTGGCAATTATGCAATACGATGGCGAATGAACTTACACTATATACGAGTAAATGTATATAAAATACAGCGAATACGAATTTTACAAGTATTTGCAACATATCTATAAAATATGCATTTCATGATTTGTTGTTCAATGAAAATAATATATATATATATATATATCAAACCAATCAGTATCCAATGGTATATATTAACGAAAGCGAAACTTTGGGGAATATGCCAGTATTAATTAAAAATAAAAATCAGGAAAACACGTAATTGGGCATATATACCCATCCGCTTACCCATTCACACACACACACACACAAGAAAGAAAATGTAACATTCTCATTTTAACCAATGATTGCAATATCTGGATAAGTGATATCTATGTATGTATAAGTATGAATTATTGAATAACTGTGAAATGTATATCTGCTATTTCGTATTTTAAAATCATTGAATAAAGATGCATAGATTTCCAACTATAATTATTTTCTTTTTCATTTTTAAACATTTCAATTCATTTCAACATACAAGGGCGTGTATTTCGTAGTATAAAATACAAATATAAAATACAAATATAAAATACAAATATAAAATAAAATGACATTCATCTTATAACTTGTTGCAAAGGCCACTTGTAAAGGTATTTTACCAGCCCATATTCCATTTCTAACTGTCAGTGAAAAGATACTCTCAGTTAGTTAAACTAAATCTAAACTTTTTGATATTGATAATACTGTATATGAAATATGGCTGAAATTATGAATGTGTTTATAAGATAAGCCCTAAATCACTCATTCTCCGCGTAAATCCACGAATAAAATGGTATTTTAGTTTCTGTTCAACAAGAGATAAAAAAAAAATCAGTATGATGATGATGATGATTATGATGATGGTGGTGGTGGAGATGGTAGGGTAAAAACGTTTTAGAAAGTGGATTAAACGAACTTTTGCATTGGTATGCGTAGAGATGGCCAGATTTAGTGATGTCTTTATATTTCAGTATATCTATAGCAATTTGGTTTAAGAAAATAACGAGAAGCTAATGTCTGTTTATTGATGTCAAGTTGAAAAAAAAATCCTACCATTACTTCTCATATCACTTCTTAAATCAATTTATAATAGAAAACAGATAAATCTGGTAAAAAAAGCCATGGAAACTACTTCTCTTCATTCAAATGCGTGCTATTTCTTAGACATATGTTCAGAGATCTGACCCCAAAGTGCGTAGGATTTGCTACTATCCGATTTTGTGATGCAACAATGTAGCGCACTGTAGGGTCCAATTCTGACCCCAAAGTGCGACCCCACAGTACTAAACCAGATTCATTTTTATGACTTTGATATGTCGTGGTCGGGAATCGAGCTCACGACCTCTCACTTCTTGGGCAGACGCTGTTACCACACGGCCATCGGGACCGGTTTTCCCCTTTTGTGAATATCTCCAAGCAGAGTTAGTATTTCAATGTCTAAAATATCGACGGAATGTCAAACCAATCAAACAAACTCTACTGATATATGTAAACAACATGTGGAAATGGGAAGCTGGCATTATAATGGCCGTGAATAAATAGGGTAGGAAATAAACTAGACGTTAAAAGAAATTGAACACCTTAGAATCGTAATAAAACAAATAGAAATCCCAAATAGTACATATCCCAGGGTTCCACGCAAGGGAAGTGCTTATTATACTGAACTATTTGAGAGCCTACTTCGAATCATTACAAACGACGTGTGACACAAATAATAGAGTAGCGCAAGGATACCACAGACATTCGACAGACAGGCATTTCTAAGTGGTTTCTAGAATCGATATAATATTTTGTGTAGGTCTGTAAAACAATGGTAAATAAATGCCAAACAATTTTCCGATACGAGGCCTTAAATCCAATACTAGTATAGACTAAACAAAACAAAGGATTCGTGCAAAAAGATGTCTAAACTACAGAAATGTTGTTGTTGGCGTTGCCATTATTGTTTTGGCATTACAGTCGCTGTAAAGGTTTGTTTCGTGTATACCGACGTCCAGTAAATTACAGATGGAGAAAGACCCTGTTGCGCAGATGCGCCCGGGTAGAACTAGAGAACTACCGCACCTAAATTATGTAACCACCCAAGGCACAGGCTTTATTTATTTTACGTCAATTACGAATCAAGTTCTTACAACTTATATAAATCACGCTCGATAGCTATGATGGCGGTGTATATGGTCATTACAGTGGGAGGCCAAATCTGGATGGGCGACCACTGTACCCTCCCATGTATGTGATCAGGAATTGAACCCAGGATGCATTGGTAAGAAGCGAAGCGCGTTACCACTACGCTATCCAGGCACCCTGTTTTGGGAACATTTTTTTTTTCTTGAAAAAGCCTCATCCATCCCAACCGATGCTTTAACTCCTAACGATCAGAACTGTTGTCTATGAGCTTTACCGATAGACCTGGATTCAATTTCTAGCCTAAATGAAGTGATATTTTGAGAACATTACTAAGCATTAGTTGATCATTCTCAATCAAATATACATTGCAAATATTTTAGATATTTGATACTCTTCTTAAAAAATTCTGGCATGATTGATTTGACGTGCGGGAATTATGTAATTTAAAACTATTAAAAAGCACTTCCCATGCATATTTCAATGTCATCTGAAATATTCTACACTCTGCCTACCTCATCCAATTTACAAAATGCGTACGCTTCCTTTTTTCTAAACCACGTAATTTCATGTTCTCTCTGAAACAAATTAACAGAAGACATAATCATCAAAGTCAATGAGCAAGAAAGCTTTGTTTTGTTTTCATGACAAGCCGTAGCTCGGGGCTGATCCTCGGCGCATGGTACCATCTGGGAATTAGATTGAATCTCCATGTTAGCAAATGTACCCTGGCTTCATTCCCTAGAGAAATTACGGACATATAAATATACATAACAAGGACTGGAAAATCCCAATCTAATTACACAGTCAAAAGCAGATCATGGCAATTTCATATGGCGACAGGGCTTAAAAAGTAGAATGATATTAGCACTGCCGACATTTTTCTAATCATGACTTGCGATACCATTGCTGGCTAGCGGAAAGAGGACCTCTGATATGTCGTCGTTATTCGGTCCGTGTCATGGTTTATCTCCAGCCCAGTGTTATAAATCAATTAAGTTCTCTCTCAATACGCTCTTACTCTAAGCGATGCCACGTGCCAATTTCAGATATTTAAAATCCATGCTTCTCTGACTCCGTGACAGTCCTTTCATTCGGTTCCAGTCGCGTGACGAAATGTATTAACACGTGATTAATGCCCGCATGAAATCGAATGAACGCAAAGGAATAGTTTCTGTTGTTGAAAAGCGGAAGGGAAATTCCGGAAGTTCGATTTATCACAGATATTGTCTATCAACCGAAAACCGCATTTGAAGACTCCAGTCGGAGATATGGCCGCTTCAATGTGGAATCCATTTCCGGCCATGCAGTGGAGCCGTTTATGTTATTAGCAACACTTAAAATAGTGAACCACAGAACGAGTGCATCAAGACAAGTCATTAATTGCTTGGTATACATGTATTTGGATTGCTTTAGGTCTGAAGATAGAAATCGTTTGACAACCGTATTTATGCAACAGACAGTAAACTTAGCGTGTCTCATTATCTAACACTGTGTTGATAGTTTGTTTGTTTTTTGTTGTTGTTTTTGTTGTTTGTTGTTGTTTTTTGTTGTTGTTTTGTTGTTTTTTTTTTTTGGGGGGGGGTGTCATTGATGTTGTTGTTTTGATGGAGGATGTTTGTTTTGGTTTGTTGTTCCTCGTGTGTATGACTGTTTGTGATGTTTTGTTTTTTCTTGCTATATAGAAGGGGCGACAGCCTCTATATGCCTGCCTATCAGTAGATTGTGGAGATATGCATTTGTGCACCTCTCTCTCTCTCTCTCTCTCTCTCTCTCTCTTAAAAGATGAAGAAAAACGCACTTGAATGCATTGGTTTCCCATATAACATATTGTTAATTTTGAGCAACATTTTCATTCCTTGAATTCGTATTATCCACGGATCATTATACTTCGAAAATGTACTTCTCATAATTAATATCATTCTGTCTAGTTTCACCCATTCGCTTTCTATACACCGTCTCTGATATCGTTGATGTTCCTCCATAACAAAATAGAACAATAAAGCTGTCCTTCATTTTGAGGAGGAATTATCTAAAAACCGGGCGTCAGAGAAGGCTGCCAGTAACTGAACCACCTGCCGCTGGAATCCATTTCCATCACATTTCTGTGTAAGTTATTCATAATGGACATATGATTGGGAACTGAGTGATTGACACCAGTTATGGGTCTATCACTCAGTCATTAATGGGGTATAAAACTGTTCACCTAATTACTTCAGCACTAGCTTTTCTTCATTCAGCAAACACTTTCTTACATGAACAACGCGTAATGGTATTTGAGAAGCACTGAATGGGTAGATAGAAACGGATTCAACGAATGGAAGAGCTTAATCCTTTAGCGATGCAATCTCATCATCAACTTGTTCCTGCATTTTACAAATCACAGTAAATTCTATGTAAGATATATAATGCATTTCATTAAGGTACTAAGCTAATCATATTCTTTTTAACCTCCTCAAAACTCCAGGCATGCCACATGACCAGATGGATGCTATTAGAGTCATTAAAAGAGGTAGTAATCATTTCCTATGCATCCGAATGTTGTGATTCGAATCCCGTTGTGACTAGTATCCCATATGACCACACTGATGCAAAGTGTTTTTCCTACCAAGTAACCGTCGTAAAGAATTGTATATAAAGTTTGAACTTGTTTTCCACTTCACATAAAATGAAAACTTTAATTAAAGTGCGTTGTGTGTTGATTGCGGACAATGTTCACGTGCCAGACACCCGTTCATACTTATCAATGACAGAAGCGACAGGTTTATTGCGTATAACACAATACAATGTTTATAGCAAAACTGCAGACAGCGATGGGAAGATTTTGCATATTTAAGTGTAAGGCAAACACTGCATTGGGTAGACAATAGAATTCGGAACCAATAAGGATCCAAATAATAACGGAGGTTACATTTTGAAAATAATTTTTAAAAATGCAAGTATTGGAATTATGAATTCCCAAACATTTTTGCAAATAGTTTTGATATGCATGATGCTATTTCTTGATTAGCAAAAACACATGTATATTGTGTTTAATAGATTACTTTGTTCTGGCTCGAATTCCAGCAAAAATTCTTAAACTAGGTAGACACACATTCCACCATTACTATTTTATGAAATATTCAAGCACAGGACTGAGTTGAAATGAATTATTACCTTAATAACTAACAATAACTGATAAGAAATTAAACATTCGGATATTTTTATTAGATAAACAAGAATTGTAAAATTTGCCCTTAAGTATTTAAGTTTTACTTAGCGCTAAGATTGTTGGTGGAATTCGACCAAGAAGTTTTAAATTAAACTTACTTAGACTTGACCGGATGCGAAATGTTTAGAGAGAACGGTAGGATTGCTATATTTTGTCATATGCATTAAAAGTATTGGTTTGATTGAATGTTTTACGTTCCATCAACAGCATTCCTGAGCTTTGGTTGAGACAGATATAGTGATCTATTTCATATCACTATTAAGCATGAGTCAAACCAAGCAGTCATGGAACTACCCAATAATAACGCTAAGCTTAAAGCTCCATTTTATCGCGACCGGAAATTGAAACTGCTCCAAACAGGTGTTTATTTCGCGATCTAATTTATAACAAAAGAGCTCGGAAAGCATCTAACTAGCGTTATGTGTACATGTCAAGCCACTAAAGATAGCTGACCACCACTACTGTTCCGGTGTCCGGAGTGTGTCCCGGAGTGTGTCCCGGGACGTATTCATTCATATACATGTATTTCTGAAATAATTACATATAATTAACCAGGTAAGGGGAACAAACTGTAAAATCATTAATTTCGATGACATTTAAACTTCGTTGGTTTTAAGGAATTTAGTGTGTACCTTTATTCGTGGATTAATGTTCTAGAAAATTTGAAGTCTACATAAAGAACGGTTTCCTTGGAGTTTGATATTCGTGGATAAAACCCTCCACAAAATAGGCGAAAATTAGTCTCCCACGTAAATGAATGATCTCACAGTATATACTACCACTAAAGACACTACTAAAACAAACTTTTGGAAACGTACAACAGAAAAACTCTCAATCTATGATTGTTCACTTAAAAGAGAAGAAAAACAACTTAATATGCTTTGTGACTATTGCCTCGGGGCTTAAGGAACTAAACTCCTTATAGCTGTATCCATTTTTCTTGACAATTGCTACCTTTCCAGATCCACGAAATGTTGTCAAAGAAATGTAAAGGTGTGTTGTTTTTTATTACATCAGGAATAAAACGCAGCATTTTACATGACATGCTCAATTTCAATGTTGCATGAGGCATACACCGAATTTTAGTTTAGCAGTTGAATAAACTTCACCTTCAAAAATGCCAAATCGTCTTTCGATAAGCTGCGCGTGGTGGTATGCATATTTGTTTTTCTTCATAAAGAATTCATTCTTATATTAAGGAAAAAACAGTGTTACAGTAAGTTTTCAGTGTCTTAAATATAAAACATTAAATTTCCGGTAAATGTGAGAAAAAAATCAAAACAAAACACACAAACACACACTCACACAATCTGTATGGATATAATGCAAGGAAGGGAAATAACAAAAGATCGAAAAGTGTACATGCTTTGGCAGAGTTATGTATCGTTATTAATTTATGATATCTACGTGTTAACGTCGGTTTAAATACAAAAAAAATAGGCAAATCCGTCAAAGTGGGTACTTTTTTCAAGCTAGGATGATCAAACTTTCTTTACGAATGTATGCCAAATATAAGTATTTCGGGCCGAAATAAATATACAAATGTAGGTTCGCTTAAAAGCGTACTGCAGTGTTAGTTGTACAATTTTGGCATGTGGACCCGGTTAAAATGCGTAGTTTCACCGAGCATATTGAGATGAACACACTGGTTTTCATATGGTCAAAATTGGTCGAAAAATGACCGAGTTTTTGGTAGAAATACAGGCAACGGATGTTTGCCCCCTTTCTTTTGCACATGTTATTGACTTTTTTGGGACATTTGGAAAATTTGGAAAAATGCATTTTTCTCTTGAATAGGTTAATGAATTTTAATTATTTCCTAAAACATTGTTAAATGGACAATGGACTATGTAGCAGCCAAGTTAGAAAACAGTGTTGATTGAGTGCATGCAAGATGAAGATGTGACAAGTAATATTTTCTTTGTATGTGAGGCCAAATCTGAAAGCCCTTTGCAAACTGTATTCTCTTATATGAAATGAATTTGTATACTAAGTATTAAAAAAACAACAACATGATTTACTGTAAAAAAAATAACTAATGTTTTTAAAACCTCCACCCACTTTGGGTTGACAGTGACCCCGTAACCTGTACATCTTGTGAGCAACATATAAAAGTCTCAGATTTGTTATCTGGTATGTTTTTTGTTGTTGTTTTTTTATTTCATTTGTCATTCCTGTAGAATTGGTTTAATTATGCTATGCAGTTCGAAAAAAAACTACATATTTTATTGTTCACATCAGTTGAAAGTTTTCATTAATCAGTCCATTCTGCATTATATTCCAGTGCTGCAACTATTATCACACCTCATGACAGCAATAAGTCCTTTTTAATAAGGTTTTCGCCGCCACAGGGCGAAAACCTATTGTTCTTCTTTTGTTTATTGATTTTTTTTATTATAATTCTTCTTCCTCCCATTTTTTTGCACGCGATTACAGCCAGCTGATGAAAGCTACAGTCATCAAATTTTAGACATGCATTCACATTTATCTGAACCAGTGCCTGAATGTAAAATCTGTTCAATTTTATTTCAGTGTATGCCGCTAGGGGGCGCTTTGCATAAAATCACCTTTTTGCTTATAACTAAAAAAATGAAGTTTAATTTTAATGCGGTTTTCAGCATTCTGTTTCTTTACATTTAAACTTAAAATTTTTTAAAATTACATTTTTGGTAAAATTTACAGTTTAATCTATAAATTTTACAGATTAAACTAAAATTCACACTTTTTTCTGTAAAATTTACACATTAATCTGTAAAGTTTACACTTTAATCTGAAAAATTCACACTTTTTTTGTAAATTTTTTAACTTCTTTCTTTCTTTCTTTCTTTCTTTCTTTCTTTCTTTCTTTCTTTCTTTCTTTCTTTCCTGTATATATTATACATATATGTTGTATGTATATGTTGTATGTATTTGTATTTAATATGTTGTAGTATGGTATATGTTGTAGTATATATTGAAGGTATATATTGAAGGTATATATTATAGGCTTATGCTATAGTTAAATATTATAGGTATATGCTGACGGTATATATTGTAGGTATATGTTATAGATATATATTGTAGGTATATGTTGTAGGTATGTATTGTATGCATATATTGTAGGTATATATTGTAGGTATATGTTATAGATATATGTGGGTATATATTGTAGGTATATGTTGTAGGTATATATTGTAGGTATATGTTGTAGGTATATGTTGTAGTTATATATTATAGGTATATGTTATAGGTATATGTGTATATATATTGTAGGTATAAGTTGTAAGTATACAGTCAACATCGTACATGCGACCACCTGTATTAAACGACTTTTTTATTAAACGACCTTTATAAATCCCGCCCGAACGTTTTTACTTTATCAAATTATCCCATTAAGCGACTTTTTTATTATGCGACCATATAAACCAAGTCCCAGCATGTAAGATTATGCACAAAATCAACTATATTGTATATTGAAGGTATATGTTATAGGTATATGCTTTTGTTAAATACTGTAGGTATATGCTGTAGATATATATTGTAGGTATATGTTATAGTTATATAATGTAGGTATATGTTGTAGGTATGTATTGTATGTATATATTGTAGGTATATTTTGTAGGTATATGTAATAGGTATATGTTGTAGGTATATGTTGTAGTTATATGTTTTAGGTATATTGTGTAGGTATATGTTGTAGGTATATATTGTATGCACCGGTACCCACTTAAGATAACCGCAAAAAAGTTATTTTGAGGATGCCGTTGTCATAAAACATCAAAACTGGCAGAACTGAGCATTTACAAAAAAAAAAAGTGTGAATTTTAAAGAAAAAGTTTGAATTTTACAGTTTCAACTGTAAAATTTACAGAAAAAGTGTAAAATATTACAGTTTTAACTGTAAAATTTACAGAAAAAAGTGTTAATTTTACAGAAAAAATGTGTGAATTTTACAGTTAAGTGTGAATTTTACAGTTTAAACTGTAAAATTTACAGAAAAAAGTGTATAATTTACACATTAAAATGTCGAAATTAAAAAAAAAAAAAAAATTGTCAATGTGGCACTAACACGCTTCCGTAGTTTCTTGTTGACAGCCCAATATAACATATAGGTATCTCAGTTAAGGATACTGATCATATTTGTGCTAGAAAAGGTTGAATGTTCGAATCTTGCAAAAAGGAAAACTGCGCAGAAGAGAGTATATCTACGAAAAAGTTATCCATTTTCGTTTAAGATTAGATAGAAGAATTTTGTTTGCTGCATACGATTTCCAAGACATATACGTACAAAACATATGGGGTGGCGAATTTAAGAAATGCATGGGTTTGTCCTATAGAAACGGTCAAACTTCACTAAAATTTAGGAAAAATTAAAATTTCAAAAACAAGTTGTTTTTCCTGACTTTAGTTTTTGTTCATTCTTCATGAAATTATCACACGTTATGTATTGTTATGTTTGAAAGGGCCTTGGTATCTAATGGTTTTGGGTTTTTTACTCAATTTTGTTTCTCATTTTGCCGCTTGCAGGGGCGCTTTGCTTGAAATCACTCTTTTGCTTATAATTCAAAAAGTTCAAGTCTGATCCAAATGCGGTTTGTTGCATTATGTTCCTTGTTGATAACGTAACAAAATATGATAGGTTTCGCAGGTTCGACTGGCTGAAAGATTTTTAGCTACGGAAGGTTGAAAGTTCGACCCTTTCAAAAACTGTGCAGATAAGTGTAGGTTTATGAAAAATCTACCCATTTTTGTTAGAGATAAGATAGAAGAACTCTCTTTGACATATACGCACAAAAACATGGGGTTGCGAATTTAAGAAATGTATGGTTTGTCCTCTAAGAAACGGTCAAACTTCACTAAAATATTGGAAAAATAAGAAATTTCAAAAACATTGTTTTTTGTCGCTCCTGACTTTATTTTTGGTTCAATCTTCATGATATTTTCACAGGTAATTTAGTTTTAAGATTCAAAGAGCCTGAAAATTTATAAAGTTAAAAAAATGCAAAAGTCAATGTCATATTTCTATTATTTCTTTTTTCTTCGGCCCACAATAGCTCCAAAACTAAAAGTATTTTATTGAGAGTATTTGGACAAAAGTGTAAGTTCTTGAAGAGGTCTTTCCAGTGAGATTTATTTTTTGAAGATCGGGCTTCATTTGGTCATTTAACGGCCGTTTAAAATTTGATAAATTTTTTTAACAATTGTAAAGCAGTTTTTAAGCTTCAAATTGTGACATTTATGAATCAGAATGTTCCACCCATGCATATTGTATACTTATCTGAACTATTTGCTGCATTTCTAGGTACCTAATTGTAACATTTAAACAATTTTGTTTCTCATTTTGCCGCTAGAGGGAGTTTTGCTTAAAATCACTAGTTTGCTTATAACTCAAAAAGTTGAAGTCTGATTCAAATGTGGTATTTAGTATTCTGTTCCTTGTTGACAGCACAACAGAATACGATGAATTTCAAAGTATCGGGTACGGGAAAATATTTGCGCTAGAAGAGGTTGAATGTTCAAACTTTGCAAAAAAACTGTGCAAATGAGAGTAGGTCTACGAAAAACCTGCCCATTTTTGTTTGAGATTAGATAGAAGAATTCTCTGTTTGCTGCATATGAATGATAAGACATATATGCACACAATATATGGGTTGGCGGATTTAGGGTATGCATGGTTTGTCCACAGGATGCGATCAAACTTCACTAATATTTTGAGAAAAAAAATCAAACTTTCAAAAACTTGACTCTTTAGGATTTTTTTTAAGCTACTGACTTTATTTTTTGTCCAATCTTCATTTTTTTCGCAGGTAATGTAGTTTTATGATTCAAAGTCTCACAATCTAAAAAGTTAAATAATTTAATGGTCAAGTTCATATTACGATTATAGGTTTTTTTTCGGCCCAAAATAGCTCCAAAACTAAAATTATTTTATTAAGAGAATATGGACAAAAGTCTAAGTGCTTAAAGGGATCTTTCCATTGAAGTTATGGTTTTAAAAGTTGGACATGATTTGGTTAGTTTATGACAGTTCAAAGTTTGATCCATTGTTGATCAGTTGTGAAGAGGTTTTTATGCTTCAAACTGGAAATTTGATGTTCGAATCATGCAACTTCAATGTTATACTAAATGGAACTTTGTAGCATTACTAGGCACCAAAGAGTGTTGTATCCTTAAAAAAACTGATGCTGTCGCGTTAGCGACTCTAGTTCAATCTTCTTCCTTTTGTGTTTTAAACTTGATTTATTTGATGCTATTTAACTTATTTAACGCCATTTTATGCCATCAAAAGTTAACAGATACTCAGTTCACCTAACAACTCTTTGCCGGGATTCTGAATGTACTGAAACTTTAGCACGCATCTCTGCATTTAACAAAGTACAGCTATGGATGACTAATGACTACCAGATAGAAATTGTAAGTCATTCATCACGGAGGCCGTGCTTGACCCCAGTGGGGATCGAACCAACAATTCTCGGCTTCGCAGTTAAGCGCCATCAAGGTCAGTTTATTTATGTGAAACCAGATACTTATTTATAAGTCTCTGGTGAAACCCATTGTCCTAATGGGCACTGGGACATTATATAACTCATATCTATTCTGATGAATCCCTATAGTAAAATACAATCCCGCGATTTCGCGGGACTTTATCTTGTTGTTACTAAAAGACCGTGATGGTTTTTGTGTCGGATTTGGAACCGTTACGAAACAACCTATGTATACAGAGTATCACAGTTTTTCAGTAACCAATTAGTTTTTTTTTTTATGAAATAAACTTGCAGTTTGCGAGAATTTATGGTGAACTCACCGAAATTGGATACATCTGAAAATGGCAACATGTTTGTGGAACACCGTACAGTGGGTTCTTCGTATTGTTCAAAATACGTCTACATCGAATAGTCTCGCAGCCAAGTTACATGAGAGTTACAAAGCAACAAAATCGGTATTGTGTTCCCATTTTAACTACATGGCTTCTATTATTTATCTTGGAGAGTTATCTAATCTATCCTTTAAATTGATGTTTTTTTAAGGAAGACGGTATAGTCTGGCGTGCGTTCCGTGTAAAACACGATGTTCTTGTTTTACATACAGCATAAGGTACACATGAAAACATAGTATATGGCCCTAGGCTAAGACAACTTCATAGCTGTGTGACTATTAATGTCATTCATACCCAATTCAATGTTAATATTGCTACACAAATTTTCACTCAACCCCTCACCGTGTGGGTTCGAATCCCGGCAGGGTCATTCGGATTTTCATGTGATTTCCAGCTGGCTTGCGGTAGGTTGTTGGTTCTACCCGGATGCCTCTGTGCATTCAGGGTCTTCCTCCACCTGTAATCAGCTTGACGTCGCTATATGACTGAAATACTGTCGCAGCAAAGGTAAACTCAAATAGTTATGTCTGGTCAGTTCAGGCCACACAAATTACGGGCAACGGATTCTACAGCAAAATTTTAACCTGTACATTTTTGTAAGCACCATATTTTAAGTCTTATTTTGTGTTGTTTTTTTTTTCCATTCTGTGTTATTTTCCAATGCTGCAACTATTATCCTTCCACTTTGAAATTAAAAACACACACCTTAAAACATGTGACAGCAATGAGTACTTTTTAATTGTATCTTTTTCTTTTTGTGTGTTAAACGTGGTTTATTTTGTTTTATTTGCATCATTTAACGCCATTTTATGCCAGCAAAGGCTAACAGATGGCAAGTCCACCTTGAAACTCTTCTGAGATTCTGAAAGTACTCTTTAGTTAAATATGAACAGCGGTGGAAGATGAATGACCATCAGAAGGAAAGTGTAGGTCATTCATCACGGAGACTGTGCCTGACCCCAGTGGGGATCGGACCCAAAACCCATGTCTTCACAGCCAAGCGTCACCAAGACCGTTTTATTTACGTGAAACCCATGGTCCTTGACCTGTGGATAGACAACGGGACATGATATAACTCATATCAATTCAGACGAATCCCAACGGAAACAAAAAACATTCCCGCGATTTCGCGGGACTTTTTCTAGAGTAGCATGAATATTTTAGAACTGTTTCATGCATACTGTGTTATAGTCATCTCATTCAGTAGGCACTTTGATCATTTAAGTCATAAGGTCGGACCTCCAACGTCCCCGCATGAATTATTCTGAAAACTATACCAGTATTATTTTCAGGTCAACTGAGTGTGACACTGACCTTTAACGAGACGAGACATCGTCTTGTTATTCTGATCATTTGTGAAAATGAAAACACGACCATGCTCACCAAAAAAATAGCCCGGTCACGATTTTTGGGTAAACCCAATGCCATGACCTTGGACCGGTTCATGTTCATAACACACTAACTTGACTTTGGAATCATTTTTGCCTACGTTTTCTTACTTTCTTTTTTTTTTATTTCTTTTTACAGTCTGGAGCAAAGGTACTCGGTATGTTGCTGCCCATTAAAAAATCAATGACGTTAAGTAAACCAAATGAGTCATTACATAAATACATATTAAATAATAATGATGTTTTCTGTCGTTTCCATGGGATTCACGTACATCGACTAGATCGGTACAGCTCTCGTTCGATCAGTTTCAACCAGTTACTAATCCTTTGACACAACAGTTGATATTATATTTGATTATCAAATGCAGAAACGAGATTTTGTCGGATATTTCTTTCACGGAATCATTAGCTATATAAAAACTTCACGGAATTGGTTAAATTTGTGTAGTTTGATTTTATAAATATACATACAAATTATATAAATAAAATTTGATTTCTAATCTTATTTAACTTTCTTTGTTGCAGGATTCGAAAAGTCGTTTGTTTCCTCAAAACTTCTCTGAAAAAAAATAGGGTCGGTAGGACGGCTGAAACTTTTTTTATCTTTTTTTTCCCTTCTTTACTTTATTTTTTAGTGGAAGTGACGAAAAACAGTGTTTTGAAACCGTGATAGCCCGAATGCTTCGAAAAAGAGTTTAGGGTATGTACAAAAAATAGGGCCGGTCAGGTTAGTGGAAACAAGAACTTTTTTATTACGTCTTAGGTTATTACGTATTCAAAGCACTGAGAGCATTGTAAGCAGCGAAAGCTAAAATGTGTGAATTATAAAGTCAATCCCTTTAAACAAAAATTGTGGTATGCATGTAAAAATCAGGGAAGTTAAATCTTATCAAAACAGCAGGTAAGATAGATTATTTTATTTATTGGTCTCCGTCAAATTAAACAAATATGAATCAGGAATAGTGGTATTTAGTATTGATCCTCTCAATACCTTTAATATTTCATGAATTTGCTGCAGGCAGAAGTAATTTTAATAGAAAAGCAAAAAATAGGAGCAAGATAGAGTATTGTTCTTTCTCACTTCACATCTTTCCTATGTGTAAAGAATGAATCCATGCCTTCAATAATTTTTAAAATATGTTCTAGAAAAACATAACTTCACCATACCATTAAGTAATAAAGGTGAAGCATGGTAGAGTTATTGTCTTGATAAGTAAAGTTTGACCATTGTATAAAGTATAAACTTAATCCCTAAAGTACTTTCTGAGTTGTGACATACAGATGCGACTAGAGACACTACAGTCATTTGAGACTCTAACAAGAAAAGATTAAAACAAAATGTTTCAATTGACGGCTTACAGTAAACATACTGTCCCCCTCTCATTTCTACTGTTTTGACCTTATAACCAAACCTGTCTATGTGCAGGACCCTCATATTAGAAAAACCAACCTATTTATAAATAATTTATACGTAGATAGGTCGATTTTTTTTACTGAATATCGGGGTCCTTTGGTCTATGATTTAAATCAAAAGCTTAAAAAACGCAAAATCATGGAAGCATAAAAACTAGAATTAAAAAATTCTAAATACATAACCCAAGAATATAAAAAAAAAATAAGTATTACAAAAAAAAAAGAAAAAAAAAAAAAGTCTCTCGCGGTCTGGACTAGAACTCACGACCCCTTGCAAAAACAAAATACTGAATGACGCTCTTGCCAATTGAGCTAATTCCGCAGCCGTATAATTGCGGTGCAGATAAGGTTATTTATAGGTAGTTTAATGAATGAAACTGCAGATAAACTTGCTTCTATTATATATTTATTTGCACAGAAAATGTGATTATACCCAATGCTTTCAAAATCCTACAATATATCTAACTTTTATCAAAACTGCAATGTTGACTTCTACAACCAGTGGTACTATTTTCAACGCGAATGTATGGATAAATGGCGGTAATGTGATTGTAAGTAGAAAATCCACTGTCTGACTTTAGAAGCTGTCGCTTCTTAAAACGAAACTTTCCATCTCTAAATTTCTATTTTTCATATCTGATTTCTACTAAATTTAAATTGTTTTCTATCAACCCGGGCTGGCACGGTTCCTGATAGGTTTCTAATTGTTGAACAGTGTTGTGCGTTTCTCCGTGCCTGTCTTTACTCTTTTTATATGATGAAATTTGGTAAAGGAAAAATATATGCCCATATATGTATATAGGTATGTCTCTCGTTTTTTCTTGAAATTGTCTATGATAATGATTATGACAGATGTAATGTTTTCCGATATTCAAAATATAGTTTAAGGTTTTAGGTTTTATCTGCGAAGTGTTATATTGACTAACAGAAAATCAAGTATCCACGTACACAGGGTGTTAAACAGATCATACCACTTTATCATTTAAACTTTTTTGTATTACCAGTTACCTGCTAGAAATTCAGACCATCGACATGCCGATATCACCTTCAACAGCCATTCTTAGGGACCATCTGAAAATGCACTCTTTTTACTGGTTCCCAATATATTACTGCGTTCAGTGGAGAAGCAAGTACCCAGTACAGCAACCCAGTACAACAATATTTTGCTTGCGTCAATTTATTTCTTGTTTCATCTGATAAACTTTTGTCAAATGTGTTAGGGATTTCTTTTTATTAAACAATCATGAAGAGCCTACCCGGTCGGGTAATTATATTCACCCGACACCTCGAGCTGTCGATTCGAGGCCCAGCAACGATTTTTCATGCTTGCAAGCGTTTTCGACGAGTTGTCGAAGGAAATGGTATTCAGATTGTGTTGTATTTTAAATACGCAGTTTGCAAAACATATTTTCTCTGTTAGTTCTATGACATCTACCAAAGCATTTGAGCACAATCTTTAACTTGTAAAGAAAAATATGGTTACCGTAGTAGTTGTAAAAAAGGTCACGTGGTCACCCTTGGTCGTTTCTGTAAAAATTAGCACGACAAAGTATGACATTTAATGATTAGACTCAGTATCCTGTATTCAAGTACCACGTTCTTCTACTACGCCCAATTACATGTGTGCTTTAAATTTTGAGCAGTGCACGAATATATACAAGAATCTGTAGTTGTTAATTGTTAGTTATTTTGATTGGTTTTTCACCTTAAATTAACATCAATATCGAAATTATGGATATATCAAAACGAAAATGACTGAATGAAAATATCTAAGATTTTTTTTAAGTAACGTCCATACTAGACAATGATAGCCTACTCAAAATTATAATTTTTATTTGAAAAGATAAAGTTATTGATAAATTATAAGGAAACAGAAAAAAATGTAACAGAGTTGCTTGTAATTTCATATTTGTTGAAAAAGTGGTCATAATTTACTCATTATTTGATATAGATGTTAGACTGCGCTCCCTCTCTCACATGCACACAAACAGAGCAAAAAAAACCAAACAACAACAACAAAAAAAAAAACACCTTTTAATAATGATCATTAACTACATAATCAAGAAAGTTTGTCCATCATTTTTCTTGTTTAGTCCCACTTCTTTTTTATGTAGTGACATTTTAGAAAACGTAATATACGTATGATGTGCTTTATTGTATTAAAATCTTGCAATAATATACCCAGCAATATTTATTTAAAGACACAGCAATTGTTCGCAATCCGCTTTCATATTTCTTTGTATAATGTTAACTACATTCCTGTTTCACTCTTACTCCTTAGTTTCAGTTACCACTTCATGTAATGGCTATTTTAATCGCTTTTTTTTCAATGATTTTCTTGTAATTTTTATTACCAGTCTAGGACAACTGTTTACTGGATCTCTATATTTTACAGTTTGAACTCTAAACGTCACGATGCCAACAGCCGCTGCGTCTTACAAAATCATCGTCGTGGTGACGTGTGTAATTTGTGCACTGTGCAAAAACGCAAAATGGACACGACAAATATTGCAGAGGCAACCAGACCTGACTCTTGTCAACCAGACGGTGACAGCTAAGAGTGAGCTACAATGTGCATATTTTTGTATGGACATATGCAGTGCATTCGTTTCATATTATTTCTCTGCAGAATCGGACACCTGTCATTGTAACCATGGCTACGACAATTACATTGGTGTCAACCCTCCGCACTCTATAGCTTATTGCATTAAGGTACGGTATTTTTACGGGGACAGGGAGTGGGGAAGAGGGCTACATCAAACATCTCTCTTGTGAAGTTTGGTCTCAAATGAAATATCAAATCTGCTGACCCTGAAGTTCTGTTTGAAAAATGCACTTAGTCGATCAAAGAAGCTTTTGTTCAACTTTGAAATGATTTGTTGTGTGTCTCCTTCATTTACTAGTATATATCGCTTTTCTTTCTCTGAAGTACGCTTAAAAACGTCGAGGGGGGTGGGGGTCATGGTGAATTTCATAGTTGACCAATATATCTCTGTCGCCCCAGACCCCCACCCCTGAGGTAAATGGCTGAATCCGCGAATGATTTTACTTTGACAAAAGCCCATGTTGTTTCGCGGCTCACATCTGAACATGAACATGCAAAACGAATGCACATTCTGAGGACTCTCTATATTTTATATTTAGGACAAAGTTACCTTGGCATAAAATGGACACGCATGAAGGGTCCGCGCATGAAGACATTCTTATATCGCGTTCCGCGTTTGCATGCAACTCATAGCCTTTAATCTAAAATATAATTCCAATTAGGTCAAGCTTTCAATCGCCTTTTTGTTAAGGGTTAGTAAATATCTTTTATTGTTCATAGCCTTTTACAAACACGCTACTGTTTATTGTAGGGGATGCCTTTGGAGAGGGATTGTCTCGCTCTGCATTACAGCAGTCACAGTGTTGATGGCCCGTATACAATTGAACCTGTCGGCGGTCAGCAAGTACGAGTCTTTTGTGATATGACCAACGGTGGCTGGACAGTCTTTCAGCGGAAGAAGGACGGGTCAGAACACTTCTACAGGGAATGGGCCGACTATGTGGACGGAATCGGACAAGTCTGTGGTGAGGACTGGCACGGTTTGGAGACCATACACTTACTGACGCAAGAACAATCTGAGTTGTTCGTCTCCTTGGAAACGTTTGGTGACGTCACGCCATCGAGCGGTTATGCTTCGTACTCAGATTTCATGGTCGGTGATGCTACTACAGATTACGCTCTGACGGTTTCAGGTTACTCAGGAGATGTCGGGGATGCTCTTGCCAGGGGTAATGGTATGAAGTTTACAACGAAAGACCGGGATAATGATCCTTTTGTTGCAAATAATTGTGCAGTTTTGTATAAAGGGGGTTGGTGGTACGATGGGTGTCATAACGCTAATTTAAATGGGATGTATTTATCTGGTGTCAATAGTGAGCCTGCCGTCGGTATAACTTGGAGAAATCAATGGGGATATGGATATTCTTTAAAAGCCGTTGCAATGAAAATGAAAAGATCATAAACTTATGCCATGATGTTCACTCTTTAAATTCGGACGATGTTTTTTGATGTGTGTTGAAGACCAAAAAAAAATGAATGATTTCCTTCATCTGATATATACATTAATTCAAATATTTTTGAAGAGCGTTGATGAAAGATTTCATTTTACGAAGAGTGTCACACTTCAGAATCAAGAGAAGTTTTTCGTCGAATCGGAAACCATATTTACGAACAAGTGAACAAGTCAAGAAAAAGGCAAAACTGTAGCAAGGCTCTATATCAATACTGATTTTTTATCATTATTATACCCAGTAATGGATCTGTCCCATTGGGCCTTTTTTCTCCTATTTTGTCTTCGTGATGTACTCTCGATAGATATTGATGAACCTCGGAAGGCATCGGAAACAGTTTCCGCAGTGGATTTCAGGAGTTCCGTGAAAGTTTCGGGAGCGTCGTGATGGCTCAGGAGACCTGCACAAAAATTCCGATGTGTTCCCAACGTTTTGTTGGAAATTTCCAAATTTCGGCTAAGACAAAAAATGGCACTCTGATATGTGCTGTCTTTCCTTTCGTCTCTCTCGTGTTTCAAAATGATGTGCACGATCTTCCCCGATGCAACTAGGATGATCCTCAAGTACTCATCTATGCATCCCCAAACCTACATGGATGTTTCAAATTCGGAGAAGATTCGGGGCACCTTCTCCGATTATCGGTGACGGTCTTCTGTAGCTTTCCCGCACATCGGGAGCCATCCCGATGATTCAAGGTGTCCCAGAAGCTTTGTGACCATAGCCGAAGCATAAGTGAACGTTGAACTGACCATCCCCGATGTCTAATAAGTACCATTTCTCCTGTTGATGCTGTTTGTTTATTTGTTGTTGTTTTGCTCAAACATCGGGAGTCATCGGAAGAAAATTGTCTATTTCCACATCGCCGATGTTTTCCCAAATGGGACATAATCATTAGTTCCATTAAAAAATTTTTGATAATGACCGAAGCATTATAGCATGTTGCCTTTCTGAAGATAAAAAAAAATATATTTTAAATTAAAAAAAAAATCCTTTGCTACAGTGTGGATGCAGTCTGTTGATGTTGTATATAAATACAAAATAGCTTAAATTGATATTATTGCCGTAGTCTCATAAGCTATCCCTTTAACAACATAGTGATACATACATGTATATAAATTTAGAATTTTAACTTATACGAGCTCGTATATGTTTTAGAATACTTTTTTAGCTTTTAGCCATGAAGAATGTAATAGGCGTTCATAAAGTGATTATCACTGATAGTAACCCTTATAGTGCAATGACCACTTGTCACTGCAAATGCGACCAGTGTAAACCTAGATCAGCCTGCTCATCTGTACAGTCTGATCATGATATGTACTGTCCGCTATTCAGTCAATAATCGTCAAGGAAACAACCCAATACACAGCTAATGGTAGAGTCTAAAATAAAGAAAGGACAAGTCCAATTAAATATTCAGTCAATAATCGTCAAGGAAACTACCCAATACGCAGCTAATGGTAGAGTCTAAAATAAAGAAAGGACAAGTCCAATTAAATATTCAGCCAATACGCAGCTAATGGTAGAGTCTAAAATAAAGAAAGGACAAGTCCAATTAAATATTCAGTCAATAATCGTCAAGGAAACTACCCAATACGCAGCTAATGGTAGAGTCTAAAATAAAGAAAGGACAAGTCCAATTAAATATTCAGTCAATAATCGTCAAGGAAACTACCCAATACGCAGCTAATGGTAGAATCTAAAATAAAGAAAGGACAAGTCCAATTAAATATCAGTCAATAATCGTCAAGGAAACTACCCAATACGCAGCTAATGGTAGAGTCAAAAATTTAAAGAAAGGACAAGTCCAATAAGAAAGTTAGCATAATGAGGGTTTAAAGTGTGTCATTGTTTGGATAAACGTATCAGTTCTCTTCATTCTAGTAATTAGGCCATTATGTTTTATTTTTTTGATAAGCGATCATCTTCATTTTACAAAACCTAGCCAACTTAAAAAAATATTAATAAAAGTAAACGCGTTTCGAAATAAAATAAATTTTATTGACTTTAATACTATGAAATGAGCTCTTGCACCATCTTATCTGATTTGTGATCTGATTTCGTTTCAAATCGTTTGTCATCTCTGTAGAATTTGTTTTATTATTCCCCCGCCATGAAATGGCGACGGGAATATTGTGTTACACCTGTCCGTGTGTGTGTGTGTGTGTGTTGGTGTGTGTGTGTGTGTGCAAGAATTCATTTTCCAGCTGTAACTTTGTTATGTATGGTTGCTTTTTAAAAATAACATGGCACAAGTGATCCTTATGACAAGACGACGTGTCGCGAACAAAAACCAGATTGCTAGCTTGAAGGTCAAGATCACAGCATTCCTTTGACCTTAAAATTGTGTCCCAGCTGTAACCGTTATATATGGTCACTTTTTAAAATAATTTGGCTTAAGTGATCCTTAGGACAAGACGATGTGTCGCAAATAATAACCAGGTTGCTAGCTTGAAGGTCAAGGTCACAGCACTCAGTTGACTATAAAATGATGTCCCAGCTGATACTTTGTTATGTATGGTCAATTTTTAAGTCTGGGCTGTATCTTTGTTGTGAATAATTGTGTTTTGAAATAACTTGGCACAAATGATAACAAGGATATGATATAACACAAACAAGAACAAATTTGCTAGCTTCAAGGTCATGGTCACAGCAGTTAGTTAAGTTTAAATTTTTTGTAAGCAGTCCTGTCTGGGTTGTGCCTTTGTTGTGTAAAGTCAAGTTTTGAAATAACTTTGCACAAGGAAGGATCCTAAGGACAAAACACTGTGTCACAAAGCAAGTACATGTTGCTAGCTTGAAGATCAAGGTCACGTCACTTGGTTGAGGTAAAGGTCACAGTCCTCATTTGATCTTAAAATCATCTTTTATAGTTCCAGTTTTTCATATTAACTGACAAAAATATCATCTAATAAACATGGCGGGGGCATTAGTGTCCTATGGACATACATGTATTTCTAGTTCTGTTAAGCAGGTTGAAATAAAATTACAGCAACTGAACGTTTTCGTGATTTTTCCATTATGTGTGGACTTTCCAATGTTGCAACAATTATCTTCCTTTTGAAATTAATCTTTACCCACCTGAATGTATGTGACAACAATTATCGTTCCTTTTGAAATTAATCTTCACCCACCTGAATGTATGTGACAATAATTCCAACATTCTTTCCATTTTCATTTCCCACATTTATTAATTTGAATTTGATTTGAATTGTTAACGCCATTTTAATGGCTAACAGACGGTCATTTAATCTAACAACTCTTTCCAGGGATCCTGACAGTACTGAAAGGTTAACAAGTACCTGAGTAACTGACAACCTTCCTGCATAAAACAGTTGAAGATGAATGACCATCTGAAGAATGTATAGGTCATTTATCACGGATACCGTACCCGACCCCGTTTGGGATCGAACCCTAACGTCTCGGCTTTACAATTAAGCACATTGACCTCTTAGCAACCAAATGTGAACAGTGTTTCAAAGGTAAAGGACATAGGGACAGCAAAGATACCGTGTAATCAAAACACTAAATACAAAGAGTATATTGAAATGTAGCCATGGCAACCCTACTCTAGCTTACTAGGGCTAGAGACCTAAACCCGCTTGAGCACGTTGATGTTGATTTCATGAATTGAATGAAGGCTTTTCTCCATGCCATTTTATCTCTCCGCTGCAAATACAATTGATTATCAAAATCCGAGTTTAAATCCCAGGGCGTTCAAATATCGAATTGCCTATATGAGTAGACATTTAAAAATACATTTACTCCCTTTTTACTCGAAAGAAATATTGCCAATTAACACAGATAAAAACGTGCCTTTTTATCAAACCTTGTTCATTATTTGATAAATAACCATCAACCCATTATTTGCAGGTTATTTCTGTCACAGTTCATCAATACGCTTTACAGATGGGTGATTGTTTCTGGTGAAGGACAATTACTGAGCGATTCCCGCGATGTGAAATGATTAATAAATTAAGGACTTAATGTTTTTTAAATCATATTTGACTTTATAAGTGTATAAAAACAGGACAAGTATAGTTCAGCTTTCAATCCAACAAATCTTTATGGAGGTATGGTCCTTTTTGTCTGTCAACTTCAACCTGCCCTGTGCAAATACTATCTCTCTGCGGTTTCTGCAATTGTACAATTTATAGCTAGGTATACATACAGTTGTAATATGGCTATTGCTATTTCTTAAATTTAACTTGCCAATTTTGGTTAAGGTTACTGTTAACACTTATTTGGTTGTCAAATGCCTTTGCTATGTTCTTTGTGTGCACTTTTCTTCTTTTATACTTTCATTTTTCATCATTTTCACTGTCACAAAAACCAATATAGTAAAACCAAAATGGCGAGGGCTTCCGTCCTATGGAATAATGTCTAACTTGTTCACGTATCTTAGTTTGGTACAATAACGGTATCTTATACAAATCTTCACTACTCCACCAGGATAGGACGACCGAAATGGCCTTATCTCGCTGCACCTAGAGTTATCACCCTTGATCTTATAATCCAAAATATCCTAACTTGACCGTGGACTGTTCGCTGCAGGTTTAATTAATAATTCCTGATAGCATATTTTCTTAACTTATGACCTAATTGTGCAGCATCTGCCATAATCAAATTTACTTAAGGTATTATAGTCTAGCTATTATTTTTATTAAATCAGACTGCATAATTCATGCTGTCACGATACGCTTAAGTGTACCACGATATATTGCAATACTTAGCCTTTTTTTTTTTTTTTTGGGCGTATTTCAATACGTGTCACGATACGAGCCTTGTAATATTAGTTAAGATCATATGATAATTTGGGGTTATATATAACGATGTCTCCTTTCGATGAAATCAACCGGCTTGGACTTGTTGACAAACTGCAAATGCGGCTTTTGATTAAATTGTCGAAGACTTATGGCATATTAGGCTAGGCGCTTATATAAAGTATATGCAGTAATAATGTTCGCAGTATCCTGCAACCAGTAGTTTATTTTTTGTCGAATGGGATCATGTGACATTTATTGTTGTTTTCTTAAATTGAGAAATGTGGAGATACGAGGGCAAAATCGTATTTTAATCTTTTAGAATATTTCAAATGCTCTGACGCTTCTCAAGTCGTTTAGTATTATTTGGCCTCAAACTATATTTGGAGTTGTTTGATGTCATCGGTTTCAAGCTTTGATTAATTTAGATGTAAGCAATGGCGGCAGCAACGAAACTGCATAGAATACGAGTATCGGCAAAATACCGGGTTGTTCATTTGCATGGCGTTCAGCATACAATGGTAGTTCCAGGACTGTTGGCCCGATGTTAGGATGATATGGGTATGGTATCATGCCACATGTCTACCGCGTGATACTACAGTGTAGCACACTATACCGTATCTGTATGAAGTAGACATCGTCTCCTAATGACTAAAGTAATGTCGGTGTGACTTTTAACCTAATTAACAAGCAAACAAGATGATTGGAAGGTTTAACTGCTTGAGGCATGTATGACCTGTCTTGACACTGTTATTAGGTGTGTCACTACATCACCTATCTACTCTTTAACTGAGTGTGGTATATCACTTGAGATACTGCAATGAGACCAAGATTTGTCACATCCGGTTACATAACCTTGACACTGGACAAACCACTCCTAGATATTTTAATTGTAACGGGATAACTTCCTTATTTATATGTAAATATATGGAAGCGACAATAGCGAATTTTCATAATGGCTTTCCAGACCGACAGATCGAAAACTGGTATTAAACAATTACATAGACACAGAGCTAATTAAAAGGAAGATTGTCATAACATATAATTAGGTTTTGAACAAGTAATTGATATATTGATATGAGAATCAGAGACAGAAAAGTAACAAGTAATTAGATTAGTCTTCAAAACTAATCCCAAGCCCGGATATTAAACAACAACAACAACAACAAAATATCAGATCACGTTGACTTGACATGACCATAACAACAACGTCGATCATTCCGGAATCCATCGCGAGGTTTAGTTTAAACCTGTTTATTTAACGTCGACTGGAGTCCTTATACTACTTCATTTCGACGATTCCTGGGTTGGATCAGCATTTCGCGCCTGGGAATGTCGTGAAAAGTCCTTGTCCTCAACGAGGCTCAAATCCACAATCTTCGGATCCGCAGTCAGCTATATTACCACTGGATTTTACGGCACACTTCATCACGAGGTGACATACTCACAATGGCTGACAATATTCCTCTTATTTCAACTAAACATATATTTATCTTCCTACTGGAGACTTGAGACCCCAAAGCCACCCCAACCCCCAAACCCCACCCCCACCCAATGAATCTGGGCCTGAGCCAATACGAAATAAATAACCGAAGCTGATTTTGATAAAGATTAGCATAAGCTAATGAGTTTGCATTGCAGCTACTAAAAATTTCGGTTTACGCCGACAGTCTAAACCGACGGTATGCCGAAATAAGATACATTCACAATTATCTCAATGCCATTCAGCTGGAATATTTTATATTCAGATGTTAAAAACTTTAAATCGTTTCGCAATTAAGTATACTAACCAATGATAATTTTTGCCACTTTGGTTATCATTATTTGGTTACTTCTCAAAATTAGTGGTAGAAATTTATGCAATGCATTTTTAAAAAGAAAATTGTGTTAAATTGTAATTGTATAAATTGCAATTTAAATCTAAGCAAGCTTCGTTTGAAATCGTATTTTGACCAATACATTCGAGAACGTGGAGCTTTTATTAGGACTTTCTGCCTAAAGCAGAAAGTCCTATTGGGTTTGTACTGTTTATTATTAGGACTTTCTGCCTAAAGCAGAAAGTCCTATTGGGTTTGTTATGTTTATTATTATTATTATTATTATTATTATTCTTTTCTTCTTCCTAACTAAACGCTTATTTTTTATATGTTGCAATAGTCCTAGGACGATGAAATTTTTATGGCTTATTAGTCACGTGAGGAAATTTTGATTTCAATGATTTTCAGCACCCTATGACGTCACATGACGTCACAGCTAAAATAGTGAAAAATGGTGTTCGCGCTCTACATCCGTCATTTATGGTCGGATTTTCTTCAAATTTTTACAGATGGTACATCTTGAATCAAAGGTGTGCATATCCTGTCAGCTAACCGAAATTCCGAAAGACCGAAGTTCTGTGGCTGAAATAAGATTCGAACATAGGACCGAAAATTTCATTTTAAGATAAAAGAGCTTCAGGATGAGATAGAAAGTTGAAACTTACACAGTTTGCAGTTCTGCAGAATTTCTACAAATATTTTGAGGCGTGACGTCATATGACGTCATGTGACGTCATAAGCATACTTCTTAATTTTCATTTTAGGGCAATGATTTCGACATGATGCCAGTTGTTCAGAATAATGAAAATTTCAGAGTTATGAAAGGAAAGTATGCGCTTTTGAACAAAAGCATCTTCAGCACCCTATGATGTCATGTGACGTCACAGCTAAAAATAGTGAAAAAAGGTGTTCGCGCTCTACAGCCGTCATTTATGGTCGGATTTTCTTCAAATTTTCACAGATGGTACATCTTGAATGAAAGGTGTGCATATCCTGTCAGCTAACCGAAATTCCGAAAGACCGAAGTTCTGTGGCTGAAATAAGATTCGAACATAGGACCGAAAATTTCATTTTAGGATAAAAGAGCTTCAGGATGAGATGGAAAGTTGAAACTTACACAGTTTGCAGTTCTGCAGAATTTCTACAAAAATTTTGAGTCGTGACGTCATATGAAGTCATGTGACGTCATAAGCATACTTCTTAATTTTCATTTTTGGGCAATGATTTCGACATGATGCCAGTTGTTCAGAATAATGAAAATTTCAGAGTTATGAAAGGAAAGTATGTGCTTTTGAACAAAAGCATCTTCAGCACCCTATGACGTCACATGACGTCACAGCAAAAAATAGTGAAAAATGGTGTTTACGCTCTACAGCCGTCATTTATGGTCGGATTTTCTTCAAATTTTCACAGATGGTACATTTTGAAACTCAGGTGTGCATATCCTGTCAACTAACCGAAATTCCCAAAGACCGAAGTTCTGTGGTTGAAATAAGATTCGAACATAGGACCGATAATTTCATTTTAGGATTAAAGAGCTTCAGGATGAGATAGAAAGTTGAAACTTACACAGTTTACAGTTCTGCAGAATTTCTACATATATCTTGAGTCTTGACGTCATATGACGTCTTGTGACGTCATAAGCATACTTCTTATTTTTCATTTTTGGGCAATGATTTTGACATGATGCCAGTTGTTCAGAATAACGAAAATTTCAGAGTTATGACAGTAAAATATGCCCTTTTGAACAAAAGCATCTTTAGCACACTATGACGTCATGTGACGTCAGAGCTAAATATAGTGAAAATGGTGTTCACGCTCTACAGCCGCTATTTATGGTCGGATTTTCTTCAAATTTTCACAGATGGTACATCTTGAATCAAAGGTGTGCATATCCTGTCAGCTAACCGAAATTCCGAAAGACCGAAGTTCTGTGGCTGAAATAAGATTCGAACATAGGACCGAAAATTTCATTTTAGGATTAGAGAGCTTCAGGATGAGATAGAAAGTTGAAACTTAAACAGTTTGCAGTTCTGCAGAATTTCTACATATGTTTAGAGTTATGATATCATATGACGTCATGTGACGTCACAGACTAATACTTAGTTCTTATCATTTGCACTAATTTCGGAATATAATGTCAATTGTTCAGCATGAACATGAAATACTACCAGAGGTGAGTCATTACATGAAACTTCTATCTCCTGCTTTTTGCATTAACACAGCTTGCAGAAAGTCCTATCATTCGTTTTCACGAATGACATGTAGTTAGGACTTTCTGCCCTTTCGGCAGAAAGTCCTATTGGGTTTGTACTGTTTTTTTATTATTATTATTATTATTCTTTTTTTCTTCCTAACTAAAGGCTTATTTTTCTATGCTGCAATACTCCTAGGACGATGAAATTTTTATGACTAATTAGTCACGCGAGGAAATTTTAATTTCTATGATTTTCATATGCCTATGACGTCATATGACGTCACATTTGAAATATGCTACAAAAATTTGTACGCGGTCTACAGCCATTGTTTATGAACCGATTTTCATCAAATTTTCACAGATTGTGTATATTAAGTTCTAGTTGTGCATCCCGGTGTCCGTTTTCCAAAATTCGAAAAGTCCATGGTTCTATAGCGAATCCAAGATTCGAACCAAGGTCGTAAAATTTTAAATGCTTATAAAATCTGTCCTATTTAAGATAGAGAGTTGATATTTAATCAGTATATAAGTCTCTAGAAGTTTAAAACATTTTGTGAAAATAAATGTCATATGACGTCACGTGACGTCATTATATGATAATGTATTTCTAATATTAACAAGAATATTTCTATATGTTGAAATTGTCGAAGGGCAATGAAAATTTAATAACACATGCTTCAAACGCTGAAATTTTGATTTCTATAATTTTCATATCTTTATGACGTCATATGACGTCACACGTGAAATAAGCTACAGAAGTTTGTACGCGGTCCAAAGCCATTATTGATGAACCTATTTTCATCAAATTTTCACAGAATGTGTATATTAAGTTCTAGTTGTGCATCCCCGTGTCCGTTTCTCAAAATTCGAAATTGCCAAGGTTCTATAGCGAATCCATGATTCGAACCAAGGTCGTAAATTTTCAAATGCTTATAAAATCAGTTCTATTTGAGATAGAAAGTTGATATTTGGTCAGTATGTAGGTCTCTCGGAGTCTTAAAAATATTTTGAAAATTTGCATCATATGACGTCACGTGACGTCATTATATGAAAATATATTACTAACATTAACAAGATTATTTCTATATGTTGAAATGGTCGAAGAGCATAAAATTTAATGGCATATGTTTCACACTATATAATTTCTATTTCAATATTTTCTATAGGCATATGACGTCATATGACGTCACACTTGACATATTCTACAAAAGTTTGTACGCGGTCTACAGCAATTACTTATGAACTGATGTTCATCAAATTTTCACAGAATGTTTTATATTAAGATCTAGTTGTGAATCCAGCTATCCGTTTTTCAATATTCTAAAAGACCATGGTTCTATGGAGAATCCAAGATTCGAACCGAGGTCGTTAATTTTCAAATGCTTATAAAATCGGTCCCATATGAGATAGAAAGTTGATATTTGAACATTATGTAGGTTTATGGATGACTAAACGATTTTGTGAAAATGAACGTCATGTGACGTCAGATGACGTCATTACATGAAAATCTATTTCTAATATTTACAAGAAAATTTCTATATGTTAAAATGGTCCATGGAAATGGAAATTATATGACATTTTGCTTCAAACGTTCATATTTTTAATTCTACAGTTTTCATATGCCTATGACGTCATATGACGTTACACTTGCCATATGCTACAAAAGTTTGTTCGCGGTCTACAGCCATTGTTTATGAACCGATTTTCATCAAAATTTCACAGAAAGTGTATATTAGGTGTCCGTTCTTCCAAATTCAAAAATGCAAAGGTTTTATGGCGGATCCAATTTCGAACTATTGACGTCAAATTTTAAATACATATAAAATCGTTTCCAGATGAGTTAGAAATCTAATATTTGGAAAGTAAATAAGTCTCCAAGAGTGCTTTATATTCTATGAAGATAAACGTCATTTGACGTCATATGACGTCATAAGGTCAAAAATTATTTCTGATATATACGCGTAAATTTAATATGTTGTTAACAGGACCATGAAATCTTATGGTATATACTTTAGAAATGCTTTAGAATGCAATGTAATTCATATTAATTTGACGTTATATAACATCAGATTTGACGTCAGGACAAAAAGGTTTTACGCGGTGTACAGTCATTATTTTTGGACCAATTTTCAGCGAATTTCAAAGAATGTATATGTAACGCTCTAGTTGTGTATCCCGGGTCCTGTTTTACGAATTCGAAAAGACGAAAAGGCAATGGTTCTATGGCGAATCCAAGTTTCGAAACATTGACGTCAAATTTCAAAAACATATAAAATCGCTTCGAGATGATTTAGAAAGTTGATATTTGGACTGAATATTAGTCTTTAAGACTTATTTATATTCTGTGAGGATTAACGTTATTTGACGTCATAAGGTCAAAAAGAATGTTAATATATCTACGCGTTAATTTCTATATGTTGCAAAGTTGCAAGGAGCATGAAAAAATTACTTGATATATTTAAGATACTTAATATTTCATTTCATTGATTTTCTTATGCCTATAATGTCATGTGACATCAAACTTGACGTTGTCTACACACTCTTGTACGTGGTCTACAGCCATTATTACAGGATGGAATTCGAATTGTAAGCGTTTTAAATAAATTTGATTTGAAACATAGATTATAAAAATAGTCCAAGTTAAATAAATCGATATAAAAAAATGATTTTCAGTTACTTTTGCCATTTCCTCCAAGTTAAACGGTTTATTTTTCAAAGTTCATTTAAGTTATGTCCATACAAAAGCAAGTTAAAGGCTGCAATTTCATATCCTCTTACTTTTTTTTGCTTTTAAGTATTTGACAAATGTAGCAGAAAGTCCTATCATTCGTATCAACGAATGAAATCTAGTTATTATTATTATTATTATTCTTTTCTTCTTCCTAACTAAACGCTTATTTTTATATGTTGCAATGGACCTAGGACGATGAAATTTTTATGGCTTATTAGTCACGTGAGGAAATTTTGATTTCAATGATTTTCAGCACCCTATGACGTCACATGACGTCACAGCTAAAAATAGTGAAAAATGGTGTTCGCGCTCTACAGCCGTCATTTATGGTCGGATTTTCTTCAAATTTTCACAGATGGTACATCTTGAATCAAAGGTGTGCATATCCTGTCAGCTAACCGAAATTCCGAAAGACCGAAGTTCTGTGGCTGAAATAAGATTCGAACATAGGACCGAAAATTTCATTTTAGGATTAAAGAGCTTCAGGATGAGATAGAAAGTTGAAACTTACACAGTTTGCAGTTCTGCAGAATTTCTACAAATATTTTGAGTCGGGACGTCATATGACGTCATGTGACGTCATAAGCATACTTCTTAATTTTCATATTAGGGCAATGATTTCGACATGATGCCAGTTGTTCAGAATAATGAAAATTTCAGTGTTATGAAAGTAAAGTATGCGCTTTTGAACAAAAGCATCTTCAGCACCCTATGATGTCATGTGACGTCTGAGCTAAAAATAGTGAAAAATGGTGTTCACGCTCTACAGCCGCCATTTATGGTCGGATTTTCTTCAAATTTTCACAGATTGTACATCTTGAAACTAAGGTGTGCATATCCTGTCAGCTAAGCGATATTCCGAAAGACCGAAGTTCTGTGGCTGAAACAAGATTCGAACACAGGACCGAAAATTTCATTTTAGGATTAAAGAGCTTCAGAATGAGATAGAAAGTTGAAACTTACACAGTTTGCAGTTCTTCATAATTTCTTCCAATATTTTGAGTCGTGACGTCATATGACGTCATGTGACGTCATAAGCATACTTCTTAATTTTCATATTAGGGCAATGATTTCGACATGGTGCCAGTTGTTCAGAATAATGAAAATTTCAGAGTTATGACAGTAAAGTATGCGCTTTTGAGCAACAGCATTTTCAGCACCCTATGATGTCACCTGACGTCAGAGCTAAAAATAGTGAAAAATGGTATTCGCGCTCTACAGCCGCCATTTATGATCATATTTTCTTCAAATCTTTACAGATGATACATCTTGAAACTAAGGTGTGAATATTTTGTCAGCTAACCTTAATTCCTAAAAACCGAAGTATTGTGGCTGAAGTAAGATTCGAACATAGGACCTTTAAACTAGAAATCAAGTTTGCAGTCATGTCCTGACGTCATATGACATCATGTTACGTCACAGACTAATACTTAGTTCTTATCATTTGCATTAATTTCGGAATATAATGTCAATTGTTCAGCATAAACATGAAATACTACCAGAGGTGAGTCATTACATGAAACTTCTATCTCCTGCATTTGGCATTAACACAGCTTGCAGAAAGTCCTATCATTCGTTTTCACAAATCGCCCGGTAACGTACATAATTTTTCTTCTTTTTTTTTTGTTCAATTCACAATCACGGTATGTGGCAGAAAACAGAGCGCTCATATTAACCTTCCAACATGCTGTATTTATTTTACGTGCACAATGAGCATGATTACACGCAGGCAATGATCACGTGTTTCAATTTGTGGTTTTCCTAATGATCAATTTCATATGAAATGTTAATTGATAACTGCGCTTGTTGCTCGTGTCAGAAACCGGATGTAGCAAAAAAGTTTATTTCGGATAATCTAAATATTTATGAACACACACACACACACACACATTGTGCCTCGGGACTCGGAGACAGTGTTTTTCTCGAAGCACTACGAAAACGCTCTTCCCGAGAAAACTCTTCCCGAAGTACACCGATTTTTTCCCGAAGTGCTACAACGTACAGCGATGTACTACGATTTCACTCCGATTTTTACCGAACAACGTAGAGCACTACGGAGTGTCACGAACCACACTCACTGTCCCGATTTGCTAGTAGTTCCGGGCTACTACGAGTTTCACATCTCCCCCCAGCATTTGCTCTCGAATTTGAACAAAAGACACTTTTATTTTCAGTCGCTGAATCTCTGAAGTGTCAACATGACAACTACAACTGATGATGTCATCACTGCCATCCTGTGGTACATCCTCATCGAGATAGAGAAGATGGAGAAGGCTCTCGCTGGACCACAGGGGCTCGAAGTTAACTGGGGCGAATCATTTCATACCTAATGGTAGCAATTAGGTACGAAATGATTCGCCCATTTTACTTCAAGCCCCTGTGGGCTGGACAGCAGCAACGGCTGGAACATGAGCCGCACCGGCTACAGTGCAAGAGAAAAAAAAGGCGGTGGTGGGTGTGACTCCTTCAGACTGAATAATTTGCTAAATCGGCTTGCCTTTTTATTACGAATTACGTCGAAATGACTACTACGAAGTACTACGGGGTGCTATGAAGTACTCCGAAATACGCCGATTTCTTATCAATTTGGGACGGCATCTGAATTCGAGGGGGGAAAAAATGCGCCCGAAGTGTTTTGAATACGAAATGACGACGATTTGATTCAGGAAGTGCTACGAAGCTTTACCAAGAGTACAGTCCGTTCCAACTTCATATCATTAGGTTCAAGACCCCGAATGACTGGCAGGTATATGAAGTGAATCACTGACAAAACTAGAAGGAATGCTATCAAGCGCAGTTGCTTTTTCTCTCTATTATTATAACATGTCATTATGATATTTTGATATTTTAACAATCTTAGAACAGCAATTCATGCAAATTACACAATTCCACTCAAAAATTTATAAGATATTTAAAATATCACAAATAGACGAAACAAAATAAAAGCTTGGTATATCTTATATATTTAAAGTCATTATTTTGTTATATAACACCCAAGTGATGCCCTATGTCTACCATGGATGTTATTTTAGTGTTTACAACATACTTCTTGAAACAAAAGGTAAAGAATATAGAATGGTAAAATAAAGATAAGAAGGAGGAATGATGTTATGGTTGACTGTGCTTTACATATTTTTGTGTTTTTAAGATAGTTTTATTATTATTTATTTCCCACTTTTTAACGTGGATGTCATATTTATCATTTGCCAATGCTATCTGCTTTATTGGAACTTAACCTTCACAAAGGTTCAAACTTCAAACTAAGTTCAGTAAGTCTGCGCGAGGTTGTGGCATTTCTTTGTAACACAGTAATTAACTTGACGCCAAAATAGGTGTAGCCACGCCCCGAATGTTTGTCGGAGGTTATTAAACTAAGGTAATTATTTAAAGCAAGATTCACGTGCATTTGTTTGTCGGAGGTTTGTACAGCTTTTTCACTGGTTAAACCGATATGCATATTCATTTCAGGGCGTTTTTGACGTCATTGTTGTCTTTGTTCAGTACTATATACCCAGATCATCTTTCAGTTCGAAATAAAGAAACTAAAAATCTTTTTTATGATTATCATATAAATTTAAAACGATTTTCCTTGAACTTCATATCTCCTCGTTTTATCATCGATATTTTCTATTTCTTGTAGAGATCGGGTTGTCCTGGATACGCAGTGGGTAACTGAGATGGGCACGTGGATTTTCTTCAGGGCACACATGCTTTAGGTCGTATATTTATAACTAATCTTTTCGAAAGTTTCTGCGCTTGGGAAGGTCATAAAATGTCCTTGCCTGCATAGGGGTTCGAACCCACAATTGTCGGATCTTCAGTCAGATATGTTAACAATGGCCCACTGCGCCCTTCATTTTAAACAGATATCCAAGTTCATATGGACAGTGTTTAAATCATTTAGATTAACTACGAACTTTGTGTACCCATTTTTATAATGTCCATTTTAATTTTAGTAGAAGTCATCTATACCCAATAAAAACGGTTCAGCCAGTACCTGACGCGGGAAGAATGTATGTTCGGTTGTCGTGGATACGCAGTGGGCGACTGAAATGGGCATATATATTTTTCTCATTTCATTTATATGCATAGCAAAATAATAATAATGATAATAATTATAACTTTTAACTCTTACGACTAATACTTACAAATGTCCGTGTGTTGGACCAGTACTTTTCACCTGATGTTATGATGTCCTTGCCCTTGACGGGTTCGAACCCACAACCCTTAGATTAAGTATGATAACACTGGACATCGCCGCTCTTCATTATTAACAGATTCACATATCGAACGTGTTAACGTATATATTTAGGGTCAGAAAGAATAACCAATGATTTCATCCGTGGTACTTAGTGTAAATACAAACGATGTGACTTTCAGCTTCTTATTAAAGTTTCATTTCGGTTAAGTTTTATTTTCATTTCAGTTCCCCAGCTTTTAAACACTATTTTCTAGTTCACGATACAAACGGCATCGCCTATGAAGCACGGCGGTAATATCTATGCTATACTACTACTGTCCACTTTTCAGCCACATGTAGAAATTTAGAAAATAGTGAATATTTTTTCAATAATAATTAGCTAAAACTTTTTTTTCCTCAAGATCCATTGAATATTTCTAGGATGTCAATGTTTGTCTTACACACATACTTCATCACATTTAGAAGTAACGAAATTCGTTTGCTCCCAAACGTCTATTTACTATTGCTATTAGAACTTCTTGTTGCACGATGAAGACGACAAGAACTAGACCCTGGCCAGTTTGATAGCTGTCCTGACTATGACTGAGAACAGCTCAATTAATTTCTACTGGACGAACTAAGGGTAAGGGCTAGCATATATATCAAAGTTTCATCACAGTATATACTCGACCAAAACAGAAAGTATCAATTTTTGAAATTTTATCTCTATTTATATTCAGCGTTTATGTGTAAAATTTTACAACACATACTTTGACCCTAAAATGTCTTTAGTCTGCCCTGCAATAATACCCATACCAAAAAAATCTCCTTTTCCATTAACACAAGACCGGAAACCGTTATTTTTATAATTAGCACCTCCTCACAATTAGAAAAGCAAGGGGAAATACGTTTTCAATTTCTAGGTCAATATCCGACACTATCTGCGTCTGCGTCTGCTAAACAGTGACCTGTGTCACAAGGCAAAATATTACAGTATTCTATATTTAAAGTATTTAATATTTAATAACTTCCAGATATCAATAATTAAGTGTGCGTTGTAGTTTGATACATAATTTCTTAATTTAAAACTTAGGTTAGACCATTGGTTATGAAAAATTCTATAGACGTTATAACATAGCTTGATGTTTATTTGCTTAATTCACCTTTCGTAACATTGTACTTTCTTTCTCCTTTAGATATCCTTAATCTTGTTTTCTAACAGTTTTCTTTTGATTATATGATTGTATTTGTGACACGTTATTTTAAGAACCAGTCGTTTATATACTAATTATCTGCTCAGTTATCCGTGTCACTTTGAGCATGATTTGGTTGCATGTGAGAAAGTCAGTTAGACATACGGAACCGCGTGTGAAACATCGTTAGACAGAATATCATTATTGTATATATAGTATATGTGTAGTATAAGTTGAATTAGGTAAAATAAAGAAGATAATATTAAGCTGTCTACAGTCTTCGCTAATTCCCCAGTGCGAAGAAGAAAAGTGAAAGAAGAGAAACAAAGGGAGAAAGCGTAAAGTAACAGCGGGTGAAAGTTTCACACTGTTACACCTGTAAGATGAAATATATGAATGTTCCTGAATACGCAGTGGATAACCAAGAAAGGCACATGGAACTTCTGTTTATCAAAGGATGAATAAAAGCTACGTATATTTATCATTTCCGTCACTTTTCATGGTAAATTACCCACACATGTTTTAGTACTACCCAAAGGTAGGGCCATACAGTATTCTCACGATTTCAGCTATTAATTAAAAATAAAATTATTTAAATAATCATGAGAGGAATGCATAGGAATCACTTATCACGTCCCATTACATGAAGTTCACTGTTGTTGTCACATATATCTAAAGCTTTTTATTCTCCTTTATGCGGATGATACTATAATCTTCAGTGACAATGAAACAGACCTACAAAATGCATTAAATGAATTTAAACATTATTGCGACACGTGGAAACTAAATATCAATACAGTAAAACAAAAGTCATGCGATTCAGTAAAGGGAACTCAAAAAAGCCTCAAAAGTTCAATATTGGAGATACTACTTTAGAATTTGTAGATGAATATAAATACCTTGGTATTTATTTTACGAAAACTGGCTCGTTCCATAAAACTAAAATTCATATTGCCGAACAAGCAACTAAAGCCATGTTCTCTTTGCTCAAAAAAATAAAATCACACAATGTACCTTTCGACCTACAAATTGACCTCTTCGAAAAAACTATTAAACCAATTTTACTATATGGCAGTGAAATATGGGGCTATGGTAATATAAACATGTTAGAAAAAATACAATTAAAATTTTACAAATATATATTTAATCTAAAGAAATCCACACCCTCATATATGGTTTATGGTGAAACCGGTATTACACCACTAATGGTTAGTATAAAAAACAGAGTAATAGCTTATTGGTCACGTATGATTGAAAATATCAAAGATAATAAGACAACAAAATTATCTGCAAAAGTTTATTTAACATTATACCAGCTATACTCACAAAACAAAATCAAATCAGCTTGGCTAGATAGTGTTAAAAATAATCTATGCTCATTAGGATTTTCCGGTATCTGGAATAGCCAAAATTTTCCTTATAGTAAGTGGCTCATCAAGTCTTCCTACCAGAAACTTAAAGATATGTTTATACAGCAATGGCACTCAGAATTAAGCCAAACATCTGACACATACTTATATAAATACATCAAAATATCTTTTATCCGAAGCCCTTATATCAATAAACTACTGTCGTACCAAAGTAAAAATAGTATTGCATTTATTACAAGAAACCACAATTTACCTATTGAAACCGGACGTTGGCAAAAACATACCCAGTGCTGAACGTAAATGCATACAATGCAGAGACCAAGGAGATGAATTCCACTACTTATTTAAATGTCCAATTTTTCATGAACAAAGAAAAAAATATTTAGATATGGCAATTTATAAACGCCCAAATATGATAAAACTTATCGAATTAATTAAATCTGAAAACGTTATAAAACTCAAAAGGTTTAGTATACTATGTTCAGCCATAGTTAAATTCTTCAAAAAAATAAATTTTAAAAAGCTGAAGGCATTTCTGAAACAATTTTGATATAATATAACAAGTATATAATAAATAATATATTATATATATTATATTATATATATAATATATGTATGTATGTGTATGTGTATGTATATGTGTATATGTGTGTATGTATGTGTGTATGTATGTATGTGTATGTATGTGTATATATGTTGTGTATATATATGTGTGTATGTATATATATATATATATTATATATATATATATATAATATGTGTGTTTATGTATGTGTATATGTGTGTGATGTGTGTGTGGTGTGTGTTTACATATTGATCATCAACTTTAAGCATGTGATTTGGCTAAACCACTTTCGTTTTCGCAGGGTTTAGGCAAATCAAGAGTGTAAAAGTCACATAACAAGTCGTTCTTATATTAAAGACTGCAGTAGGATCCTTTTTGAAATATATATTGAGAGTATTGAGAGTCATTACATGTGTATAACCTTATAAAAGGAATAATCAGGATTCATGCTGTAAATAACACATATTGTCATCAGTGTTTCTTTTCTGTTTATTTTCTGTTTTTAAGTTATTTTTGTAATACATGTTCTATTTATTTACATAACCAGATCACGAACAAGAGAGAGAGAGACAATTGTTAACGTTACTGTGTAATGATAAATACTCTGTTTGAAAAGCTCGTAATAGAAAGAGCGAGGGAGAGACTTTATGTGTGTGTTTGAGAGAGAGAGAGAGAGATAGTTACATGAACTACAATTGTTAATGTTATTGTGTATGATAAATACTCTGTTTGAAAAGCTCATATGCAACTCAGAAATAGAAAGAATGAGGAAAAGACTCTATGTGTCAGAAAGAGAGAGAGAGAGAGGGGGGGGGAGCATATATAATACATGTACTTAAATTGTTAATGTTATTATGTCTGATAAATACTCTGTTAGAAAAGCTCATGTGCAATTTAGAAATAGAAATAGCGAGGAGAGACTCTATGAGAGAGAGGGAGAGAGAGAGAGAGAGTGAGAGTGAGAGAGAGCAGGCTTAATACATATAAAGATTATAGATTCCAGTATAATCAATAATCCCAACAGCCGTTTTCCATTGCATTTATTTGTACTTTATATATCTATATGTTTTTGTGCTGCTAATGTTTCCTACTACGGTAGGACTTATGCATTTGTAAATAAAAGTTGAATGAATGTTAATAAAATGCCTCACCTATCAGTAGACAAGTGAAGATGACTATCAAAGCGCTATTGAGAGAGTTCTAGTTAAAACTAACACTGAAGTTTGAATTTGTCCGTCATTTTTAAACATCCACTTTCTGTTTTATGTAAAGGTCTCATTATGCATAAAAATTGCCTCAGCTTGCGCCTGACGTGTAGAAAAACTTTTGTGAAGGCTGTCCTGAATACACAATTGGACAAACTCTAGGTAAAGGATACATATGTTTATTTTCCCATGTTCACAATTAATGATAAGAATATAATTCATTATACACTCACAATCTTTGTTAATACAAAAACATCATTTCGTGTATCAAAACCCGATGATAGTGTTTGCTCTATGCTGTGTACCTATGCTTATGTTAGATTTTCAGCTTCTAATTTAGAAAAGCAAAATCTTTATCTTCCGAAATAATCATTTAAAACCCCTGTTTTTGCTCCCATTTTATATTCTAGTAGTGTTCATCGATAAACGACAAATACTGCCTCAGCTAGTTTTTCCCCGAAAACAAATTCACGTCAAACTTGGAATACGTGTTCTTTTAAACAGGAAACCATTTCAAGAGGACAGATAACCCTAAAAGCTTTTGGCAGTTACATGAACCTGTAATTTTAAGTTGAAGTATCCCGAGATTGGACTTTTACAGAACGGTGATGACCCTTTTTAAGTGATTTTTTTGTTAATTAAGAAGGTCAGATACTCCTGAAACTTGGAATAGTTAATGTTTTCCATGCAAGGAGATTGAAACTTCCAACAAGTGTTCGGGCTCAATACTATGCCATATGCACAGCTAACTTCTTACTGCCCATCATTCAGAAAAATGTCTTGGGCCAGTCCTTGTCTATTTCTAGACGTGGATATCATTGCCTCAGGACACCCTGGCCTAGCACGACCTTATTAAAAGGTTTTATAAAGGCACATAAACGTATTGGACACATTAAAAATAAACACAACATTATTGATATTCATTATAATCAGGAATATACGCATTGATACACATCTCATAAGAATCGTTTATATATATATATATATATATATATATATATATATATATACTACTGTTTGATTTTAAGCTTATCATAAAATTACATTTTTTTCTATTATTATAGATATTAAGTAACTATCAAACTTCTTTTTGTCCATTTTTTTTAGAAATGGTCATCATTAAATGATCCTGACTTGTAAGATTCATATGAAGGGTTTCCTGGATACGCTATAGATCTTTTAAAAGTGCACATGGACCTTCTACTAGATAAGGCTTATGCTTTTAAACCCACATAAATAGTAGTTGGGCTATATCTAAAGATTTTAAATATCGTTGGTAGTCTTTACTTAATGCTGTATTTTCAGACCTAAAAGGTTAAAATTAAGAGGAACAGTAAAATGATTCTCTGATTAAATATCTAATTTAAATTATCCCCAATTTTCATTTTTTAACTCCTTTTTTAAAGATCCATTTTCTGTTTCTATAGAGATCTTCGTTACATACAAAGATGGCCTAAAAAGACATTGAAAGTTGTCCTGAAGTTGTGGGTGACTGAGAACGGTATATATATCTATGTATTGGGCAATGACTACATTAACCTGTCATTACTTGCAACACTGTGTATTGGAAAGAAAAATGAAAACACATGGCCGGTGTAAACATAGAACCATTATTTAGATTATAGAGATCAAACAACATATTTAAATAAAACATGTGTAAATGTTTGATGTAGTCAGATTGGTTTACTTTACACAGTCATTTGACCTGGACACGGCTTTATTTAAAGGTTGTCCTGGATACTAAGTTGATGGCTGATTAGGTCACATAAATCTTCTAATGGACACATAAAACCCAAAGGCTACATATTTTTATTTACATTACTTTATATAGTAACAAAATCTTGAGACATAAACCCATGCTACTGTTTGATTTTCTGCTAAAATGAAATTACAAAAATGTTAATCAATCAATTAAATTTATTAAGATTAACACCGAACTTCATTTTAAACCCATTTTCTATTTCTAGTGGTGGTCTTCGTGAAACGATAAAGACGGTCTCAGCTAGACCTTAACCTATAGGAAAATGCACTGGATACGCTGCAGATGTGTGATACGGTTATTTGGACCATCTATTGGACAAACCTCGGCTAAGGGCTACATATAAAAGATATTGCATTAAAACCAGATGATAGTTTTGGCCCCATGATTGTATTCATTCTACCATCTGGCGTTTGAAATTGACACGTTTACCTTTATTATGTAAACTAATTCTTTTAACACAAAAAATCCTTTTGCAATATGCGACTTAGTTCCTTTTGTGTTTTTTCTCTGAACATTGATTGGCTGCATTTCTTTATATGCACCGGTCATTACTGATTTTCACGTAAGCCGACATTTAGAAAACAATGGTTCTTAAATAATCGAATTATTTATTCTAACCAAGAATTTCATTTTGTTTCCCAATTTTATTTATGTATGTTTTATTCATAGTAGTAATCCTGCTTGCTCTACAAAGACGGTCTCAGCTAGAACCCAACATGTATGAAGATTGTTAGTTAAAGCTGTATCTGACCATCTACTGGACTCACTGATAATCAGGTAAATCGCTAAATCACACTCTGAAAATAAGCAGAAAAAACACGCATTGACCAAGTTTACTTCGAAACATTCTGACTAGCTACACATTCCTTAAAAACCCGATAGCAGTGTTTGCTGTTTGCTGTATAACAATACTACCAAAAAAATCTACATTTAAAACCTTTTTAAGTGCAAGTTTTTCTATGTTTAAGCATAATCCTATTTCTGTGACAAAGTAAACATCAACTTTGTGACATTATTTTTGCAAAATTTTCAGGCAATGGTTGTTTAGGGGGCTGAATGTGACACATTTGATGAAGGCCTGTAAATGTGAGTACTGATTAAAGCTGCAGACACCAGGTACAAAGTATCATTTTTACTATTTCGCCACAGGACACTAGGGTAGTATAATTTTAGTCGGTGTTTGTTCAGTGTATTGTGGCTTTATACGAATTAGGAATATAACCAGTCATTTATTACCAATAAGATATTGTCATTCTATGTTCCTGTGTTGACCAGTACTGAAGACGAATTAAGCACATGCAAGATCTTGAAAAACTAATGCTCAATACCTGATAATAATCCCTAGTTAAGAGAGCAGCTTGAATTAATTAATTAATTAATGGTCGATATAATCACTGCTCAGAGAGAAAAAAAAACTTTTTCCAATATGAATTAAGTTTTATATATAGGAAAAAATGTCTGCCTGCGATGTACTCATCGGGTTGTGATTTGGTTTTCTTCTCATTATAGTAGGTTTGTTTTTAGATTGTTTAATTTTGGGCTGTTTTGTTGTAGTTATTGAACTTTGATTTAAGAAGTTGCTCAAGACAGCTTGCTGGATTTATTGCTTCTTTGTTAGCTGTTATGTTTTGCAGGTCTTGTTCATTATTGGTTGTGATTTTAATTCTGTGCTTCAATTGGCCTTGTAGTATCATAGTGTAGTTTCGCGGAGACATCTCCTGTGTTTGGTTCGTGAAATGGCTCAAGTGGTACATTGTAGACGTGACGTATTTATATTTTCCATAATGTGAAATAATTCATAAAACAGCATTCCACTGATTAGCAATGGGGTAGTTCCTTCTGTAAGGACAATAGCCTGCTTTTCTCTGAACAGTCCAAAACCGCAATCCTTTCTAGCCACTGTCTAATTATATGAAGATATTTCTAAATTGCAAGAGTATTCTAAAAAGTAAATGTTACTTTAAATAGTAATATTCATATTTAGTTTAGCCCATAAATTATGTCCCCTATTTGTAAAAACCGAAATCATTTTTGTTTCCATGGCTAAGTAGTGGGGGACTCTGGAGGACAGTTTGTCGATCTAATGGACACAATGAGGTTCGAGTACAGCGGGGACAAAGAGAATCGCAATGTCTTTACTGGATACAGTGTGGGGAAGACAACCGAAATGATACAATGGAATGACATGGATTTCTGCCTGATACAGTTTCGTGCTATTAATATACCAATACGAGGGTATATATATATTTACATGTATATAAAAACCTGAATTTTACCATGGAATATATATTTTTATAGTTTTGAGAATGAGATTACCTCCGTCTACCTTTCCTGATCCAGCTTAACTTGTGCTCCATTTCATATAGCACGTGGGCGTGGGTAGGATCACCACAGGTGCAGTATCTGGGGTTCTTGCCCCACGTGACCATGATGAACCTGGGTGTGGCTGGAAAGGGTCTCGGGACCACGTCATGATCAGGCAGCTTAGGGAGATCCGGCCGGATACCTGTTGTGTGTAAGTGTATGATATCAGTTGACGAAATGAGTCATTTTATGACTAATTTTCTTATACTATATTAATCAAAACAAAACATCTCGTCCCGTGATCGCGAAATTAAAATGGTACAGTAAAATCTCACTTTAAGGCCACATCGGAACTAAGACCACCTCGCTATTAAGATCACTCATTTTTGGAAGCAACTAGTTTTAAGCAGAACTTAAGGCCACCTCGGAATTATGACCATCTTGCTATCCCACTGTTAAGACCACCTCAAGTGGGCAAAATACCTCAAGATTACCAAATATCAGACAGCGTGTTGCATTCTACAATGTAGAGGTGACGTAACACGGTTTATTTTATGGACACAATGGAACGTGTTGTTTAACAAATAAATTGACCACCCTTAGAAGCTAATAGAACTAGAGCTCGTCTGATAATGTTTTTCAAAATTGTACATAATCTTGTTGTCATATATAGTGATCCCAATTATTTATACCTAATACTTCTAGAATAAGACAAGGCCATGGTAGCCATCTTCGCACTTTAAGACATATTAGTACATCTAAAGATTCGGGAACGGGAGGCTATGGGTTCGATCCCCGGCCGCGACATACCAAAGTCGTAAAAAAATGTACTTCTATAGTTCCCTTGCTTGGCGCTCAGCATATAAGGGTAGTTGCAGGACTGGTTGGCCGGGTGTCAGGATAATGTGACTGGGTGTGGTATCATGCCACATGTCTACGGCATAATACTGCAGTGTGGCAGCACTATATCTATCTCAAGTAGACATCGTCTCCAAATGACTGAAATACTGTTGGTGGGATGTTTAACCCAACAATCAAACACCTAAAGATTCTTATAATTTTTCATTTTTTCCAAGAACTGTCACACAGTGGAATATGTGACCGGCTTCTTCAGAACAAAATAACACTATTGAGTCCTTTAAAGTCATTCTAACCATGCCTATTCTCATCTCAACCACTAGTAATAAGAAAGTCCAAAATATTGTATAAAACTGTAAAGTAACACTGTAAATCTCAAATTTCCTGTCTGAACATTGGTACCTGTAAATAACCAAATCACAGAAATTTTAAATTTTTTATTCAGCCTCTAAGTAATGAAGGAATGTAGATAACCTAAAGAAGAAGATGTTTGTGTATTATGTTATGAAACTGTAAAAAAACACTGGGTGCCTCATCAACCTGCTTCTCAACTGTAAAACTAGAACATGTGTGACCACAGTGTCCGGTGTGAAGATGTGGATAATGATTATGAGATAAAACTTGTTGGTTGTCTTTAATGAGATTTCTACTTGAGAATTGAATGTCTTAGCTGGATGATTATGTGAGCCAGCAATTTATTTTTCATAGTTCACATCAGTAAATGTACAGTGCAGTTATTAAGATAAACTATTAAATAGAGGTACAGTATTGTAATTCTATAGTCATAAAAATATGGCAAAATCAGAGGACACAAATTAAACTTGCACCATTTTTTGGAAATTCAAATTCAGTTTTGAGATGTCTTTTAAGTGTTTATATTTCTATTATAAACATTTGTAATTTTAAATAATCAAACAATGTATATGGTTAATAGTAATAATACAAACAAACTAGATTATAGTGCAAGATCCTAAAACTTATTTCATAGCAGTACTGTTTGGTTATATTGGTTAACTTCACTATAAAAACCACCTCGCTATTAAGACCACTTTTCTCCGGAACCAATGGTGGTCGTAATAGCAAGGTTTTATTGCACTCATGTATGATTTTCTTACTCAGACTCAAACTTTGTCAATTAGTTACAATAGGGATTTGAGTATGATACTCAATCTTACATTAAATTTCCGAGAACACGGGACCAGGACGTGTTGGTTGTTTCAAACGCTAACAGAAACACTAAATTCTATTGTAAATTAAAAGTAGTAGTATTAGTAGTTGTATTAGTAGTAGTATTTATTGTTTTGTAGTTTACCGTCGCTGCGATTGTATTTCAGTGTTAATGTATTTTGGCCTTTTGTCTTTATCTATGTACATCCATTTACATGATTGTATTTGTTTTTAACGTTATAGAACATTTAACATTTCTTTTTTATTCTATATTAAATGAAAGTTCATGAAATGTATGTACTGCACTGTTCAAATTATTTATTCAGGTTGGTAAACGTTTTCTACAGAATTCTGTTAGGAACATCGCATTTTTTTTCCAGCCATTCACAGTCAAAAAAAAAAAAAAAAAAACCATAAAACGACAGATTTTACTTTTACTTTGTCGTAATTTATTCTGCATTTTTTTCCTTATTTCTACTATAAAATCACAGGAAAATAGGCGAAAAATGCGGAATTTAAAATTATTTTTCTCGCATTTTTTCAGCTATCATCTGCATGCAGTGGTTCTATAATTTTGGTACAATCATCCGGAAAAAGATGCGAGATTGTTCTAAGTTCAAATGAGTGTCAGGAGATATGGGCAATGGAAAGCAGCTGTGTTCCACTAGAATGGACAAAAACATATTTAGATATACCTATAAAACATATAATTACTGGCGTCACTTATTATGTTGCACCTAGAACCACAAGATTCAGATGCACTGAAAACAGAAACGGCAATCGGAACTGATTCATCACTCGATGATGAACAAGAGTGCCGGTGCCGCCACAATATACGGATGGACGGACGGACAGACTGAGAGGATCATGCCAATATTCGACCGCCTCCGGTGGCGTATATAAACCAAGGTGTTCCTATTGCAGAGACAGATAGTTTTGAGTAAGACAAAGCGGAAGGTCAGTTTTATGTTTTGATGGAATGTAAACTTTATGCAGATATCAGACATGATTTGTTCACTAAAATTGGAGTAATTAATCCTGAGTTTGGCATAAACATATCATTTTAGGTAATGAAATCGTTTAACACATGTATTGCCAAAGCTTGTCATAACATTCTAGACCCAAGAAAAAATTCTCTGTTCAGATAAGTTTTTATCTTTACAATATTTTTTTTCTCAGTTTGCCGTGTCATGGGTATTTCATATTTTATATTTGATACACGTGTCATTTAAGTTGTAAATTCTTCCTACATATAAATAAATACCATATAAATCATATCGAGTTGTTCTGTGCATGCTTTTTTATTATTTTTATCTTATTTTTTATTAATAACATATATAAAGGTGAGCCGTTAATAAACTATCTGGGGCCTCCGTGGCCGAGAGGGTAAAGTCACTGACTTTAACACCTACTCAGCCCCTCACCCCGTGGGTTCATTAGGATTTTCATTTGAGGAAGGCTTCCAGCTGGCTTGCGGTAGGTCGGTGGTTCTACCCGGATGCATCAGTTTTTTTATTTAATTTATTCCTAAATGATCTAGACACATTCTTACAAAACAATGGTATAAATGGAGTATATAAAGACACTACAATAAATAATGCAAGATATTTTTTAAAGATATTCTTATTATTATATGCAGACGACACTGTCTTGATAAGTGATAACG
>CM037780.1:64040146-64051777 GCA_021229015.1 Solen grandis | reverse complement strand
AAAAGTGTGAATTTTACAGATTAATGTGTAAATTTAACGGAAAAAAGTGTGAATTTTACGGGAAAAAGTGAGAATTTTACAGATTAAAATGTAAAATTTACAGAACAAAGTTTGAATTTTGCAGTTTAAACTGTAAATTTTACAGATTAATCTGTAAATTTTACCGATTAAAGTGTCAAAATTAAAAAAATAATAAGTGTCAATGTGTCACTAATACGCTTCCGTATGTAACATAGTATTTTTCCTGTGATTTTTTTACAAAAAGTGTTGTGCTTGACGGAAGCGTATTAGCCATTTTTTTTCTTGACGGAAACCTTAAATGCACATACATTTTCTTAATTAACTTATCTGTAAAATTTACACTTTTTTCTGTAATAAATTTACAATTAATTCTGTATACAATATTTACACTTTTTTCTGTAATTTTTACAGTTTCAAATGTAATTTCCTTATCTGTAAAAATTTCTAAACTTTATTTCTGTAAATTTACACATTAATCTGTAAAATTCATCTTTTTCTGTAAATTTTTTACATTTTTTTACTGTAAATTTACGCTTTTATTGTAAATATTCTATATTTTTTTATAAAATTTCATTTGTCGTAAATATTTACTATCATAATGTGGTAAATTTATGACATATTATTTCTGTATAATTGTTTCGTTTGTTGTCTATCTTATGTGGTTTATTTGTTTTAAATATATATTACAGCTATATAGTTTTTATAGGTATATGTGTTAGGGTATTTGCAGTATTATAAACGTATATTGATATTTACGGCTTATTATATGTTAAATATAATTAGTGTAGGTTATATTGAGTATATACTAGTATTATTATTTGCTATAGTAATATTTGGGTATATGCGTAGGTTATATGAGTTTGTAAGCTATCTGTGTTATATGTTGTAGGTATTATTTGTAGGTATATATTGATGGGTATATATTATAGGCTTATGCTATAGTTAAATATTATAGGTAATGCTGTAGGTATATATTGCAGTATATATTATAGTATATATTTAAGGTATATTTACAGGTATATGCTATAGTTAAATATGTATAGTATATGCATAGTTTATATTTGCAGGTCTTATTAAATAATTAAACTACAGGCTTATCGACTAAGTTAAATATTATAGTGGATAGTGCTGTATGGATTTTATATTGCCAGTGTATTTATGTAATACAGATATATATAATTTAGGAAATTTGATAGGTTAATGTAATTTGTAGTTATGTAATTAGATTGTTTATTATGGCTATACTGATATAAGTTTAATATAAGTGTAAATGCTAAGAGTAATTTGCAGATATATGATATATGTAAATTTTACAGATTAAAGTGTCAAAAATAAAAAAATAATAAGTGTCAATGTGGCACTAATACGTTTCCGTAGTGTTTGTATGATGCAATAAATTGGGTCATCTTTCTTCGTGCTTTATTGTGAAAATAAGAATATAGAACTACAGGCTTACGACTAAGATCAAATTTGATCGTGCGAAGCTTAGCGAAAATGGTTCCAGAACTCGCATCCTATAGCTTTGCAGCCAGTGCCATAATTCATAATAGTGACACTACAAGATTATAAAGAAAAGAAAAAAAAATCACGGATCTGAATATTGGTTAAGGGGGTTGTGAGTTCGAGTCCCGGTTACCGACATGGTTTGGTATTCGTGTCTAGTACTGATCCTTCCCAAGAATTTTGACACTAAGCAATCTAACTATTTAGTCCAAGGCAAAGATCTGTATTTCAATGAATACTACATCTAACTTAAAAAACTCAGAATGCATCTCCGTCCTCCAAGGTAGCAATAGCATATCACATTGATCATCGGGGACAATCATCTGGACAGGTGTGAATTACAACAAGGTCTCTTAATACTATGTATTATTCGTCAAGCTATGATTAAAAGAAATGGACATGTTAATTAAAATTCAAATCACTTGGTTGCATTTGTTAATGAAATGAAGTGATATATAATTAGTAATAGTTTACAGATTTAAAAAATCTAAACCTGTATCGTTAGAAAAGATGCTTTGATATGTCTGTACTACCATATATATACACATTTACTGATCATTGTGTTTATCCCCCACTCAAATTTGTGTGTGAAGTGATTTCTCTCTCTTTCTCTCTCCCCCACCCCCGGCATTTCAAGATTTATTTTATGTTCATAATCTTAAATTGACCAGAAATTATACTTTTCTGTTGTTGTTGTTTTTTTGTTTTTTGTTGTTTTTTCTGTATTGTTTACTCCATTTATTCTTTTTTAGCCGCCATCTTTGTATTCATTTGTGTATTACTGGCAATAGTCAAATGTGGTTTGTGACAAACATTTGTTTTTTACTTTGGCAAAAGGGGGGGGGATTTGGTAGAAAAACGGGAGGGAAATTGACCGCCTTGTAAAACTCACAAGAGAGTAAATGTCCGCCTTGGAGGAGAAATGTCCGCCTTGTCAAAATTAGCGGGAGGGGCATTGTCCGGGAGGGATATTGTCCGAATACCATTTTTACCTAATTCGAAGAAAAAATCCCGTTCCCTAGATCGCAAATCATGTACATTTTTCTTTCTTTTTTTTTCAAAGTCATTTTTCATAACTTTCGTGAACTAATTAACTTATTATCAATCGTATCCAGGTCAGTAATCAGGTATATTTTGCGGCGGAACCTGGAGTGATGGCTCAGGCAATTTGGCAATGTGTGTCCGACCGGAAATGTTTGATAATTGCTAATCAATGTCTGACAGGTTACATTATATGCACGTGCCAGCAAATAAACCCAGGTGACAGATTTTGAATACTTTCCATATCATCGCGTTCGTCACCGGCATGCGACGCTACCTGAAGCAGCAGATCGACGGTAAAAATATGCATCACTTTGTTGACTTGTTTAAACGATTATGAACTAGTTTTATTATTCTTCATTACTTGCAAATAGTATATTCGTACACCTAATAGATATGCACCGGTAATGAAAACGCAGACATGTACGCACGCGAACTGAAATTTCCTTCGGATTTTTAATCCCAATAATCGTTATTTCGAAATTTCTAGGTTGGTCCTAAGGACTTTGGTTTTTACGAGGTTCTACTGTAAACAACACTTACATGATATGTTTTGCACCTAAAAATGTAAAAGTAATCGTAAAGAACATGTAACTGAAAATAATCATGATTATTGTCCATTATTTAGGAATAATTGATTAAATTATGGTAAAAATAATCATGAAATTCATCGATTAAGGATTGATGTCTGATTAATGGGATTGTTGGTCAGTTATTAACCATTATGATTAATGATTATAAATATCCCATGTCTGACAGACACTTGGGTTTACTCCGATTTCCTCTCACAATACATGTAACGACCCCTCAGTCATGTATCGACGTGACCAAAAACATAACGAACATATATTCAATATTAATCACAAAGACGGAATTTTATACGTGTATGAATTAATGATTTTTTTGTTGTTGTTGTTGTTTTCCCAAATTTACACTTAAATCTATTTTAACGTTCTGAGCTGTTTATGCCTTAATACTTGAGGTATGATACTAACATTGGCATAAATCATATCCCATGACTCCGCTAAATGACAGAAACAATACAGTTCATTTGGCCTGATTTTTTTTCATCATTTTTTTTTTAACACAGACTAATGCTTTTGGTAGTTTGGGGGAATTCGTACATTTAAATAATGCGGAAGATCTTCCGCAGCAAATGCATTCTTTTTGTCTAAGTACCTGATAATCCAAACAAATCATAGATTTGTTAAAGTATAATAATACAATTTGGAGCATAGGAGTCAAAATTTTGAATGGGGAAAGAAAACCTGCAGACGATCTTTTACAGATAACAACTTCAGACAGCTGAAGAAAATACAAACGATCTTCTGTAGAATAGGTAAAAATTGCTGACTGGATGAATACATGCAATGTCGGCATAATCTAAATGTTTGATAAAATGCCACGAAAATGCATGACGGTAATAATTAATTTCAATTATACGGTAACCTGCTAATGTCCATTTACCGTGTAGGCCTGCTTGTAATAAATTTAGCTATATTGCCATTATTGAAAACTCATGAAAAAAAAATGTCTGTCTTTTGGTGTTCATTTATTTTTTTATTCTACGTACATGCGATACCAATCCGTCGATAGTTCTTTTGTGAAAAGCAAATTTAGCTGACTTAGGTATCGGCTTTTTTTTTTAGGAGAAGGGGGTGTTTATAAAGCATAAAACTTTAAAAACTGACGGTATATATCATACATTTGCGATAGCATAAAGTATAATAAATGGGTAAAATTTGTCGGAACACGTCGTCTGCGTATTATACCAAATATATGGATGAAAACATATTGACGACATGCATTATTTAAAAAAAAAAGATTGAGTGAATTGATTCGGATATAACTGAGATAACGGTGTCTATAAACTAATTTTAAGAGTGTAAACAACATGAAAACACCCCTCCCCCGTAGGGGTCGCCGTAGACTTATAGCGCAACATTTTTTAGCCGTACGACCTCCATAGCAATTCGACCTTGCGTTTGCCAGCGGCTGCCCCCAAGTTCTTATGTATTTCAATTAACCTTTTGGTCTCAAAAAATAAAATGTACGGACGCCCTATGGCAGTCGTAAGGCGGTCCTACATAGCTAATAAGGCGAATTTTCAATTCGTCGCGTACCATTCATAACAGTCTTCACGTGTGGTGCGAGATATACCATTTTGTTTTCACATGGATTTTTTTAAATAAATCGTTCTAGGCAGTATAAAATAAATATCAGTTATAAATTAAGCATGATTTGTTTATTTATGCCAGTATTACTTATGAAATAGATTCTTTAAAAAAAATGATGTATTTGCTTGTGCTGCAGTATTTTAAATTCCTGTACCAATGTAAAATGGCTTTTTAATTTAGGTACTGTCTTCACCTACTGATAATTATTTCTAAACGCCGGGGTAAAAGTTAATTATAAAATGCTGTACAATTTTTAAGAAAATTCCGTTAATTTAGTAATAATATTTTACAGACAGTAGGCATTAAAATATTAAGTAATTAATGAACTTTGTTATATAAAAACACATTTAAGTTATTAGATTGTAAATTAGACAAAAAGTCCTGTTTTGAAATGTTTAGCAAAATTTTCGTAAAGAATTTACACATCTCGTACCAAATATACATTTTTGTACTTTTAACCCTTCTTTGTTTTTCGCCGCCAAGCTGGACACGGGGTATCAAAATAATAAAATCAATCATAACTCAAATTACAGAAGGTAAGAATAAACAACAACAACAACAGCAAAATAATAATAAAAGTAAAACATAAATAAATAAATCTACATTTTATTGTCTTGTGTATATTACTTTCGGATTTTTATTTATGATATTGTCTTTGTGATTCTTAATACCGTGCATTAAAGTCATAGAATTTTATGGTCACCCTACGGCCACCGCAGGAACGCCATAATGCACCGTGTCTGCTGTGTCATAAAAGTATGTTCACCCAAAAGCCGCTGCAGGCACGCCTTACGGCGACCGTGTGTCATCATTTGAAGACTGTACGGATGCCACATGCTTCATGTCAACACAAATTCAAAATACTCCGTGCGGCAATGACTGCTATTGGATGTGACCATGGATATTCTACTGCGGCCTTAGAATTGCTACTGGTTGTAGAAATTTTAGACCCTACGGCCGCCGTGGCAAAACTGTGGATTACATGTAGTTATAAATCGTTCAGTCATTCCTGCAAGGCTGTGCGCGTTTTTTTTTTTTAATTTTAAAATATATTAATACAATGAATTCCATGAAGTAAATAGGATGTGAAATGACCGAGATAAAGGTGTTTATCATCTTGGATATAGATGTGTGTAAGTCGTACTCACTTGTTGAAAGTCATTATTTTTTCTCTCCATTGCTACATCATTCAACATATATTGTCGATATTATTGTGATATATAAAATGATTAAGTAAATTGGTTCCGAAATAGCCTTAATATAGGTGTGTGTATATCTTAGTGTGTAAGACGTCCTCACTTATCAGATGTCCTAATTGATAGGCATGTCCTCAGTGCGAAGTGTATCACAGATGTCCTCATTGATCGACGGGCCTCAGTGCGAAGTGTATCAAGCATTTGTCCCCATTTTCAGGTGAAAAGACAAGTTCTTTCCCTAAAGTCTTAGGGGAAATTTAAATAGCCTAAAAAGACAAAAGAAATCTAAAACCGCCCTAAAAAATCGAGACTCTATGATTGTTAGAAAGTGGTGTCCCCAATCGGAGGCAAAAATCATGTGACCTCATTGTACCCCTCTTGCAGGTATGTGTGTGTGTGTGTGTGTGTGTTGTTGTTGTTGTTGTTGTTGTTATAGTTTTTTGTTATTTTGTTTTTGTTGTTTTTTTTGTCCACGTGACACGATAATAAACACTCACTCACTCACTCACTCACTCACTCACTCACTCACTCACTCACTCACTCACTCACTCACTCACTCACTCACTCACTCACTATTTGGGATGTGTTCTTATCTATCTCTCTCTCGCTCTCGCTCTCTCTCAAATAAAAGTATTTTTAAGTTCATGAATAATCAGTTATAATAATAAATATCATGAATTCTGCCATAAACAAAACAAAAAATAAGGGACAAGAATGTGCTTAAGGGACATAAAATGAACAAATGAAACAAGTGTGTAAACAGTATCATGTCTTTATTTTTAAACATATAAATACATACATATATACATATCTACAAGAATGAAAAAAGCAAAAAAAAAGTAAAAATAAAATATAGAAAAATAACACAAACAAAACAATAATAAAATATTAACACACATTAAAAACAGCACCGGAAAGGGGGGTAGGTATAAAGTGCGAAATAAACATTTTCAATAATGACCAAATCGGTTTTAAAAAAATAACTAAATAAATAATAAAAATAACATAACATAAAAACAAAAAACAAATTAACTTCCATAAAATTTTTCTTTTCTATTTCTTAGTCTATTTCGCACTTTATACCTACCGACCATAAACTGCCTTAACTTGACAGATGTTTCACTCGGTCGGTCCGCGTCCTCTGCGGTCTTTCTCTTCCTGCCACATAATCTCACAGCTTTTCCGTTTTCCACTCAGTCGTGACTGTTCATACTTGAGTCGGCTCTTCACAGAGGACCTCAGTCAAAACCCATCCTGCCACACCCACTCTCTCTCGCCAGCTCTCAGCAGGGCCGTCACTGCCTCATTGGAACATCCTCGCCGCAGGTTGGTCGAGACATACCATTTGAAATATGCTCGTTGGATCTGAGACAGCCTGTCGGTGGCGGCCATTGAGAGGTTCACATCGAAGGGAGTGATGCGACGCCGCAGATCGGCTGGCAGCTCCTCCCAGTCTTGTATCAGTCTGAAAAGAAAATAGTTTCACTTTCAATTTAAAAAAACAACAACAACAAAAAACAACATACAACAGTAAATTCACTAGAAAAAAAGCCATAATTTGTGAGTGTGTGTGTGTGTGACGAACTAGCGTTGTTCTTAAGTGTTGTTAATAAAAGTTGGGAACACATTTTACACTCAATTACAATATAAATATATATAAAATGATAACAGTCTAACATTAAGGAAATTTATCAATTAGATATATCAACATGAAAATTAGCCTCGCAATCGATTACTTAACACTTCGCGGTAGATACCTTCAAATGTAAATAAATACATTAATTTCAGGCCTAAGCAAAAGGATAAAATTTACCTTCAAAACATTTCCCTTTCCATTTAAGCATTTTACTTTCAGAGTAAAGCGTACACCTCAGATTAACCAAACAAATGACAGAGTGCAGAACTTACCCAGTCCCTGCCTCATGCTGCCGACCACCTGTTGATGTCGTGGGCTGAGCATCAGCCATCCAGGGGGCAGTGACGCACACTGGCACTGCTCCGCTGCTCCCTTCCCTCTCCCCTCCGGAGACTGCTTCTTCCAGGCTGAAACAGAAAGGCACAAACACGGTGAATGCAAATGCATACCATTTCAGCGCAGTTATTAATAACCCTGCTGAAATCGGCAGAACTTGCCAATGAGTTTCCCCGGCTTAATACAGTGGTCACTTCCTAAAGCTGTCATGAATATTATACTTTTAAACAAGAGGCCAAAGGGCCATAGACGCTCACCAGAGTACATCTGCATTTTAAAATGAAACAATTGTTTTCTGTAACAAGGAATGTTTTACTGTGACTATTTTATGTGGTTCCTTTTGAGAGTGTCAATATGAGTCTATATGAAAGAAAAAGGTTAAATCAGTAACAGTTGTTAATCTGGAAAAAGCAGCCAAAACAGTTTCAAGTACAGATAAATCGGAGTCAAAAACCACACAAAATACACCCTTGACTTAGAACAGTTAACTGGTTGTAACTTGATGGATTACATTTCTTTTTTTGGAAAAACGTGTTGCTTCCATTCGATAAAAATATTTTAGACAACGGAGTGAAAAATCACACAAAAATACACCTTTGACTCCAAACAGTTTATAGTGACTTAAAACTGATTGTTGGAGGTTGATGGATCCATTTGTCTCATATAGGACACTAAGGAAATTAATTACCGACAACTGCAAAAAATTACAACGTATATATTTTCCGTCTTCAATAATGAATTTATATATTGAATAAAATAACCACTTTATGCAATTTCACTTTTTAATATAGAATCAATCTTCACGTGTTTCTGTTTTTTAAACTCAAAAGTATATATCTGTCAATCTTTAATTGAAACAGAAGTGCAAATAGTAAAATGGTAAGATGGCGGATTTGTCTTGATGACGTCACGTGAAAACAAAGGACATTTCCTTTGATTTTGATTAATTGTTAAAATTGTCTGAAAAACAAAGTAAAAATTAGCCAATTAACCCTAAATAAACATCTATAACAATGTATTTTAAATCTGGCTAGCAGTTCTAAACAAGATGAATTTTAAATTTATCTTTTCATTGCACTGCAATGGCAACTAGAGTTCTGCGTAAATCAATATAAATATAATAAATAAGCCTCCCCTCGTATTGTTGCCGAGTTTACAACACACATCCAAAAAATTTTGGATACTTTGTAGAGCTACACCCAAGGATCATCTGTACCAATTAAAAACATTTTGAAACCCTGCAAATTATTCATCTGGAAGGTGATTTATATTAATCTTGAAGAAGATAATTTTTGTTCTATTTATTGCCATGGCAACCAGAGTTCTGCATGGATCATTTTTATTTGAGCAATTTTTGTAGACTCGCATCCAAAGATCATTTTTACCAAATTTCATCAAATTCTGTCCATTGGTTTTAGAGGAGATTATTTTTTATCTTTTCCTATATAAAAAAATGTAAAATAAGCCCGGCCCCTGGCGCCCATGTTTTTTTGTGGATCCGAATAATTTTAGCAATCTTTGTAGTGCTACCCCCAAGGATCTGTACCAATTTATTTTGAAATCTGGCCAGTAGTTTTGAAGGAGATGATTTTTAAACTTTCCAAGAATTTTTTCTTTTTGTTGCCATGGCAACCAGAGTTCTGCATAGAGCAACTTTATTTGAGCAATTTTTGTAGAGTCCTACCCAAAGACCATTTATACCAAGTTTCATCAGATTTTGTCCAGCGGTTTCAGAGGAGATGCCTTTTAAAGCAAATTGTTGACGAAGGACGACAGACGACGACGGACGACGGGTGATCCCAATAGCTCACCCTGAGCACTTCGTGCTCTGGTGAGCTAAAAATTGTCCAAAACAAGACGATTGACTAATTTAACCAAACAGCCAAAAGATAGAGCGTTAGGTTTAGATTTCCATTCTCTCTCTCTCTTACAAAACAAATTCTGGGAATCCAACTGTCGCCGTCATGGAGACGCGAAACTTACCCCGTCAATGCACCCCGCTGCGGATCTGCTGTCGATGTAGTGGGTAGAGCCTCGGTTCTCATGGGGGTCGCAATGCATACGGGGACCGATTCATCGTCCTCCGACATCAACTCCCCTCCTTTTCCCCAGGCTGAAACAGAAAGGCACACACACGGTGAATACAAATGCATGCCATTTTATAGAAATGAAATATCAATACAAATAGATATTTTTTTTTAATTACAAAGGAATACCATTTCATTGAAATGGTAAGTAACAGTAAAAATAGACGTTAATACAAATACATTCCATTTCATTGAAATTAAACAACAGTACATGCGTATAGTCTCTCTCTCTCTCTCTCTCTCTCTCTCTCTCACAGCCTTAATAAGAATGATACGCCAAGATGCAGAACATACCTGACAGGTGTGGCTGTGTATCTCTCTTTCTCCTTGACGGCCACTGCTCCGGTCTCTGCAGTCCCTTCCGTTCTGAAACCCAAAGGCAAAAAGCATGGTTTACATAACTAATCATCTGATTAAACAACATTTGATTACACTTTACCAAAATTCTAACTATATAGCTGCAAAGAAGAAGATGTGCATCACAGAAGTGCTCGAGACGCCGTGGTCTAGTGGTAACGTTTCAGCTTTCCGATCACCTGGTTGTGGGTTCGAACCCGGTTTGGATCAAGCCTTCTCAAACAAAAAGTACTGGTACAACCCAGGAAACGTCGAGCAAAATGAATCTGTTCAACCGAAGCGCTCAAGTAAATCTCATAACGTCCATAATTATACAGGCATTGAAAATACTTACAGAGTCCTTAGTGGCTGGAATGCGTTGAACGCCTCCGGTGACCAGGTGTCCGCATGCAACATGCTCTCCGAGATTCAAGGGCAGCCAGTCTCTCCTCCATTTCGGCAAGTCTTCCCTCCATGTCCTTCTTCGACGCTGTGGCTGCCTCCTGTGCCTCGGCAGAGCATCTCTTCTCAGTCGCCAACTTCACCTGCTCGAGGCCCTCTTCCAGCCAACCCGACAGCTCAATCACCTTTGTAGTGCAATCCTTGGTGCTCTGCTTCACGTCCATGACCTTCTGCACTATCCTTGGTGCTCTGCTTCACGTCCATGACCTTCTGCACTACCTCAATCTCGTCCATCTCCATATCCACAATGTCTTCTTCTTCCATGTTTTGTTTTTATCTGAAACATAAAAAGAATAACACGCATGTAATAAACGTACCTGTAACAAGATATCTCAGACGAGGATGCTGCTGCTGCTGCTGCCGATGATGATGATAATGATGAACAAGCTTGATAGTGGGCTGCAAACAAAATATGCTGCTGACGTTGAAGACAATGCTGATAATAGCTGCTGTGGATGCTGATGGTCACAATAAACAACATGTTAAAACAGTTTAAAGGCATATAAAAGCAAAAGAAGAATAGCTAACAATAATAAACAAAATCTGACAGTAACTCATAAGTTTACTATAAAAGCTAAACATCAATAAAGAGAGAGAGAGAGAGACAGAGAGACAGACGCAAGTTCAACCAGCAAAAGGGCACCCACCTGACCTGCTAAGTGATGTGACCCTACCCCGGAGGGACAAGCACTAATATACTGCCCTGTTAAGATTACGTAATGAGCAACGGTGTAAGGGTGAAAGGGGCGTGGTATAATGGTGAAAGGGCCAATCGTCGACGACAGGATAGGGGTCTGCAAATAGGGTATAGGTATAACAGTTATGGGTTAACGGGG
>CM037780.1:63990046-64040046 GCA_021229015.1 Solen grandis | reverse complement strand
AATAACTACATGTGAATTATTCCAGTACTGGATGGGTCAATATTGCCCCAAGGGTTATCCCAGTGCGGGTAAATGACATACCATACCGTAATTTTCATTAACATAATATATCTATAGTCAACAAAAGCATGTAAACCAAATGAATGATGTATGAAAGAATTAACATATGCTAAGAGTTTCAGATTACTTCTTATCATTCTCTTTCATCAGTGGAGCCGCCTAGTCCGATATTTATGATTAGGTTCCGGGATTAACAATCATGGGACCGAAAATTACACATGTTCCTAAAATATACGCGCGAAATGAATGGTCTGGAGACAACGATTGGATAAAAACTAAGTTGACAGAAAATGAATTCTTTTTAGGTTTTCATTTTAAGTTGGCATATTTTCATATTATTTCTTTTTGACAACAATCTATAAAATATAAACACCAGAGTGTTTATAATGCAGAAACGTTGTTGTAGGACCACAGTAACGCAGTACGCATTTAAGACATTTGAAAAACATGCCTTCAGTAGCCGAATCAAGATACTCTGATATCAGTCTTTAAGAATATTCTCTGGATGAAGTCTGAATCACAATAAATCGTAGTTTTATACCATTATTTGGATTGTGTACAGATGTTGTGAAATATTGAAAAGAAATGAAAAATGGCCAGAATTTTTTTTTGGTGAAAACATCTTGTATTGACACCGGGTTATCGTAAGATATAGACAAATGGATGAAATACAAATATACCACAGGCTTAATTAGCCCGTTACCTCTTATATACGTGTTTGCAAACAGAGAAGATCTTCCAGGAGCTGCCTATATTTGCTTAAACAAAATTTGTAGGTCAGATTCTACACAATCTGCAGCGCCAAGAAAAATCCATTTTTTTTTTACTAAAATTATATATTTGTGCATAAGTACCCGTCAGACGAAGGAAAGATAACCATGACTTACTTTGGCATGTTGAACACTTGTATGCTAACATTTTACGTCAGAATATTAAAAAAGACATGTGACATACTGTATCTACTTTCATGATCACTTCCAAGGCTGTGACGTAAGAGATTTGTGCAACAGGGTGGGATACTGCCACCACGGAAGAGCGGAGTGTTTGAGGGGTAAAAGACCCCATTGTATCTGCAAGGAAGGTTTCACTGGCGACCGCTGTTTTGAGACGAACAGAGTCAATGTGAGTTTTTAATGTCTTTATTTGGTTTTATTTATTGTTTATATATCTAAACCCAAGATTGAGCTCAAGACGCAGTTTGCATTTTTTTTACCAATATTTATAGATAATAAAGAATGAGAAACTACCGTGCATTTGAAAATTGAAGACTGCGTGTTCAAATACTTCCAAACGCAAATTTGATGTTAACATAATTTAATTCAAATCTTCTTATTCTTTCAGATCTGGTGTTCCTGCGACACAACTGGTTTGGTGCCTTCTTCCAGATGTAAGGAGGCGAGATTTAACACCAGTTCAACGTGCTGGACGGTACATGCCCCGACACCGACACAGGCGTTGTGTTGTGTTTGTAATAACGACGCCCCCGTAGGTAATTATCTTAATCGAAAGATCTCTGGTCCCAAGTTCTAGAAATTACTTAAATACGATCTCAGGCTCAATTTGAGTATCATACTCAAATCCCCATTGAAAGTTATGGGCATAATTTGTGTTAAAGTACGAACATTATACTTAAGTACCATTTTCGAGAACACGGGGCCTGGTTTCCTTCTGAAATTTTTTTTTTTATTATGTTTAATGTTCCACTGGCAAGTGAGACTAGTACGATTCTAAATGACTTTGGTATGTCACTACCGGGAGTCGAACCAGCGACCCGGTGAGGAGACGAACGCTCTAGTGCCATATTTGTTACATAAGTATGTTGTATCGATTAATTGTCTTGGATTTCAATATGTTTTCATTTGATAAAATGTGTATTAATTTTTGTTCGCATTAAAAGTGAAATGAGAATAATTGCACACAGAAACAATTATCTGAATGGTATAAAAACTGCATGTATATGTTTCGAGGGAGGAATTAGTATAGTCGCAGGCTCAATATCATTTAGCTATGGGTTCGAGTCCAAGTCTAATATATAATTATATAATCATTGTACATATTTGCTTTTTACAGACTTGAACATTTACAAGAACATCCCTCAATGTTCCATTGACAACATCGATTACGATACAGACTCGAATGTTTGCCGCTGATATCGAAATGACTACCGGTGACCAAAGACATTAGTCTCTTATTAATTCAAATATGCTTTGTGATCAGGGTAAAATATACATGTATATCGATTGATAGGTAAATAGGATCTCGATTTTCGTCGATGTCTTTTACATCTGACAATATCTTTGTATATATTAATATCATCGATCTAGGGTGAACAATTCATAATTTGTGGAATACATTGAATCAATACAAGGGTACAAGGCAAGAGGTGGTGTATGGTGGCCTGGCAGTATTATTGCAGAAAACATGTGCTTCAGTAGCAGGACTGCAGCATTTTTGGTACATGCATATGAATAGCCCGGAGGTTGTCCCTATACATATCAGTGCAGTTTAATACTGGCAGCAATAGATATGATACATTCCCAGGAGATGGACTTTTTTTTGACAATCAAGTATGCAAAGAAACGGCCATGAGTGCAGTCAAGGATCGAGTCCATGGCCGCCGATTTCAAGGCTTGCCTTTTAAAAGCACTGCCATTGGACTAGTATGCTTTATTATTCAATTATTTCGATATGTTATTGTTGGGACATTAATCCACAAAAAAGCAGCTTATTATTTTCATTGATTTTTTTATCTTATATAAATCACTGTCGATTATAGGATATATATACACATATCTAGATTGCTAAACGAAGGCCGTTTACAGGATTGCTAAATGTTGAACTTTTTACATGATGGAAACACGATGTGGACAGGCGCACTCAAGATTGTGTATTCTGAAAATAAAAGTTATATGTGATACGTGTGTTTGTGTGTGCTACTAAATGTTTGAAATATAAAACGTATAAAATCCACATATATGTTCAATATTACACAGTATTGCACCAGTCAAAATGAATACCTCAAAGTATGTGTTTTTATTTTAGTCTATAATCCAAACGGCTACTTTTAGTAATATGCCAGTTTTATTTCAAGGTACATGTACTGGTAATTTTACTTCTACAACGATTAATGGGTATTTTTACACTTTCAAACATTCAAACCAATATGCAATTTAACATTGACTTGACTATTTGACTTGACTATTTGAGTTTATCGTCGCTTCGACAGTATTTCAGCCATAAAGCGACGTCCAGCTAATTACAGGCGGAGGAAGATCCCGAATGCACGGAGGCATCCGGGTAGAACCACCGACCTACCGCAAGCCAGCTGGAAGGCTTCTTCACATGAAAATCCGAATGACCCTGCCGGGTTTCGAACCCACGCGGTGAGGGGCAATTTAACATTGAAATATGCTTTTATTAGTAGTAGTATCTAAATGCGTAAGAAAGATACAAGGGTTACCGGTATGTGTTTTCAAGAAACATTAATTTGCCAAAAATGCATTAACACCATCGGTCTCCATGTCATAAATACAATATCACAGGCCTAAGACGCATATTATTGTTGTATTTGTAATGGGGTTTACCGTCGCTGCGATAGTATTTCAATCATATAGCGACGTTCAGCTGAAGACCCCAATTACACAGAGGTACCCGGGTAGAACCACCGACCTACTGCAAGCCAGCTGGAAGGCTTCCTCACATGAAAAATCCGAAGTCCCTACCGGGATTCGAACCCACAGCGTTGAGGGGCTGAGGGATTTGTAGTCCACGACTGTAACCGCTCGGCCACGGCGATATTGGATAGAAACAACGATCATTTGGTACGTACTAATGCCATATGTAAAGTCTTTTAAATCTTATTTAAGCACTAGCACGCTAACAGAAATTGTATCATTTTGGGCAGCTGCTTTTTAATTACTATAATAAGTAAGTATTTGTATAGTTAAAGGTTTAAGACACACCTAATAATTAAAGCATGTAGGTGGTGAGTCGATGTTGAATACATAATTTTTCGTGGAAGTTATCCTATCCACCCTCTTTGTGTAAGCTATGGTAGTCAGTTAAGTCTAAACAATATATCTACTTAGGTTTACAAATGCCCTAGATGTTTTACATATATGTAATTACACATTAGTTTCGATTTGAAGACGTGTAATCATATCACACGAGTTAATATACGATCGTAGTGTACACTAGATCTCCGAAAACATATTCAAATGATAAGCTACGTGGGCGTTTTCGCTCAGGTATAATTGCTGGTTTAACGCAATTTAACGATGCTTTCTATAATATTAAAAGTTATCCGTAAATGATGGTTTAAATAAATTAATTCTATAATACGTAATATTGCTGATCCTGATCCCCCTTTTTAGCTCACCTGAGCACAACGTGCTCATGGTGAGCTTTTCTGATCGCCTTTTCTCCGTCGTCCGTGCGTCTGTGCGTCCGTGCGTCCATCGTCAACAATTTCTTTAAACAACATCTCCTTCTAAACCACACACTGGATTTTGATAAAACTTCACAAGAATGTTCATTATGGGACCCTTTACCAAAGTTGTTAAAATTATTGTGATTGGTCAAATATCTAGGTCACAGGAGCTAAAAATAAATTTTAAAAATGAAATTTTTAAAAATCTTCTTCTCCGAAACCACAAGGCTTAGCCTTTTGATTTTTGGCATGTAGCATGATTTTATGACTCTCTACAAAAAAGTTAAAATTATGACCCTGGGGTCAAAATTGGCCCCGCCCCAGGGGTCACTTGATTTAATCTTCAAACCACAAGGCCTGGGGTTTAGATATTTGGTGTGCAGCATTGTCTAGTAGATCACAACCAAGTTTGTTTAAATCATGGCCCTGGGGTCAAATTTGGCCCCGCCAAGGGGTCAACTGATTTTACATAGGCTAATATAGAAAAAAACTTGAAAAATCTTCTTCTCAGAAACCACAAGGCATAGAGTTAAGATATATGGTGTGTAGCATTATCTAGTGGATCTCTACCAAGTTTATTCAAATCAGGACCCTGGGGTCAAAATTGGCCCAGCCCCAGGGGTCACTTGATTAAACATAGGTTTATATAGAAAAAAACTTGAAAAATCTTCTTCTCAGAAACCACAAGGCATAGAGTTAAGATATTTTGTGTGCAGCATTGTCTAGTGATCTCTACCAAGATTGTTCAAATCATGACCCTAGGATCAAATTTGGCCCCGCCATAGGGGTCAACTGATTTTACATAGGCTAATATTGGAAAAAAAACTTGAAAAATCTTCTACTCAGAAACCACAAGGCATAGAGTTAAGATATTTAGTGTGTAGCATTGTCTAGTGGATCTCTACCAAGTTTGTTAAATCATGGCCCTAGGGTCAAAATTGGCCCTGACCCCAGGGGCACTTGATTAAACATAGGCTAATATAAAAAAAAACTTGAAAAATCTTCTCAAAAACCACAAAGCCTTGGGTTTAGATATTTGGTGTGCAGCATTGTCTAGTAGATCACTACCAAGTTTGTTCAAATCATGGCCCTGGGGTCAAATTTGGCCCCGCCATAGGGGTCAACTGATTTTACATAGGCTAATATTGGAGAAAAAAAAAACTTGAAAAATCTTCTTCTCAGAAACCACAAGGCATAGAGTTAAGATATTTTGTGTGAAGCATTGTCTAGTGGATCTCTACCAAGATTGTTCAAATCATGACCCTAGGGTCAAATTTGGCCCCGCCATAGGGGTCAACTGATTTTACATAGGCTAATATTGGAAAAAAAAACTTGAAAAATCTTCTCTCAGAAACCACAAGGCATAGAGTTAAGATATTTAGTGTGTAGCATTGTCTAGTGGATCTCTACCAAGTTTGTTCAAATCATGGCCCTTGGGTCAAATTTGGCCCCGCCAAAGGGGTCAACTGATTTTACATAGGCTAATATAGAAAAAAAAACTTGAAAAATCTTCTTCTCAGAAACCACAAGGCCTGGAGTTTAGATATTTGGTATGTAGCATTGTCTACTTGGTCTCTTCTACGTTTTTACAAATCATGATCATTGGGTCAAATTTGGCCCCACCAAAGGGGTCCCTGATTTTACATAGGCTAATATAGGAAAAAACTTGAAAAAATCTTCTCAGAAACCACAAGGCATAGAGTTAAGATATTTGGTGTGTAGCATTGTCTGGTGGATCTCTATCAAGCTTGTTCAAATCATGACCCTGGGGTCAAAATTGGCCCCACCCCAGGGGTCACTTGATTTAACATAAACTAATATAGGAGAAACCTGAAAAATCTTCTTCTCAGAAATCACAAAGCCTGAAGTTTAGATATTTGGTATGTAACATGGTCTAATAGACCTCTACAAAGTTTGTTCAAATCATGAATCATGCATTGTCTAGTGGATTATTCTTAGTTTGTTCAAATCATGGCCCTGGGGTCAAATTTGGCACCGCATTAGGGGTCACCTGATTTTACATAGGCTAATATAGAAATAACTTGAAAAATCTTCTTCTCAAAAAAAAAAAAAAAAAAAAAAACACATGGCCTGGGGTTTAGATATTTGGTGTGTAGCATTGTCTAGTCGATTCCTACCAAGTTTGTTCAAATCATGACCTTTGGGTCAAATTTGGCCCCGCCCCAAGGATCACTCGATTTTACATAGACTTATTTTGGAAAAAAATAGAAAAATTTTCTTCTCAGAAACCACAAGGTCTGGAGTTTAGATATTTGGTATGTGACATGGGCTAATAGACCTCTACCAAGTTTGTTCAAATCATGACTCTGGGGTCAAAATTGGCTCTGCCCCAGGGGTCACTTGATTTTACATAGCCTAATGATACCAGGTGAGCGATCCAGGTCCATCATGGCCCTATTGTTTGTTAAAATGTCGTTTTAAGAATAAGGTTGAGTTTGTCGATAATATTTCTGGCAGTGCAGACTATTTTAACTCCGAGTCGCTTTACACCTATTTAAGGTTGAGTTTGTCGATAATATTTCTGGCAGTGCAGACTGGTTTAACTCCGAGTCGCTGTACACCTATTTAATACTGTAGTATTAGTAGACATAGTATGTGTGGCGCCGATTGTCATTATAAAGCTTTAGTTAGTAAGAAAAAAATAACAACACAGTAACTTAAAAATACAGGATATCGAACAATTAAGAAAAAAGAAACTAAAGTCATTTTAGAAATACTTAATTCGTCAAGAGAATAGAGACCTTCTTTCTTTGTTGTGTTGGATGTATCCTTGATTAGTTTGTAATTAAGGTTTAAACAGTCAAATTTGTAAAAGGAATTGTATGTATATGTTTTTTCCCCGCATCTATTACAATTCATATTGCTCCTTATTCACAACATGCGTATGTATTCATACTATCTATACTTTATTTTATAAGCCACAGTCAACTTTTGTTTCTTCATCTATACTACAACTCTCTCCCTCTCTTCTCTTTCTCTCCCTTCACTTTTTCTATGATGTCATAATTGTTGTTTTGTAATTACATGTTCATTTGTGTTCATTTTCGTTTTTTCATCATGTTATTAACAAATGTATAATCTCAGAAATGAGGAAATACAGAGTATATATAATGACTACCTTACCGTATTGTAAAATGTATTATGTATTGGCTATAAATGTGTATCGTACAATTTTATACCAAATAAAGAATATTTTTTATACCAAATAAAGAATATTTTATATAAGTTATATTTCATTGAAAACTAGATATATCAGCGCTATCTCTTTTGTTATTTATTCAGAAGTATATTTATTTGGGGATGTTACTCCGAGAAATGAACTATTTCAACATTATATAAAACGGATTGTGTAAATAATGTTAATAACTTCTGATGACAGTGCCGAATAAGTACCGGTGTTTTCAAACAAACCTTTGCTTTTACTTTTAAATATTTGCTCTCCACGTTTCTTACCTGCTCATTGGTGTGTGGCCTCTATGTCCATTCTCATATATTAAAACTAAAAACAACATAAAACAATATAATCACCTACTATACCATATATACTATATATTCGCCAAAATGGAATACTGAAATCAGGTACCATTAGCGGAACCGCTTTTCGCAATGACTAAAAACGTTTACTGAATGTTAGGAAATACTGTACATCTGACAAAAGAAACACTACGGTTGTGTTGGGAATTATTTTTCCGCTCGGCATGCGCTATATCCCATTTAAAAAGATGAAGAAATAAAATACACCAGTTTTTCAAAAATACGGCTTGCAACAGCTTAACAAGGCGTCACATATCACGTTGAATGGCCGAACTGCCTTCCTGTAGGAACTATATATGGCATGGCCACGATACTTGTTGATTTTACTCTAATGTATTTTTTCTTAAAAATATTCATGATCTTTTCCTCTAACTGAACCCTTCTTCCCCCTTGTAGATATTTTCTATTTGCTGGAGTACTGATCGATGAAGTTTGTGTGTTGTGTTGCGTTCTCTCGTCTCTTCTGACCTAACTCCTTGATTTTAGGACCAGTTCTTCAGTAAAGTCCCGCTGACCACCTTGAAAATGAGACGAAATGGTCTAATTAGTCAATTAATGAGACTGAGCTGATATATATATATATATATATATATAATATATATATGTATATATATATATATATTGAACTTAAAATTCTTCTATATTCATTAACTTATTTTCTCTACTTTTCTCATTTACACGTTCATTTTCACAGTCATTTTGTTTGTTTAATCATCCATAATATCATTATCTCACAATATTTAAACAACTGTATTAAAATGAGTTCATCATTTCACAATTTATTAATCTTTATTTGTATAACATTAAATTACAGTTCAAGAAGTGACTAAGTTTAGGCTTGTTACGTGTTCATCATATCTGTTGTATTGCTGTCACACTCCTATATATCGGCCTTTATCTTAATTGGCTTGTATATAAGTAAACATTGAATAAACAAAATTTTCTTTACTGCATACTTCTTAAGTAGGTGATTCATTTATTATTAATTAATCAGGTTGCTTTAAGTCATCAGTTTTCGTAGTTGTACCTACCTCACAAATATCCAAACTTTCAGAGTACGATAGACGAATCTTTTAATTCATGATTATGTTCTTTTCTGTCAAACAGGTCTATTAAGATAATGGATCTCCTTTATATATTACTAAAAGTGGGGGTAGCAAAGGTCCAAGCCGACATGGATGGCGAAGGTGACTTGAGTCCAATCAAAACAGGTATTTCTCCATCTTTTAAACGTGTTTTTGAGGGAGGTTCAATATGCAATGCCAATGAGTCCAGTTCTGCATTGAGAGGCACTCTGAAAACAGTTTATATAACGTTATTCATATTATTTTGATGTCACCATGACATTGTCACATGTACCAAATATATGTTAAGCCGTTCCATTGAAACAGTCCTTCTGGTTTACGAATTGTCTAAAATACTAGACGTTGTTAAATAAAATATTTTTTTCAAGTTTGTTATGCGAAGGATATGTTTTTTGCATGGTGTGTTGTCTTTGGACGGAATTAATTATATTAGTAACGAAATAAATTATACTTGTTAACTGTGACATTTAGAGCGGAAGGCACTTTCGTTAGCCACACACGTATATTTTCAAAGGCAAAGATCTGTTTAACACGTGAACTTGTATTTTTTTTTACTTATCTTTATTATACATTGGATTTCAAAAATCAATTTCAATTGATCGATTAGAATATAAGATGATCTAGGCATATTGATTAACAATTAGAGCTAATCGGACCACTATGGGTTAAATAGCAAGGTATGTTCCCACCCAGCACCCCGCTTGAAGATGCAGATTTATTGCTATGTGCTTGGCCATGTATGTAGTTGAATCTATATAAGTGACCACATGTATTTAATTGTTTTGTTCTGCTCTGTATTTAATAGCAAACCAGCCAGATTTGATATGTTTATTAAGTAAACATGAAATAAACAGTCACCTTGGTAAAAAGGGCATTTTTATGTTCCCATAAATGGCAATTTATTTTACGGATCGTATCTCTAAATTCGTATGTACATTAGTCACATGGCAACTATCAAGGTCGTGATGATTTTATTTGGAAAAAGAAACATGATCTACTTAACGTAGGTGATAAGTAGGACTAGACATTGACTGATTTAGAGGTCAGCAGGTCAAAGTTTCTGGTCTCTGAAATTTGGCACATTGTGTCCTCGACCACATGAAGGCTTACAAAATGTACTATAATTGATACATACAGCAACATTTTCTTTTTATATGGGCTACGTGACTGTTTAAAAAGTGAAAACTAAAATATACCGGAAAATATCTAGGATTGTTGGATTCCGTGAGTTCTGTGGTTTCGTTTTTCATGTTTGACTACTGCCTGTCTCGCCATTTTGATTTACTAATGCGCCGACTTTCCGTTACAGTCTTAGTGATTTCATACAATTTTGATTTATTCTAGCAAATATAAAGGAGGCAAAGAATGCTGAGGTATCAGATTGCTTTGTTAATGTACGAAACTGGACAAAACAACATAGACAACGTGAGCTCTTAAACATTCTATGACTTTTTTTATTACTGTTATATTTCTGTGGCTTAGAGCAAACTGTATACTCTTAATGGTTGAGAATATAACACTACCGTTTTAGCAAATCGAGGGCTTGGTACAAAACCATGGTAACTACATATAAATTAAGAATGAGTTACAATAGTTTTGTACCAAACATTCGATATGTGAAATGATGTTAGGTTTGTTATTTCAATTACTAAAACTTTTTCAATCTACCATGTGTTGATATTCGTAAATTAAAGTATTTTCAAATTTACTTGTTTTAAAAGTTCACAAAATATTTTTTCATTCTTAACTGAACAATGACCAGTTTTAATCATTACTTATTTTATTACATGATTAATTTGAATATATATATATATATATATATATATATATATATATATATATTTTTTTTTATTTTTTTTTTCAGCTATGAACTGCAGTGGAATGGGTATGTATCGTTTCGCTCACTTGCCATAAAATTATAATTGACACTTTCAAACAAAAGTAAGGATTTGATCACGTGATCACATACTAGCACATGGTCACGGAATGAAAATATGTGCATAAAAATAAATAGATTACGTGCGCACTTGTCGGTAAATAGCTATTAATAGCTAATCATAAATGTGAAAATATGTATCCGACAATATAATAATGTGAATTTGAACTCAGTAGCTTTAGATTTCTAAATAAAGAAGAAAAAACAGAACATTTTCTCTTATAACATATGTCACAAAACATAATTATGTGACTGTTGCCCAAAAACAGATGGCCATGGAATACATAGAATACTGTTGTTTACTATAAATTAAACACTATTTATTAAATCATAAAATAAGCTAAGTATTATGATAAATCTTTCAAAGAAACGTTTATTTAACAAATCTAAATCCAACTACCATGCAAAGTTAAAAATCAGTAGTATCAAATCTTTATTTGGTGGTTTACTGGTCTTGGAATCAAGACAATGTAACCTTTGCACTTGACCCAAGATCAAGACCCGTGTTCAATATCAAAGGCGAGGTATCTTTCATCCGACCCTGGTTCTCCTGGGAGGTTAGTGTGAATTTCATACGTTTCATTTACGGTTCCGCAACGGTACCTTCTGATTTGTCATTTCTCCTCAGCGCAGCTTCTGCACACACGGCCTTTCCGTCCTACCCGTCGCAATCGTGACTATTGGGTTCAGACCCTCATAAAAAGCTGCGATCTGTAAATATTATGCATAGATCCCACATACAAGCAATCAACAAATTATAATTACAATACAATCATATAATAATTCTCATAAAGTGAAAATACAGATTCATAAATACAATACAAGCCTTGGTAAAATGCACATTCACATTATATATATTAATAGATAAAACAGAAGGCCAATTCAATATACCCAATCTTCATTCTCATTATACACTAGCTATCTCGTTCAAATCCGTTCATCTTCAGAGTTTTTCCAAGTCTATTACATGTGGGGGAGATAATTTGTGTTAAGTTAACATTGAAGTCCATGGGTAATATACAATTTCTGTAAATATAAAAAAATTTTTTTAAAAAATCTTAACTTTTAGTTTTCAGGGATGATAACTCATGATACAAAATTATCGAGGGGAGGTAATAAAATAACTTCTGTCACATGTCATAATGTGTCAATTTGCCCCTGAGATTTCCATTGTTTGAGATTTTAAAAGCTTATATTGTGAAGTTAAATGCATGGATTTGATAGAATTGATGGCTATTATCGTGCGTACACCTTAACTGACCAAAACCGGTTACACCCGTTAAAGAAACACACTGATGACTTGGTCGTTTTCTTATTTTGAACAGCTAGTCTCAATCCCGAGAATCAAAATTTGAAGTGTGAAGATGTACCTGGCACAGGAAAGAAAATTCACTGTAAGTATCTTTCAAGCTCGTTAACCCTTTACCTCATGAATATTCCTTTACACATTTATGATTTGATGAATACAATTACTGAACTATAAATGGTACATATATTTCAGGTTGCGATCGAAGGGAGCTATGCAGCAGAGAGGCTTATTGTAATAATGGAACAGCAGAATGTTTTGGACACAGATGGGGGCGTTTAAAATGTATATGTCATATTCGATTTGAAGGGGGGGAGATGTAACAAGGAAGTTACAAATGTAACGGTAAATTATCACATTCTTATGTTTTACTTTTATTATTATGATTTAATGATTATATATATATATATACACACACACACACACACACACACACACACACACACACATATATATATTAAAACACGAGCATGTATATATGTACGTGGGTGCGATAGATGTTTGCGTGTGTAGGTGCCCTTGCACAAAATGGTAAGTAAGATCAATTTTGTACTCATTGCTGCGAGTATCACACACTAGGTTTGACCTTGAATTATTTCGTAGTGGTTAGGTAAGGGTAAGGTGGGTTAACCCCCTTACCTTACTCTCTTTCTTAGCGACATTTTCCAAAAGGCTTACTCTTAACCTTACTCATAACCCCTTACACCACATAACCCCCGATTGGGTTAAGGTGGGTTAACCCCCTTACCTTACTCTCTTTCTTAGCGACATTTTCCAAAAGGCTTACTCTTAACCTTACACTTAACCGCTTACACCACATAACCCCCGATTAGATTAAGGTGGGTTAACCCCCTTACCTTACTCTCTTTCTTAGCGACATTTTCCAAAAGGCTTACTCTTAACCTTACTCATAACCCCTTACACCACATAACCCCCGATTGGGTTAAGGTGGTTAACCCCCTTACCTTACTTCTTCTTAGCGACATTTTCCAAAAGACTTACTTTTTACTCATAACCCCTTATACCACATAACCCCCGATAGGGTTAAGGTGGATTAACTCCCTTACCTTACTTTCCTTCTTAGCGACATTTTCCAAAAGGCTTACTCTTAACCTTACTCATAACCCCTTACACCACATAACCCCCGATTGGGTTAAGGTGGTTAACCCCCTTACCTTACTTTCCTTTCTTAGCGACATTTTCCAAAAGGCTTACTCTTAACCTTACTCATAACCCCTTACACCACATAACCCCCGATTGGGTTAAGGTGGGTTAACCCCTTACCTTACTCTCTTTCTTAGGGGTAAGGGTATGTTATATATACAAAGAAGATTGTCCTCGCTTAAAGGTGCTGGCAAGACTGTGTGTGTTTTTGGAGAGGGGATGGTGGATGGATGAGTATTTTTGAATGTGGATAGATGGATGGATGGATGGATAGATGGATCGATGGATAGATGGATGGATTCAAGGATGAACGGATAAAGGGTGGGTGGTTGTGAGTATGGGTGGATTGATTTTTATTAATAAAATTCAGTAGGGGGTTGGGTTTTTTTTGGGTTTAACTGATTTTATTTCTATATAAAGAGTCCATTTATCAATCAAGAACATTCCAAGATTTATCAATCAAGAACATTCCAAGTGTTGCAAGGATGTAATTATAAAACGCGTACACACGAATTCCCTTGGGATGCTTATTTGGTAGATTAGCGATTAGCATAGTGTCTATTCCGTTGTATATTTCAGATTCCTTGTGAATGCCACGCCGAGGGTCATTTTACCAATGAGGATACTTGCAATGATGTGCAGTTTGGAGAAACGGACCAGTGTTGGACAACCCGTAACAATATCAATAAAGATGCTTGCTCATGCAATAATTAAAAAAAGTAATGGGTAGGTTTGGCGCAACGCACACACGTTCCATGTTTCAATGATAAAGCGTGGGGTTTTAAATCTGAGTATAAGGGTTCAAGTTTTTCAAGATCTTTCAAAATGTCAAGAACTTATACTACACAGAAATATTTAAGAACATTGTCAAACAAAGGCAACTTTCATTATACAGTATTGGAGGAAATAAAGATATATACAGTCTCCACATGACTGAAATACTGTCGATTGGCGTAAAACATTCAAGCAATATATAATGCAATACCCCCAAACGAAATACATGTATATTTTCTATACAATATGACAGGTGAGATAAAAAATATCATTTATTTTTTATTTTTTTAGATATAACCAAGCATGCCAATATCCCTAATTGCAACGAGGCTGATAAAGTAGACAGTGGTACTCCCACCAGGGCTGCAATCGATGGATCAGGCATATTCTTAAGTCTCATTTGTGCCACCACACTGACCATTGCCTTTTATATCTGTAGACACAGGGCCTAACATAGTGTCATATGATTTATGCCTTTATCATGATTACGACGTAAGGACTATAATGACCCTCCTGTCCCTATGTGTGAATCTCTGTGTGTGTTGCGCACGGTTTCCGTGATAAATGACTTACAAATTCTTTCTGATGGTCATTTGTCTTCCAGTAATTTCAGCGGAAATGTCAAAACAGGATAAAAATTACATATATATCATTATGATTGATATCAAGTGCAGTGGTAAATATTTTTTTTATTTTTGTTATAAATCCCTTTTCCCAGTGAAATAATGAGTTTTGTTTATATTCTGATTGACCAATGAAACTTACCTTTTAATCCACTTGAATGAAACCGGATATAGCTAGTACCGGCATTTTGAACATGAAAACCACGATATCATTAAAAGAGAAAATTCGTCACAAAATCATCTAGGATCTTTTCTTTTTCTTTCCTTTTAAACACAACCTGGTCCATTTTTGTGTGATTGTTTGGGGTTTCAAATACCTGAGTTGTGTTGTTTTCAATACTTTTGCTTGTGATTAATCATATTAAATAAGTTATAAGTCAGTGGATGTTTGTATTTTAATGATGTTTATACATGTAGGTCATGACCTACTTATCGCCTCACTTGTAGCACATTTCATGTCTTCTGTATTGAGCTTGTAATTATACATGGTTGATTAATCATTACATGATGTGTGGGATGGGTTAGGGTTAGGGGTTAGGGTTTGGGGTTAGGGTTAGGATCTAAGTAAGATGCGAAGTTTGGTACCAAAGTTTTGGGACCGTTATCCCGCCCACTTTGGTCACATGACTTGTCTATCGTGTTGTTTGGGTAAAGGGTCCAGGGTAAGGTGGTAAGGGTGAGGGTCATGTGTCAGGGGTAAGAGTTGGGTGTATATAGATTGAGCGCACTTGCTGTGTCGTGGGCCTGACTGTAGGATCTAAGTAAGATTCGAAGTTTGGTACCAAAGTTTTGGTGCCGATATACCGCCCACTTTGGTTGACAATAGAACTTTATTTTCTTTCCCCAGTATGCATTGACATGTTTTCCAACATCTGGGTTTTCATATTGGAACCTAAATGCAAATATATTGATATTTAAACAACACATCACCGTCCGGGTAAGGGGTATTGGGTTAGGGTTAGGGATCTTAGGAATTAATGGTTTAATGGGTGTAGTGGGTGCTGGGTTAGGGGTTAGGATCTATGTAAGATGCGAAGTTTGGTACCAAAGTTTTACGACTGGCTCAACAACTAAGAGAGAGAGAGAGAGAGACAGACAGACAGACAGACTTACAGACGGACAGAGATCGTTAGGTTGAGATTTCCTTTTTTTCTATCACTAACAAAATTAATTCTGCGAAATGAACCGTCGCCGTCATGGAGACGCGGAACTTACTCTGTCATAGCACCCAGCTGCAGATCTGAACCAGTCGTGGTTGGATGAGCCTCCGAACTCACGGGGGCCGCTATACCGATGGTCTCAGCCATCCCCTCTCCGGATAGTGCTTCTGCCAGGCTGAAACAGAAATGCACACACACGGTGAATACAAATGCATGCCATTTTATTGAAATGAAATATCAATACAAATAGATAAAAAAAATTTAATTTCAAAGGAATACCATTTAATTGAAATGGTAAGTGACAATAAAAATAGACGTTAATACAAATACATTCCATTTCATTGAAATTAAAGAACAGTACATGCGTATAGTCTCTCTCTCTCTCTCTCTCTCTCTCTCTCTCTCTTATAGCCTTGATAAGAATGATACGCCAAGATGCAGAACATACCTGACAGGTGTGGCCGTGTATCTCTCTTCCTTCTTGACGGCCACTGCTCCGGACTCTGCAGTCCCTTCCGTTCTGAAACCCAAAGGCAAATAGCATGGTTTACATAACTAATCATCTGATTAAACAACATTTGATTACAATTTACCAAAAATCTAACTATATAGCTTCGAAGAAGATGTGCATCACAGAAGTTCTCGAGACGCCGTGGTCTAGTGGTAACGTTTCAGCTTTCCGATCACTTGGTTGTGGGTTCGAACCCGGTTTGGATCAAGCCTTCTCAAACAAAAAGTACTGGTACAACCCAGGAAACGTTGAGCAAAATGAATCTGTTCAACATACAGGCATTGAAAATACTTACAGAGTCCTCAGTGGCTGGAATGCGTTGAACGCCTCCGGTAACCAGGTGTCCGCATGCACCATGCTCTGCTCCGCAATCAGGTCGTCGCTGAACACCTGCGTCATGCACTCGCCAATCCGTTTAAAAAGGACTGGGTTAGGGTTAGGATTAGGATTAGGGTTAGGGGTTAGGGTTAGCATCACGCGTCGACTCGGTTCCTGAAACGCGTCGACTTGGTCCCTATAGGGACCCTACCGACAGGGACCGTACCGACCCGACGTCGATAGAGTCCTTTTTAAGTCGGATAGGTCCCTGTGGGGTCAGCTGGGTCCCTGGGTACGAAAGTTACGATGGGTTCGGCCCAGGGTAAGTTTTGAGATATCTCAAGGTCTCAACTTACCATTCGATATAGTACCCCTTTGAGATATTTTTGGACCAAAAAAACGGGGTGAAAAAATTCACCAAAAATCGACTAAGTCCGACCCCTAACTTCCCTTCTGAACGCATAGTTATGTATTAGATATCCAACTTTTGAGTTTGTTTCTGATATCAGACCACTTTGAGCGATATCTGAACCAAAAATAAGCTCAATCTGAAACATTGAATTTTCGATCAAAATTTAAGTTTTTTTTAGACCATAATTTTGGTGAGTGACCCAGCCTACTGTATGTAAATGTCTATTGGCTTAGACTAAGTTCGACCGCTACCTCCCCTACTGAACGCATAGTTATGTTTTGGATATCCAACTTTTGAGTTTTGTTTCTGATATCAGACCACTTTGATCTGTATCTGAACCCAAAATGAGCTCAATCTGAGACATTGAATTGTTGACCAAAATTTTGGTGAGGGACCCAGCCTACTGTAGGGTAAATGTCTATTGGCTTAGCTCGGGGGACTCTACCTACCATAGGTGAAATGTTTAATGGCTTAGGACTGAGACCAAGGACCCTAACTACTATAGCAAAATATTACTAAAACTGAACACATACTCCGGTGTTCGATATCAAAATTTATCCAATATTTTTGAGATCAGAATATGTATAGCTATGTCTGTTGCTAAAATCGAAGAAATCGAAGACAAAAAATTTTGATATGTACTTTGAAAATTTTTGGGTCAAAATCGGGGCCCCCCTCTGAAGACATACTCCTGTATAAGATATCGAAATTTGGAGTTGATTTTTCTGATCAGAACACAATGGGCTATGTCTGCGCCCAAAATAAAGGAAATCGAAGACAAAAAGTTTTTGACCAAAATTTGGCAAATTTCCTAAGCCCGAAACCCTACAGATCCCAAACTTATGTGCAAGATATAAATTTTTTATGTGATGTCTGAACACAGAACACGTTGGGCTATGTCTGTGCATAAAAATAGGTAAAAAATATTCAGCGACCTTGAACCCAGTGGGGTCGAATATTTGACCCTGGACCCCCTACTGAACTCATACTAAGGTGAAAGATATCAAAACGTTGAGCTGAATTCTGAACACAGAACACGTAATGCTATATCTGAGCAAAAAAATGAAGGCATTCGAAGACCAAAATTATTTTCGAAAATTTGCCTAAGGCCTTGGTGAAAAATTTTGGCGAACATTTTTAGTCTTCGATTTCCTTCAAATTTGGCATGGTCATAGCCCAGCGTAAGAGAAATTAAAAAATAAATCAGTTCTTTGATATCTCAACTGGAAGTGTACTTTTGGGGATATTTGGTTACATTATTGGGTCAGGGGACCTGACCTACCATAGTTGAAATGTTTATTGGCTTAACTCAGGGACCCTACCTGCCATAGGTGAAATGTTTATTGGCTTAGGACTGGGACCAAGGACCCTACCTACCATAGGTGAAATGTTTATTGGCTTAGGACTGGGACCAAGGACCCTACCAACCATAGGTGAAATGTTTATTGGCTTAACTCAGGGACCTTACCTACCATAGGTGAAATATTTATTGGCTTTACTCAGGGACCCTACCTACTATAGGTGAAATGTTTATTGGCTTAGGAATGGGACAAAGGACCCTACCTACCATAGGTGAAATGTTAATTGGCTTAGGACTGGGACCAAGGACCCTACCTACTATAGCATAATATTACTAAAACTGAACACATACTTCGGTGTTCGATATCAAAATTTATCCAATATTTTTGAGATCAGAACATGTCTGTTGCTAAAATCAAAGAAATCGAGGACAAACAATTTTGATATGGACTTTGAAAATGTTTGGGTCAAAATCGGGGCTCTGACCCCCCCTCCTGAAGACATACTCCTGTATAAGATATCAAAACTTTGAGCTAAATTCTGAACACAGAATACGTATGCTATATCTGAGCAAAAAATAAAGGCATTCGAAAACATTTTTTTTTTGAAAATTTTGCCTAAGTTGGCCTTGGTGAAAAATTTTGGCAAAAATTTTTAGTCTTCGATTTCCTTCAAATTTTGCATGGTCATAGCCCAGCGTAAGAGAAACTAAAAAAATAAATCAGTTCTTTGATATCTCAACTGGAAGGGTACTTTTTGGGGTATTTTGGTACATTGTTGGGGTCAGGGGACCTCTCCTTCCGTAGCAAATATCAATAGAAATCCCTACTGGCCATATCTTAGACACATATAAACATATCTAGAGACATACAGTCACGTTAAGACATGTTTAAGAAACAAATAGACACATATAGATATGTCTAAGACACATACAGACAAATGTAGACATGTCTAAGACTCATATAGACATATAAATGCATGTCTTAGACATATATAGACATATGTAGACATGTCTAAGACACATATAGACATATGTAGACATATCTAAGACACATATAAACATATGTACACATGTCTAAGACACTTACATACATGTGTAGACATGTCAAAGAAACATTTAGACATATGTAGACATATCTGAGCTACATATATAAATATGTAGAAATGTCTAAGACACAATTAGCATGTCTAAGATACATATAAGCTTATGTAGACATGTCTTAGACACTTATAGACATATGTAGACTTGTCTAAGACATATAGACTTATGTAGATATGTCTAAGACACATAATATTTAACTGTCTAAGACACTTATAGACTTATGTAGACATGTCTTAGACACATTTAGACATACGTTGACATATCTAAGATACATATAGACATATGTGGACATGTCTAAGACACATATAGACATTTAGAGATGTCCAAGATACAAAAAGACATATGTAGGGTTAGGGTTAGGGCCAGGGTATGTTATATATACAAATAACATTGTCCCCACTTGAAGGTGCTGGCCCGACTGTGTGTGTGTAAAGCAGGTCAACAACCATTTGCTACCCGTTATCCCAGTGGAGATATTTGATTGCATGTAATACATGTCTCAACACTTAAAATGCCTTCTTGTGTGCAAATGGCTAGAACTTATAAAAATGCATGATCGTCATAGAAACTGGTGTCATTCCTTATATTCCTTATATTCAAACTGAAATGATTTTGTTACGACTATAAACCATTTATAGATAATTTAACACTAAGCAGATGGGTAAAACACACATTTGTTTAAACATATTTAATTTATTGCTTCAATTTCAGACAAGCATAGAATTTTGTACAAGTTATAATTACATTATTGAAATCCTCCCCCAGACAAAATTACAAAACATGGCGTACACCATAAATAAATAATAGGCAATCAATATTTATCAAAATATCAAATAACATATGCGGGAAAAATAAAGTGAAGAGAAGGGGATATTGAAAAGTAGTGTAATAAAGAGTATAATTCATATAACACATTTAATTTCGTTTCATTTCCTTAAGCACTTAAAAAACAATAAAATATTAGAAACATCATTATTTTATTTAATGAATTGCCCATGATATTACCGTATAGTCGCATTGAAGTGTAAAGTAACGTTATTGAGTTATCTCCCTTCCACATTCCTGAACACGCTAACATTTTTCAGCCGTTAGGCCTTTTATTTTCACCCTGACTTCCTGTGAAACACACAGTAATGAAGAGGAATAAAATTAGGCTTTTCATTGGTTATTATATACTTTGTTTAATTCCCATAAGTCATTGTAAAATTAGTCAAAAGAAAACAAAGGAGTTGCGGAAACGATTAATTTAGATCTCTGTTTGTTTTAAAAGTTGAAGTTTTCTTCCCCTGCGAACGGTTTGTCCCGAATAGTAAGACACTGCACCTTTTTTAGGTAAACTGAAAGAGTAGAATGCTAAAAAATAGGAAACACATAGATTTCGCTATTGATTGTTCGACCCTGACAGACCCTATATTCAACAAAAACGTAACATCCGGTTTCGTTTTGTAGCCCGCGAAACGAAGTCTAATGTGCAAATGTTCTAAGGCTGTTAGTGTCTACCAAGCTTGTACAAATTATTTGGATCCGTCACGTGGTATTTCAAAGAGCTGCACTGACACAGGAATTACACAACTATTAAACCTACAACAAAATCTATTACATGTTAAACCATTCAGACACTAATAATCAAGCTGGTTACCACGGCCTAGTATCTTTTTTTAAAGATATTTCTTGTTTACCTCTTTAGCCTTTGTCAGCACAATATATATATTAACCAATCGCAGCCATTTCCGTCGATGTTTTGAAAAGATAAATATCGCCACTTTTCTATCCTATTGAAAACCATCATTTATATACATTAATATACGAGTATACAGGATACGACTCGACGTATTGTGTCGTTCTTTGGAACTCGCATACCCCGACTGAGTGACTGAGCCAGTCTGCGACATTAAATTTGCAGAGAAAGATGGGGAATAAGATTAATATATTTGTTAAATTACATTTGGGTGCAATGTATGTATACATGTATTTACATTAGTTATTCCTAAAGATAAGTTGTTATTTAATGTATTATAGGTGTTCCCATCTTAATACAAAAGTGTTACCTTCGAAAGAAATCGATACTGGCTTTTAAAATTTGTTGAAGGATGTCATGAAAGTGATTGTGCTTTTTCGATGTAAAGGACAATGATCAAATATCGTATATGATATATCCGAGGCTTTATTACGTGAAAAAACAACAACAGTTATATATACATTATTTTATATGCAACAAAACAGAGAAAGAGAGATAGTGGGGAGAGAGAAGAGGAGAGGCAGTGAGATACATTAAAATGTAAAATAGGTTACTGTTTAAGTCAAAAATAAGAAATGTTTAGTTATTTTCCGTTAAAAACAGTATGTTACTTCAGTATCGGTAGACGCTCTACCTCTGTTTTTGTTTTTACCCCGATTACACTATAATTAATCACACGAATAAATTCACGCAAATAACGTCATCATCGTCATCAAAATCAATAATTATTTTGCATTCTAAGTTCAGGTGATAACAATAAACAACCACCCAATGTTTCTGAAAAATAAAGAAGGCATCGAGAAAAAACGATCGTTTTTCTCCGGTCGGACTGTTGAAATTCGATCGGAAATTTCCGACAACGGACAGGTACCGATCGATCTTTTCGTTGTCGGAGCGAATTCCGATCGGAGATGTTGATTTTTAAATCGCTGTATCTTTTTTTTTTATTTATGGATGGATTTTCTTGAAGATACTATTTTTTGGAAACTGGAAACTATGTTCTTTCAGAATATATATGGGTTAATAGTGTATAGGCATTAGTGTCGCTTAAAGTTTATGGAAAAAACCGACGTACCATAAATTCACCGACGCGGGTTAACATTTGATTCCCGATATACTACTTTATGACAGGGAAATTAATATATAGTTGTGTAAATAATATCTCCCTATATTCTATATTCTTTTAGAAGGCGTTTGGTTTTTGAATTGGTTTTGATATCACAGGAAGTTCAACAAACTAGTGCGAAGACATGAATTTGGCTGAACATTATGTATAAAAATGCAGACGGAAAGAAAGACAAACAGACGTTATTCTTTCTTGACGTAAAATTTACGTTTTGTTTTTGTCAGTAACAATACAATCAGTGTCATCACATAATTGCTGTAACAGAAAAATACAGTGTATGTGTGTGTGTGTGTGTGTGTTGCAGTACAGCAGAATAATACTAGGAATGAAAGAAACGGAATGTATAAAATGTGTTATTTATTCCTGTAACACACGTCTACCAAGATTTAGGCATTTGATCGGTTTGATCAGTAGTAACTTTATCTACTTAAGTCAAATATAGTTAAACTATGCTTGTTCGAAGATCGAAGGGGGTGGGAGAGAGAGAGAGACACACACACACACACAGAATTCTCGGATAGTGAATGTATATTTAGTTTCACTGAAAGTATAGTGCGCCTCGCTGGCACCGCGTTTTCGGTGATACCCCGGTATTTGTTTTGACGTAGTACTAGTTTTCACGCGCTGTAGTACCTACACCAATTTCATTTGTACATATATTTGTGGATTAATGTTCTAGAAAAGTGTGGTCTAAACTGTGGGGATAAAGCCGTCCAGAAAATCGACGAAAATCAGTCCCCCACGAAAATTAATGAGTCTACAGTAATGATGAGCTTGGATCGGAACTAGCAATATATCTAGCAATGTATCTTAGACTATAACATCGTATTTAGATAACCAAGGTTTCCTAATATTTCATTAGGGTACTTTGGTTATCTGGGTAGAAGTTAAGTGGTCCAAGACGTAACGAAACCATTACAGGAACTTTATCTTAAAAGCATAGAGAAGAATGGATACATGTTTTCATTTTACCAAAAACAAATATCACCCATCCCGTTCATCACCGCCCATAACTGGTATAAAAAGGAAATATGAAATGTAAATCTGTTTTACAGTTTATTACAGTACGTTTGACAGTGCATTCTGTTAAGTTAATGTCACGTTCCATGTTGGTAAAATACTATGTTTTTGTTTCTGAGTAGTATATGTGTAATGTATGGTGTAAAAATATGAATATCTGGTATTTGCAGATTGTTTACTACGCTGGAAATTAAAGATATACAGGTGGTAAAATGTAACAGAAAATGAAAGAGACTTACCTACACGTGGTGGGATTGAAAAAACAACAACAACACACACACACACACACACACACACACACTTATATAATTTACTTTTTGAAGTTGTAACAGAGATCAATGGCATGATTGGGTGACTGGTAAAACAAAATTACCCGGTTTAATCACAGGAGTTTGAAATTCTATCAATAAATAATTGAATATAGTAAAAGATAAGCCCCGTATATAATAAAAACACAAGGAGCGCAACGCCGTCTTGCTTCCCAACACACGTTTTGTTGGATTACACGAACGGAATAACTGATGGTAGCAATTTAGTGAGCCTACTCGATAAAGAATACTAAAATGCACCCAAAACAATCGATGGTATTTTGAATCTCACCAATCTACAATAATAAATTCACATTATGGGGAAGCATATTTGCAACGCCACTTTTTGAAACACTAATACGAACGCACACACCGGAAGAGCAGAAAATCTGCACGAAAGGGGTAAATTTTTCTATTATTTCATCACTCCTTAATTTAAAACATAGCCTACCGACCGCACCAGTTCATAAGTTTTCCAAAGATGTAAGCATTGTTCCTAGGTACCCTTTAGTTTTTGAGAACATTCAAACAATATTTGCAAAACACGGCATGTCAACGTACACACTTCAGACTAAATTCTATTAAAAACTACCAATAGTACCATGCCACGTTACAACAGTTTTGAATAGGTCTTGAAGGTGTCAAATGCGCTTTTATTATTCCTAGATAGGTGTAGGGGTGCACACACACACACACACACACAAAACCACAACAACATCGAAATCGATGGAAGTGTAAGGATGTCAACGTGCACACTAGAAAAGTGATATGTCAAAACGTACACACTAGAAAAGTGATATGTCAACGTACACACATTTTACCTCGTACATTGGCGGATTTATTTGCTAAGGTAACAACAACCACAATCGGGAACACATTTTTAGCGAAGTGTTAAACGTGTTCACAAATCCGTTTTTTCCCCGTATGCTAAGAAAAAGGAGTACAACTGACAAAAGCATCTTTGTGACCTATGTATAGGGCACAATTTTCCACTTCGAATGCGCTACATACCATTAAAATTGATAACGAAATAACACTAAAAACAGTTTTTCCCTCCAAATCGATGCAAAATACGCTTGTCGTGTTAGCATATTTTAATGACGTCATATACCTCGTGGTATGGCCAATATGTTTATTCAATGTAGAAATCAATTGAAATGTAAAAGAGCAATCGCTCATTATTTATATATAAGTTTGGTATCTGGCAAAAATTAAGTTACCCCGTGTCATAGGGTGGAAAATAGTTATTAAACGATTCTTTTTACTTTCAGACACATTTATTAAATTAAATAATAAAACCATACAATACACTACATAAAATTCGTTATTTTCATTTATTTACTTCCCTAGTTATAATTCGTAGCTGGTTAGGCACTGTGTAGTTTTCGTTTATCGATATAACCGTTATGTACAGTGGATTTACTAACCTTTAACCCTTTTAACATCTGATTGGCACAAATCAATAACCAATCACATTTATTAGATGAGATCCGCCATTTTTGAAAACACATAAACAACGCCATCTTCATCTACGTTTTTCAAATAACCATATTTTGACTATATATCTTTATATATATTCAGGTAATTATGTAACATTTATAGTAAATGTGTTCTTGTATATTTTTTAATGTCACTTTCGCGTGTAATAGATCTATTGTTGTGATTGAGAACCATTATTTACTTACATGTATAAACAATGTACATGTTTATGTAATTGTTTGTTACAGAATGTTCGTACGGTGATTGCTTGACCAACGTTTGGTTGGTGGATTTTGGTCGAGTGTCCGAATATATATTTGAAAACCCAACATCGAGAGTCGTTATATTTTTCTCCCACTTCTACCGGCTGAGGCCGATGACATTGGCGCCCAACGTGATTGAGTGATTCTTGTGATGAGTCGACGATCTATATGGTATCTACAGCGTAGACGAGCAGAATACATTGGGATCATCCCACCTCCTCTTGGCAAAGTGTGTTTCGATTTGTGAGTGCACTCGTTTTTGTTATTATAAGGCCTTAACATACATCAATATATGCGCATCTTCATATAAGATATATAGATCTATTATGCAAATCTGAAGGGGAATTTCTTCTACTGATCAACCCAACTTCTGAGGAGAATGGACTGTGCATAGTCATCCTGATCTGAAAAAGAGAAACATGTTATAATATATTTATAGTGTAACAAATATTCAAAACAAAACGCCGACGTGCCTACCTAGTTGTTTTGTCCAGGGTCAGTAGTTCGGACCTTGCTGAGAGAACGTATTTTGCATTTTTTTTTATTTGAATATGTGGTTGAGTTGTTTTTGTTCCTTGTATTAGTTTATTTCTTTTGGATGTAATTTTTTTTTTTTGTTTGACTTAAGAAAAACATTTTCGGAGTATATTATTAAAAGAAATAGGTATAGATTTTTTTTTTCTATAATGTAAACTTTTCAGAAATTGGAAAAAACAACATATTAATAACATTACACATATAAGATTTTTTTTATAGAAAGTTATTTTGTTGGAACTTATACTTAGCAAAGATTCATTGTTTATCTGAATATAGATATACATACGCAAAATATTATCAAAATGAATTAATTGATTAGGAAACTAGGAAACAAATTAAGAAATAAAAATATGCCTTAGATTATTAGGTATGATTTAATTTTTGTTAACTTTTGTTTGCAGCTATTACCACAGGAACAATTTATTGTTATTTTACATTAAAACATTTTAGTGTATATACATGTTCATGCAACAGTATTAAGAGTTGCTTAAATCATGGATGAAGCTGTATCTGAGAGAGAGTACAGGAAACTTAGGAGAAATGCTATAAGGCAGCAATTGTTAGAAATGAGTGATGAAGGAGACAGACTGTTAGCAAATGCTCAAATGTCACATAGCATGCAACAGCCTTTGGACAGAACTAATGTTGGTGAGATAAATAGGAATGAGACAGTGGAACAAGGAACACAGGAGAGTCAAAGGAGAATGTTAATGGAATATGTGGGAAATGAAAATGGTTCAACTCCAAGATTGGTTGATGACAGTGGAGATAGGAGTGAAGGAAAAGCTCAAAAATCTTCCAACATACATGTCAGTGAACATAACACGGATACTGAACATCCAGAAGATTTCCATACGAAGGATGTAGCACTTGACAGCATTGACTTTACACAGGAACTGCTTGAATTGGATAAAAAGCTTATCAATTTAAGACAGACTGTGAATGGAAATAGTATCCTCACAAGCACGAGGAAGCATGAAACACCAATGCATCAGGGCTCTTTCCAGAAAGAGCTGATGAAAACAATGGAAAGACTGTGTCAGAGTAAAACTAATCAATTACTCGAGCCTAATGACACTTATGAAAAAGGCAAAGGTAGAAATATACTGACATGTTCTTTTATGGAAAGACCTGTTTCAGGGAGAAACAATTATGAAGATGAAGATTTGGTTTTGCCACGACATAGCTTTGCCTATGGGTCAGATACTCGTTTCAGTGCTGTTCACCAAACAAAAGGTTTAGGTCCTGTAAAATCATACAATGATATAAGACAGAATATCAAATGTGGAGTAAAGTTTGAAGGTCCGTATGCTGCCAATACGTACGAAGAAGATCCAGAAGGCATAGAAGTGTTTAGTCGAGTGGATGAACGATTATTGGAAGAGGAGAGACTTAGGATTGAGAGTGAGAGGGAGAAAATGCTCTTACAGAGGTTGCGTGAACGAGACAGACAGTTAGAGTATGAAAGAAGGATGAAGGAGCAAGAGGAAAAGCAGGCGTTAGAAAGGATATATAGATTGAAAATTGCTGAGGAGGAGTTAGAACAGCAAAGATCTGAAAGGATACTGTTTGAAAGGGAGCTTCAGAAAAAGGTTGAGCTCGAGAAGCTTAGAGAACAGAGATTATTGTTGTTGAAATCACAAGAGGAGGAATTATCTAGCAGAGTTGGTGTAGATAGTTACAGAGACAGATATGTTGACTACACCAGAGAACACCAAGTGATGCCCAATTCACATTTAGAACCAATGATTAATCCAAGTGGTTTTGGGAAACCAAAGATTCCTCCATTTGATGGAAATGATTTCGAGGTCTGGAAGATTGAGGTCGAATGTATCATGAAAAGTAAGATGCATCCAGAGTTTTTGATAGCTCAGGCTATGAGAAATTCACTGAAAGGTCATACTAGAAGAGTACTACTGACAATAGATCCAATGGCAAGTTCATCTGAAATATTGAAGAAATTAGAAGATATTTATGGTACCACACAGACTAAAGATTCTATTATGCAAGATTTCTTCAATGCCAAACAAGGTGAAAAAGAGTCTACGTCTGATTGGGCACTGCGTCTTGAAACACTCATGCAGTTGGCAATAGAAACAGGTGAGATATTAGATGGAAAAAAGAATGATTTACTCAAACAGCGATTTTGGAAAGGGTTGATGAGTGAAAAGCTTCGAAACAATACAAGAGTAACTTATGAGTCCGAAGCAACATTTGAGGTCTTGCGGAGAAAGGCTAGAGTCGAAGAGGATGAAATTAAACGAATATGTCCTGGTTTGAAACCAATTAAGACTACGGAACCTCAGAATTCCCACTTGAATTTGAAAAGAGAAGTTCCAGTTAATGTTCAGAAGGATGAAATAACTCTACAGCAGCAGAATCTGAAAACGTCGTCAACGTATATTGATAAACATATGAACATGATGCAGTCTCTAATGGACAAATGAAGATGAAGTTATAGAGGTTATCGAAGAGGTAGAAGACCTTACGATCAACAGTACTATGGACAACCTAGAGGTAGACCTTTTCAGAGAAATTACTATGACAGAGATAGTCAGAGATGCAGCGGACAAGTAAAGGCTGATGGCGTGGAGGCTACTGCTCCGAAGTCTAGTGCTTCGCCAAATGAACACAAAGACCGGAACAAAGATTTAAACAAGTAAATGCTTCCATCGCAGGGCATGATGTTAGCAATGAAAGTAAGAACTGCCCTACACATCCATTCATGAATAGATTGATTGGGTCATCTAATGAGACAGACATTCTCTTCGAAGGTGTTACGTCAAGAGCCCTTATTGATAGTGGCTCAATGGTTAGTTCATTATCTGTAAAGTTCTATAATGATCTACCAAATAAGCCTGTTTTACACAGCCTAGACGATTTTGAACTTGAAGTTAAAACTGCAAACGGGTCGCTTGTACCTTATGTTGGCTACATTGAAGCTAAAGTAGAAAGCAAGGTATTCGCAAATGGATATGTAAACACTCTCTTCCTTGTTGTACCTGAAACAGAGTATCATCAGAATGTCCCTATATTGATTGGTACAAATCTCATACGTGAACTCAAGGTAAACAATCAGCAGAGGGAGGATACACCAGATGCATGGAAGACAGCATTTATGTCCATTGGTTCGGCGTCAGTGGGTGTAGCTACAACCACTCAACCAATAACACTAAAACCGATGGAAAGTAGAACAATAAGTGGTTTTATACGCAAATCACATAATGTTGATGCGGCCGTCACTGAGCCTATAGAAGATACCTACGAACAGAAACCTTTAGTTTGTCCTCGAGTTGTCCAGCTTAAAAGCGCGGGAAAGACAGCACGTATTCCAGTCAAGATATGCAACATCTCCGCGAAAGTCTTGAAGATTCCTGCGAAATATGAGATATGCCAATTGAATGAAGTGAAAGTTCTTCGACATGTGGACATTGGTAGCAAGACTTCAGCACCTAGACAGTTTCTCACCGGGTGAATCATCCTTACCTGGCTTCACGCAGAACCGAAAAGAAAAATGACAAAGGGAAGGGTTTCTGAAAAAGAAGAAAAGAGTAAAGATAATGACTTCAAGAACGCTTATGGAGTAGACATAGAAGATTCTCAATTTTCTACAGATCAAAGACACAAAGTTTATGAACTTTTTAAGAAATGGGAATCAATATTTCCAAAAGGACCTCATGATCTCGGTGGAGGAACCACAACCGTTCGCCATAAAATTGAATTAACAGATAATACTCCATTTAAGGAACCCTACAGAAGAGTACCTCCTGCAATCTACAATGAAGTTAAAGAGCATCTTCAAGAAATGCTTAAGATTGGCGCTATACAGGAATAAAAAAGCCCATGGTCATCAAATATTGTTATTGTAAAAAAGAAAGATGGATCAATTCGTTTTTGCATCGACTATAGAAAACTAAATACAAGAACGAAAAAGGATGCTTATGCTATTCCTCGGATAGATGATACTTTACATTTGTTAGCAGGATCCCAATACTTTTCAAAACTAGACTTAAAGTCAGGATATTGGCAAGTTGAAATGGACGAATCAGATAAGGAGAAAACAGCTTTCCAAGTATGGGGTATTGGTTTCTTTGAATGCAACAGGATGCCGTTTGGACTTTGTAACGCTCCCGCAACGTTTCTGCGTTTAATGGAAAGATGCATGGGTGATTTAAATTTAAAAGATTGTCTCATTTATCTAGACGATATTGTCATTTTCTCTAAGGACATAGATTCACATATTGAACGTTTGGATTCTGTGTTTCAACGTCTTTCAGCACATATTTTGAAGATTAACCCAAAGAAATGTGAATTTTTCAAGAACAAAATTACTTACCTTGGCCATGTAGTGTCTAAACAAGGAATTCAAACCGATCAAGAGAAAACAAAAATTGTGAAAGATTGGCCAACTCCAAAGTCTGTAAAAGACATAAGAAAGTTTTTAGGATTTACAGGCTATTTTAGAAAATTCATCAAGGGATTTTCTGCCATAGCAAAGCCATTAAACAACTTACTTGTCGGACATCCACTAAAGTCGGATAAACCAGCTAAAAGGAAAGATAAAAGACAGCCGTTTGTGTGGAACATTGAACAACAAAAAGCATTTGAAGAACTAAAAGAGAAACTGATAAATCCTCCTATTCTTGCATATGCAAATTACGATCTTCCATTCAAATTACACACTGATGCATCATCCAAAGGTTTAGGCGCAGTGTTGTACCAACGTCAAGATGGTGTTGATCGAGTTATTGCTTATGCCAGTAGAAGCCTTAAGCCGTCGGAAAATAATTATCCCGCACACAAATTGGAATACTTGGCTCTGAAATGGTCTATTACAGAGAACAGAGAAGTTCCACGACTACCTATATGGGGCAGAATTTGAAGTTGTTACTGACAATAACCCCTTGACGTATGTCAGTACTACCGCCAAACTCGACGCTACGGGTCACCGATGGCTTGCTGCACTGTCAAATTATAATTTTAGGACAACATATAGATCAGGAAAACAGAACGCGGATGCAGATGGACTTTCTAGAATTCCTTCTATTGAACTAAATGACACAGTTAATCCTGACATCATATTAGCAATGTCAGTGGCATCTGCATCGCCACCATCTGAGACACCCGCTGCTCTTTCTATGGTTTCACCAGATTCGCTTGAGTCTGTTGACCCTCTTTCATCAAATGAAATTCCTGACGATGTTATAGAGTCACAATCACTTTGTTCAAAGGATTGGCGGAAAGCACAACATAATGATCCTGTCATCTCATGCATTTTGCATCATATGGAAGAAGGCACCAGACCGTCTGCTAAGCGGGTCGGTGAGAATCTTCAGCCATTGACCAAATACTTGCGAGACTGGGACAATCTGAAACTAAGTGATGGAGTACTTTTTAGACAAAGTCAGTTTAAAGCCCAACAATACAAACAATTAGTTCTTCCAAAATCACTTAGAGATGTAATATTCAAAGCCCTCCATGACGACCTAGGACATCAGGGTCGAGATAGAACGATTTCACTGTTCAAACAAAGATTCTTTTGGCCTGGTATGGACAAATACGTTGAGGAAATGATCAGAAAATGCCCTAGATGCATAGCAAGAAAGTCCAACCAATCCATAGCGCCACTTGTGAACATATCTTCAAACCAACCCATGGAATTAATTTGTATTGATTTTTTAAGCCTTGAACGTTCGAAGGGCGGATTTGAAAATATCCTTGTCATCACAGACCATTTCAGCAGATACGCCCAAGCTTACCCAACTAAAAACCAGACAGCAAAAACAACTGCTAAAATGTTATTTGAAAATTTCATTATTCATTATGGCTTTCCATCCAGAATTCACAGTGACCAAGGTGCAAATTTTTAATCTCATCTCATTCGCGAGTTATGCACCTTGGCGGGAATAGAGAAATCTCATACGACACCATACCACGCCATGGGGAATGGAATGACAGAAAGATTCAACCAGACGCTGTTGAAAATGCTCGGGACATTGGAGGAAGACAAGAAGAGTTGTTGGAAAGCGTACGTCGGTCCTTTGGTTCACGCGTATAATGTCACCATACACGATAGTACTGGATTTTCTCCGTACTATTTGATGTTTGGTAGACAGCCAAAGCTAGCGATAGATGCATTACTTGGCATAGACTTTGATCCTGTCGATTCAAAGTCTAGAAGTGAATACATAAGAAAACTGCGGAACAATTTGTCTTACGCATATAGAAGAGCAAAGGAAATTTCAAAAAACACCTCTGATACCAACAAGAAATATTATGATCGAAAAGCTCGAGCAGCCGTATTACATCCAGGTGACCAAGTTTTGGCTAGAAATGTAACCGTCAGAGGCAAACATAAAATTGCTGATAAGTGGGAACAACAGCCATACGAAGTTCTTGCACAACCAAATAGAGATATCCCAGTATATGTTATTAAGAAAGCTGGCAAGACTAATAAAAAAAACAAAGACCCTCCACAGGAATCTATTACTTCCTATTGTTTCAGTTGAAAAAGAAGACAAACCGGTAGATATAAAAACAAGGCAACAGAAATAGGTAATTCCGCAGAGGAGAGGTCTGGACTCGCAGAAAACCCGGCTGACACGTAGTAGGCGCCCACCGAACTGGCAGACATCAGGAGATTGGATTCTTAAATGATAAATTATATAAACTGGAAAGTTGGTTGCTGAAGGTAAATAAGGAATTACCTCATGTAGCGTTCAAACGTCTTTACATTTTAAATAGTGTATATATCTTTTATACAATGTACTTATCTTGTGATGTTTTTTTTTTATTTAACTATACTTACCTTAAACTGATAAGATGGAAAGAAGCTTACTTGATACATCCCAGGACTATTAAGGAGTGTAGTACTTACTTACCTATTATCGTTGAATCATGGGTTACCATACTTCTTTTCAGGTTCCTGATGAAAGGAATTATTAGAAAATGATATTGCACACCAAATAATTGGTAACGACTATTTTAGTATTTTTGTGATGTCCTAGACACATTAAATTTCATTTTATATCATTGTATATATTGTCTACGGTTGACTTTATATGTTTTGCAGCCAACCGTGTACTTAAGCAAAGCAAGCAAAGATGTCAAGTATAATGTGTCATTTATTTTATTTTCAGTTGTTTTGTTTAATTGTTTGACCACATTGATTGTTGCCATGCTGAAATTAAAAGAATATATTTATACTTACCGTGTTGTTGTTTTCTAGCAGACAAGTGCTATTGAATGCGTATATTTTATACTCAATGCCGGGACGTCATTTCTTTTGCGGGGGGGAATATGTCATAGGGTGGAAAATAGTTATTAAACGATTCTTTTTACTTTCAGACACATTTATTAAATTAAATAATAAAACCATACAATACACTACATAAAATTCGTTATTTTCATTTATTTACTTCCCTAGTTATAATTCGTAGCTGGTTAGGCACTGTGTAGTTTTCGTTTATCGATATAACCGTTATGTACAGTGGATTTACTAACCTTTAACCCTTTTAACATCTGATTAGCACAAATCAATAACCAATCACATTTATTAGATGAGATCCGCCATTTTTGAAAACACATAAACAACGCCATCTTCATCTACGTTTTTCAAATAACCATATTTTGACTATATATCTTTATATATATTCAGGTAATTATGTAACATTTATAGTAAATGTGTTCTTGTATATTTGTAATGTCACTTTCGCGTGTAATAGATCTATTGTTGAGATTGAGAACCATTATTTACTTACATGTATAAACAATGTACATGTTTATGTAATTGTTTGTTACAGAATGTTCGTACGGTGATTGCTTGACCAACGTTTGGTTGGTGGATTTTGGTCGAGTGTCCGAATATATATTTGAAAACCCAACATCGAGAGTCGTTATATTTTTCTCCCACTTCTACCGGCTGAGGCCGATGACACCCGCATATCTGCAGCTCGCCATAACCCTCTTCCACTTGAGACACACACAACTTAAGTGCCTTCAGCTTATACATGTGTGTGTATGTGTGTGTGTGTGTGTGTGTGTGTGAGAGAGAAAGAGCCATCATTATACTATAATAATCACTTACTGTCAAATATAAAATTCTGGACACACTGAACAATAAACTTATTTTTTGGCAGGGAAGAAAAGGGTTTCCAAATAATAGTAAATTTAAATCTACATGGTATAGATTGAGACTAATTGGGTGGTCAGTACGACAATGAGTAAAACGCTGACATTCAAAGAAGTAATGATATGATGTTTCTAACTGCCCGCACATAAATTTGGGATCCTGGACGATGCCTTTTAAGAAAAGATAAATATTAAGGGAACTACATTTAGTTCGTTATAATGTGTGTAGGACTTGGAAGTTTTCTTGTGCCAACGAAATAAAATAACGGTGTTTTAGAAATGTTTCCGAACAAATGCGATTTGAAAATATTAAGTGAACTTGAGTTTCTCACATTTATGGACAGTGTGTTCCACTCGCGGATTATTGTCGGAAGGAAGGAATTGAAATAAGTTGTTGTTCTAGCATGGATACCGGGAACATCTGCATTGTTACGTAAGTTATATCTTCTGTTATGATTATCTGATTGTATTAATGATGTTTAATAAGTTGGGGTCAGATTATTTTGCATTTTAAAAATCAAAATCAGTCTATGTTTCTTTCGTCTTTCTGATAATGTTTCCCAGCAAACTTCCTGTAAGAGGGTTTCTTTAGATATTAATTTAGTGGCTCCAGTGATTATTCTTGCACATTCATTTTGTATTTTTTCTAGTTCATTAGATTAATATTCGGTTATATTGCCCCAAACAACGTCTGCATATTTTAGTATAGGTCGAATAAATGAAAGGTAAATAATTTTCAATGCTTTACGATCTAGAGAATATTTTAATTTTCGCATGATATGAACTCGCTGACAATCTTTTTTAGTAACATAATGGATGTGAGGATGCAAAGTATAGTTATTATTAAAATAAACGCCAAGATGTTTATGTTCTATTACTGCAGGAATAAGTTGATTATACAATTTAAGATGAGGATGGTGACGTGGAGAATGTTTTCTTGTAATTTATAACGATTCAGATTTAGAGAGATTAAAATTAACAAGCCACGTCAGCCCATGAGGATATCAGGTCAATATCAGATTGAAGCAAGTTAGTTGCACATAAGGGATCATCAGTAATAGTGAATAAACTAGTGTCATCTGCAAATAGATTATTTTTTTAATTTATCTACAATATCATAAATAAAAACAAGAAAACGTAGAGGACCCAGTATGGAACCCTGAGGAACCCCTGAATGTACTGTTAACCAGGTGGATTTAGCTCCAGAAAGTTCTATTCGAAAGGTAGTCAGAAAACCATGTTAGCAGGGGGGCTGATATTCCTGAAGCATTTAATTTGGCTAAAAGACCTTTGTGCCATACTTTATCAAATGCTTTACTGATATCAAAGAAAACAACTCTGACTTCTAAGCCATCGTCAAGAGCTTTACAGAAAGTATTATAAAGATAAGTCAGTTGAATAACTGGAATCTCCAGGTAAGAATGCATACTGGAATGGTGTAAATGAGTTATTACTTTTAAGGTGATTAAAAATACGTTTATATATTATGTGTTCTAAAACTTTTTCAATGGTATTCAATAAGGAAATAGGTCTATAATTGTTTGGGAGTGATATCGGAGTCAAATGCTTTATCAATGGAGCTTTAAATCATGTTAAAGTAGGAGGCATCAGAATTTGGTGGACGATAGAATGTTCCAAATAAGATATGCTTGTTATTATTTATTTACATAAGCTTCAATCCATATACATTCCAGAGAATTAATTTCAAGATCTAATCTACGCGTATAGTATATATTTTCACTGACGCATACAACAACGCCCCCATGTTTGTCCCGAGGTCTATCGAGCCTTTCAGTTGATGTATCACTACCAAGCCATGTTTCAGTAAATGATATAATATCAAACGTTTTCAATTCCGTAAATAGGACATCCAATTTAAAGTGAATGCTTTGTACATTAAGGTGAACAAAAGATATATGACTGGACATGCTTGCAAGTTTTGAAGCAGTATCATCTGATGAGGTACTAGTTATGTCAGAAGAAGCAGGCCCTGGGTTGGGTTTCACGTCACCCGCAATAGTTAAGAGTATGCTAACCCATAACGATGCTTCAATACAAAAAAACCCCCAAAACATTAAGCAGAAGGTAGAAAAGAATCTGAAGTTTTCGTAGTACTTAGTACCGAGGGAAATTTTCTTAACAGGAAACCTATTTATAATAATTTATATACATTTTTTTCCAGATAAGAGATACAAGAATATATTGATAAACTATGTGTCCAAAGTGCGAACAATAAAAGGATGTGAACAGAAATTGCAAATTTACTTTTCAATTTATACGTAGACATGGTTTCATACTTTGAGACTTGAATGATCAAGTCACAAAATCAATGAACAAGAGAAACAACAGAGTTGAAAACACGCAAGCCGCATAATAAACATGCTTAGACAGTGCGATATTGCTGGTAGATAGAGAGATAGAGAGCCCATCGATAAGGGAAGATAGTATTTAGGAGAAACATGACAGTGAGTTGGGTGACAGTGCAATGCATAGTGATATGATGTTTATATGTAATGAGGCTGCAAGTGTTTAAGTTTATACAGAGTGTCAAAAGAGTACGAAGAGACACTAAAAATGGATGTGGAGGATATAAAATACTGAATAACCACAGCTGACGGAAAACTGATAAACATAAGACAGGAATAGATAGGGAGATGATTCATTACATATATTACTAATACATCATCGTATAGGACTGCATTAACTATTACATACTTAATGCTACATTATACAGTATCAGATTGCTAAACATTCTGTTAATCAGGTCAGATTCTATTCAGATTCATATTTATTCACCATAGCACTTTGCCATATCATTATGATATGATTACATTGATTAGTCCAGTATCAGCTCATAAATATAAAAAAATAATACACAGGGTAAAAAGAGAGAGATAAAATGTTATACACTATGGCCCTTTAATAGAATTAAATACATTCATACATACATGCACATATACAAATCAAAACACACACACACACACACACACACACACACAAATATAAAACATCAACACACATACAGACATAAACACAAATACGCATACACCAATATATACAAACACACTTTCATATACACACATACACACATATACATATATGTACATATTTGAACTTATACCATTTATATTTTATAAGACCAAATAGGCATATTTCATCAGAATACACATAATTATTCTTACAATGATGCACAAAACACACCGTATGATCTATTACAAATATATATGATCTCTCATCAGGATTTCAAATATCAGTTTTACATGTTCACAAATTCACATGGTTCAAAATATACAAACACACACACACACAAACAGAGTTTTACATGTTCACAAATACACATAATTCTTAACTTCTTTCACACACATACACGCGCGCGCATGTAATCTGTTATTAGTGAGAGAAAGGGAGAAGGAGGCAATTAGAGAGATAGAGAGATACATCTGTTGAGAGAATTCACTATCATATGATCCTTTAAACACACGACAGTCTCACGTAATTTTATATTAAAATTATCAAAAAAAAAAAAAAAAAAAAAAAAAAAATAAAAAAAAATAATAAATAAATAAATGATTTATACCTCATATCAATTTGCGTGTATTCATTAAGAATATTAATGATTCATATCAGAATATACATATAAGGATATGGATGGATAATGCATATGCATGTACATCATAAAGACATGGTCAAAATTACACCTGGTTCTCTTACACTTACAGTATATCATGATTCTTAGTAATTTATCAGTTCATATGAGCTTAATATGTGTTGTTTTTTTTTTTGGGGGGGGGGGGGGGGGTTTGGGGGGGGGGGGAGGGGGGTGCAATTGATGCAGGGCATTCTTTGCACCGTAAAGCATGTCTATTTAATAGACAAGTTTATATTAACCATTTATTTCTATAAAATAATAGACACATTTTATATGACGACCCCTTTACCATATCATCTTCATGTGTGATTTATATATTGAATATTCTTCATATGTATGTAATTGAAAAAAAAATGCATATTTATCATGATAGCCCTATTAACATCATCTCAAATCCATTAACTTTTAGCAGGTTTCTTTTTAGGAACACTTTTTGCCTGGCAGGATAAGTTGCAAACTTGACAATTATATCCCTAGGCGTTTTGGATTAGGTTTCCCAATTCTGTGACTCCTGTCTATCTCAACCAGCGACAGATCAGCACTGATGACTTTTGCCATATTCATCACGATGTCATCAGTACTTTCACTGGCTGACTCAGCAACACCAGACACCCTTACACAGTTACGACGACTGTACTGCTCCGCCGAATCAGAGGCTAGTTCAAGGTGTTCAATTCTCTCTCTCAGAAGTTTATTTTCATTGAGTAGTTCATTGTTTTTGGCTTGGAGATCCGAAATCTTATCAGACCCTTTGTAACCCCATCTATTATGGAAGATATCATGTTTGAAATTTTCCCCTCAAAGGCACCTTCAAGAACTGATGCTATCCCCCTCATATCTCCTTCTGTGAGAGTAACTGGATTTCCATGTTTGAGATGTATACGTAGGGTAGAGTAGGCTAATCAGAATCTGGTGATAAGGAAAGTTTGTTTCTTTTAAGATCAGTATCAAAATCAGGAGATGCCAATTCTCTGTTCTTAATAAAGGGGTATCACACATACCGCAGAATGTAGACTATCAGTATATGTATGGACATTTTATAAGATTATATCCGACACCGTTTTTTGGTTTCTTTGGTGGAATACTACCGGTTAATTGCAGCGTGACCAGTGTACAAATAGTACTTTCATTTATAAAAAGTATACAGTATGCAGACTGTGCACAATACACTAGATCGGTATAGGTCAACACAATCAATACAGGCGTACGTTCATTATGACAAACCGTATGCAACCGGTCTCTTACAGTCAGCTATGGAGTTGCTTTGGTTCATATAGCATGCTCTTTACGTGTTCCTTATGCGTCATACGTCAGCATCGTGTTTTATGACACTGAAATAGTTTCATATGGTACGGTCCCACTATCCCGATTGTGGGCCCGATCGACCCCGATTCGAGGGATCGGGAAACATCATAAAGACATCGCGATGAAACGTAACTCCATCGTGTACGATCGTTAGTCTTCCTTGGGCCATCGGTATTGGTCTGTAAGCGTACGGTTGCATACGATTTGTTATACTGAACGCCCGCCAGGTGCTCAATACAGGTGTGTATTTAGTATGCCAAACCGTATGCAACCGTACGCTTACAGTCAGCTATGAAACTATCTCAGTGTCATAAACCACGATATTCACAAATACCTATGTACAACATAAGGTGCACGTGAACAGCACGGTATAAGGTAACTCCGTAGCTGACTGTAAGCGACCGGTTGCATACGGTTTGGCATGCTGAACGCACGCCGGGTGACACCAAGGTAGAAAAATCATTCAGTTCATACAAATGTGTGCTGATACAAACCTCCTATAGTTGCAGACACATAGCGAAAGTACTAATATTGCATTTAACACAACTTGCAACCTCACGAATGCACTCACTACATCATACTTGCACATTTTCAAGCGTTGCCAATAAATGTGTATCCGCCATTGAACAGCTACCGGAAGTCTGTTATATTGATAGAATTCCAAACTTCTGTGGTTTAATCCACCCATTAGAATGTAAGCAAGGTTTGAATTTGTATACTAAATTGACAGTTATATAAAATAAAGATAATATTTTTTTCCGGGATCCTCTACAAAATTCGGTTCGAGTGCTTACACCAACTGTGATGAAACTGTAACATAGCAGTTATTTTCAGTTAGATTAAAAAAAAACAAAAAAAAAACGGAATGTATATGAATAAAACGATTGACTTCGGGGTGACTTGAAAATTTTGAAGAAAAAAGATACACAGTGATTCCGATTTCATTTAGTATCAAGAGCAGATCAGGGGGAAAATAGTTCGAATATGTCGCCTGTAAGGTCAGAATGACGTTGGAGACAATAATCCTTCAAAATTTTCTAGGGCGCAAAGTACTGGTCCAATCCAAAGACATCATCTGAATGAAGAAGTCAACGTTTTTAAAAGATTAAACGATTCGTTAGATGTAAGTGTGAACAGTAATAGTTCATGAATCGGTATATTCAAATACGTATAGTTTGAAAACAGAAACAGAAAAATGTTGAATATTTTTATTGCAATTATTATTTATTATAGTGTTACATATTAAACCAAAATAACATCTACAAAATAAGTGCATATATATAAAACATTTAAAAACAAAGGTGTTTGCATTTGAAACTGATTCGTTAACTGATTCTCATTCAGGATGGTTAGCATACCTTTATCCCAAGGGTTGGAAGACAAAGTAATGGCCATATTCATTACACATATTTTTAAAGTTGAATACTTGTGGAAAATATGTCTTTGAAGGATAGAGAAATCATTTGAGGCATACGAAAGCTATTATAATAAAAAGCAAGTAATGCAGAAATAAATTTCCAAAATACCACCATCATTTCAAATGACCCAGGATAAAAATCAAATTTTAAGACAACATTTTGAAATCTTAAGACTTATTGTATAGGAATCTTGCAAGTACTCAAAGTACACAGTAACCATCAATTCATTTAATTCATTACATTGTTTGCAGGGGACACAACTTAGTCCAAGAAGATACGCATGAAAGGGAATCCACCTGAGAGGTTTTTCATCAATTTACGATAAAATATTTTGGATTTATGCGTCGAAGACTGTAAAAAGGCCTCGTAAATCAATAATTAAAGTTCCAGGTTTCCATGTGCCACAAAATGCCATATCACAGTATCATTTTTTTCCGAAATATTTCAGGGGCCATTACTCTATTTCAAAATGTAACCCCTGGTACACAACTACAAATTGGTATGAATATATTACAAATGCTTTTGGGGTTACCCTTGTCAAAAAATACCATATCACAGTAAATGGCAAATGTTTATTTTGTGTGTCCGTGTGTTGTGGTGAGTGGGGGGCGGGGGTTAAGTAAATCAGGAGCAACTCCTTATAGCTGGGGTAGTTGAGTGTGTGTGTATGTTGTGGGGGGGGGGGGGGGGGGGGGGGGGGGCATAAAACGTTTCGAAATCAGCATACAAACTACAAACATAATTATAAATCAAAAGAACAAAATAAATAAACCTACAAAATGTCATTTTATTTACATGTAGTGAATTATTCTATTATCTACATAAATCATATGTACTGAAACATTGTACTAGACACTTTTTGTACCATAGACATTTTTGTGTTGAAATCTAAAGTAAAGAAACATAATGTTCATTACAGCTGTGAAACATTCAAAATTATTTAAGCAGAAATCCATCTAATATTAAGTTTACTTTTGTTGCAATACAAAGGGCAGAACTAGCTTTTAACTGAATAATAATGATACAAGCTAATGTCATTATACATGTACTTCCTTCTTATCATCCGAAATTGACACATCTAATTAAAAAATAGCATTTCATAGCAGAAGATGGGAAAATTAACTTGGAAATAGACTGTTAATAAAAATGTAATTATACCGTTACATCTTAAATGTTGGCAAATTAAACCCTGAATATTTTCTAAATTAATTACTCAGCACTCATCTTATTTTTCATTCCATCTATAAGCCACGTCTGTACATGTAGTTGATCTATGTAAATGTCCAAAACAACATTCACCTTCACATTCACAATAAGTCTTAAGAATATTGCTTGTTTGTTTAATGTCTCACTGACAGTAATTCATATATAATTTGAATATATAGGTAAGGCGGATATCATATTGCTGCCGTATAGCATTACCAAGTGGCAATGGCACCGGATATTGTCAAATCATCCTGAGTCCAAGCCAACCAGTCCTGGAATTATTCTAATAATTTGACAGCCACTTATTTTCAACGCGATAGGGAGAGTCGCGGCCGGGCAACAGTCTTACGGCCTTCCGGTTACAGACGGATATATCTGTCTAATCGCTCAGTCGCCGGAATCGGTCGTAAACTGTTTATTCAATTACTTATTGCAACAATAGTATCAAAACCTCAGACATATAATTTGAGCACATCTAGTTCACTTTGGTTTGTTATATTTCTTAGAAATACATTAGTATTTGCTTTTAACCAATAAAATTTTGCCGCCCCCTTCAATTGATCTGATCTTTTTACATCATGGATAAATCCAAAGTTTGCAAGTTTTGCCTTGACGTATTCGAATGGTTTATTGTTAACATGTTTGAGACCCGGTTGTCCAGGCTTGGCCCAACTTAGGACCACGCCTTCTTTCGCATGTCGGATTATATTGTCGAGGTACACAGACTCGTGTTTCTCGGGAATGTGTTCTGCGACTTCCAGACTCATCACAAAGTCGTACAGAGGTAGTCCAAACTGTTGTAACGTCAGATCCAAGTACTGTACACGATTGTCGCTTGTGACGTCACAAAACGGGGCCCCGTCGTAGGCGTCGTAGCCTTTCGTCTTCCCTGAATCCTGAACTAACTGTTTGTATCGTCCCGGACCGTCGCCAAAGCTGGCAACGTATTTTCCTGAAAACAAATTTGAATTTATTTTTTAACCATGATGTAGATTATAACACGAAAAGGAAAATTTATGAAGGCTATACCATTTTATTCTTGGACCATGTTTTAAAAAGCATGCTTAAAAAGCATGTTTGTTTATTTTTGCACGATCGTATTCACTTTTAAGTTTGTTCATATTAAGCAATATGTTCACGAGAGACGGAGATTCGTTATTGTGTCAGTCTCAAAAACGTGACGTCAGTTTTAAAACATATGACGTCATCTTGAATGATTTGATATCCTTTTAAAATGAGCCAAGTAACTGATACCCCACCTTAAGATAGACATGCAGTACGATAAAAATATCATTCACGTTCATGAATGAAGTTGACAGATATAACCTTTTGCCGGTACTAGATGACATGTTTTAAGAGCAATCTTAAGTATATGATAGTGTTTTAGAATAATTTAGGTTTGATAGACGGCAAAACTTGTTATGGATGAATGCATATATGATCATGCACGTCAGAGTCATAGAAACGTAAACATTTCGATAAAATTTACCCTTAGGTCAAGCTTCGCTCGACTTTTTCTCGCTTCTCTTAGTACCAATATCCGGTGTCGCTCCCATACGGTGTCTATCATTTCATTGAAACAATGGACAGGAGACATGCACTACACATTTTCTTCAGTCTGTCTTGATATAACTTTTTCAAACCTCTTCTAGCCGGCCGCGACATAGAAAAACCCCTTTCTTTGGTGTTCAGCATACATGTACAAGGGTAGCGTTGGCCCAGTGTCAGGAAACTGTGACTGTGTGTGGTGTCATGCCCATGTCTACTGCGTGATACTGCAGTCTGGCAGCATTTGGACATCTTCAATCAGACACCCTCTTCAAATGACAAAAACTGTCGATTGGTCGTTAAACTCAACAAACAAACTACATGTACTGATCACTGTTATACTTTCCATATTATCTTTCTACTTTTTTTTCTTATATACAATAATAGCACTCATGTAGCCCCTCACAACTGTGGGTTCGAATCCCGGCACGGTAAATCGGATTTTTCATGTGAGGAAGCCTTTCGGCTGGCTAGTGTTAAATCGGCGATGTTCTACTCGCGAGCCAATTTGTGCTCAGAATATTTCTTTACCTGTATCTGATGATGATGATTTAGATTTTCTTTATACTCGCACTTTGACGAAGTCATTTTGGCGGGGATAAAATAAGGCGTTTAAAAGAGTTTAAAAGATGATTATGTACTTATGTCTTTAAATGAGAATAAGTTGATTATTTTGTGTTGAGAAATATATATGTGTAAATGATGATTAAGAGAATACTATTTTTAAAATTAAATACTTTTCCTGCTTTAAGTACATTTGTTTATTATTATGTACTTAGTGTATCATTATATAATCATTGTATCATGTTTTATTAAATTACATCTATGTACTTATAATACCTGTATCTGAACGCGAGCATGCGGCTATATAGGCTATGACTGAAATACCACCACCACCACCACCACCACCAACCACCACACCACCACACCACACACCTCACACAACAACAACAACAACAACAACAACAACAACAACAACAACAACAACAACAACTTTTGTATGTATATTTGTTTATTGCATTTAACGTCTCACCGACAGCATTTCAGTTATTTGGAGACAATTTCTGCTTGAGACAGATGTATTGCTTTCACGTTGCAATATTACGCGGTAGACATGTGGCATGATACCTCACCCAGTCACATTATCCTGACACCGTACCAACCACTCCTGGAACTACCCTTATATGCTGAGCACCAAGCAAGGGAGCTTAACAAGAACCATTTTTTCGAATTTGGTATGTTGCGACCGGGGTCGAAACAACGACCTCTCGATTCTGGGGCGGACGCTCTAACCACTCGGCCACCGGGACCGTTAACAACTCAGTGCTACTACGACAGCATTAACAACAACTCCTACTATAGCAACAACTATTCCCATTGCTACTACTACTACTTCTACAACTACAACAACAAATTCTACTGGATTTATGATATTTCGAAAACCTCGTTAGACTATATTTGATTACACAAAACAGTCCTTTAGACAACATTTTCAAATACTCGATAGAACAATGCATTTCAAATCAATAAATATACCCTTATATACTGAAAAATTTCAAATGATTTAAAGCGACATAAATCATGAAATCGTAGCAATTCAAAAATCGTCAATATTGCGTTTTTATCATCGTGTTTCATTCGTGTTTTCATCATCGTAGTTTCGCGTTTTCGTCATCGTACTTTCGTAATTTCGCTATTCCGCGTTTTCGTCATCGTCATCGTACTTTCGTACGTATGAGATTTCTTTTTTTTTCGTGTTTAAGATTATTTCCTTTATATGCAATGGCCTTAATGGAATTTTGTAAGCAGTCGACCTAGACAAGGCTGGGAAAAATTTGGGCTTAAAGTTTCACTTCTTATTCGCATAAGGAAAAAAACAGGGTCATGAACAAGAAAGAAGAAAAGCTTAAAGTGATTCAAACACCCCGACCATAAGCAGATAATACTATTTTTGTCTTCTATACTTCTTCCTAAAGCCAATTTACACGGAATCAATCCGGGGAAATTTATCATGTTTTAATCAATAAGCTTATTTTCTATAGAGATGTTGGCATGTATCAGTCTACATGGATCGATACCGACCGCATGTAATCGTCTTGGTTCGCAGACTAATAGAGACGAGTGAGAAAATGAGTCTAAAATATCAGCTACGGCAAGACAAAGGCTAAATTATACAGAATTTGTTAATTAGCTAGTCACGAAAAAGCGAGCTATACAAATTACTTATTAGGTTGTATGACCTACTGGATTTGCAACATATTTTGACTTTAATACATGCATTATCTGAAAACGTTGCAATTGATAGCACTGATTTTTATGTAACTACTCCATGTCTGTCTGAGGTTAACATGGTGCCCAAGAATTACTTTTATCAAGAATCTCGTTTGTTTGTTTGTTGGGTTTGACGTCCCACTGACAGTATTTCAGTCATTTTTTGAGACAAGATATGATAGTGTTACCACGCCGTAGACATGTGGCGTGATACCAAACCAAGTCACATTTTCCTGACACCGGGCCAACCAGTCCTGGAAGTACTCTTATATGCAAATCGCCAACCAGGGAGGATTTATATATACAGTGTAACCTCCGAAATCAGGACCCTCCAAAATCCGGAAACTTCTGAAATCCGGACGATTTTCTTGGTCCCGAAATTTCCCCTTCTGTTTATATATGAATAATACCTCTGAAGTCCAGAATCTCTAAATTCTGAATTCCGTACAATAATTTTGTAAATATTGGGTTATATCAACGCTATCCGAACAGTGCTACTAGCTGGACAGGTAATCAGACAGAAAACTATAAGCCCTGTGGCAATTTACCCCCTAATTTTCTCCCTAATTGGTTGTTTATTAATCAGCGGTGATCGTATATTGAAACGCGTTAGATCACAATTTGACTATTATTTTGACAAGCGTAAGAATCACATGTTTGCGCTGGCGAATACATAGGCAATTAAATAGTGTCACATTGTAAATGATTAAGGTGGTGATAAGTAGGTAGTTGATATTTTTTTGCAACAAACAACTTAAATAACAGTTTAAGTGTAATTGCGGTATTGTTAGAAGTGTAATTAATTAGGCTTCATCGGACAATGTGTTGATTTTCGTAAGTAGCAAAAAACAAAGTTGAAAGAAAGAAAAAGACAAATAATGCTCGTAATCAACATTAGCATAACCAATTTTGGCATAAAATGGCAAATAGATAAAGAGGGGGAAATATAAGGCAAGTAGAGAGAGAGAGAGAGAAGAACGGGGAAGGGAGGGGAGAGAAAGAAAAGTAAAAATCACATTAACAAATTTAAAAAAAAAAAAAAAAAAATATATATATATATATATATATATATATATATTTATACAGTCAAACTTCGGTGACTCGAACACTGAAATCGGAACACCATACATAACTCGAACACATTTCAAAATTGTTCTCTACTCTTTATTGTTCGGCCTGGGATGAGTCGAACACTGATGGCTGGAACTCTCGAACTAAATTTCCGGCCCCATGTTTAAAGTGCTATATGTATTTCACATGTATCAGTCGAACCAATTAACACCCTACATATGTACGCTGTAGATTTAATTACAACCTTCGGTGCATCGTGTTCTTCACACATTGTGAGATCGGCACAGGCATTTATTAATTATTCTTATTAAAGTAATTTGCTAAATGTTACTTGTGTTCTTTTTGAGCTGACATTTATGTTATCTGACGGAGTATGCAGAAAATATTACGACTTGCACTTCGGGCAATGTATATGTACATGTACGTGAACGAAATAAATAATTTTCATTGTTGAGGTTTGTGATTTTATAGTTGATTTTGTCAGCTGCTGTTTAATGGATTTATATTTTATTCAAAGAATAAAAGAATGACAAAGATAAGTTTATTATACCTTAATGTTACATTTAATATAATTTTGCCGATGTTCGAATAAGAAAATTGGCAATTAACAATTATTTACTTTAATCGATCAGTGCTAAGTGAAGGCCTAAATAATAAATAATTTCTTTTTAATACATGTATGTACATCATAATAACTACGGTTGTGTGTTCGAGTCACCGAAGTTTGACTATATATATATATATATATATATATATATATATATATATAATGTATAAGGTAAAGCTTCAAAGGATTTGATGATAATTACACAGCAAACAATAAAAACACTGTTACACATATAGACAAAACATGACGCTATTCACAACCATTAATAAACAACGATACATATGTGCTAGTCTAATTCAATCCAGACTTCTGAATTCCGGAAACTTCCAAAATCCTAACTTTTTGGTCGGTCCCACAGGTGTCCGGATTTCAGAGGTTACACTGTATATATATCTACCATTACCATGTTTTCGACTTTGGTTTCTCGCGACCCGAGATCGAACCAACCACCTCCCGTCCCCGAGGCAGACGCTCTAACCACTTGGCCAACGGGACGTTGAAGAATCTCCAATTTTGTCTCTGTCTTGAGGCACGTATAAATACATTGTATTCTAAACTGACTGTGGTAACAATGGCATGGTGCCGTTAAGCCATGCTGTTTTATATGTGTTTTTGTTTAGCGTCAACCATATTTCGTGAAATCTATCTAAATACGAATTGTTAGAACAAAACAAAAAATAACTGAATAAAATATAACTGAAGTCACAATATAAGTTGCTTTATTTTATATTTTACAAATAAATAGCGTTCCATATTCAAGCTTTCGGCGGACTAAGTTTTTTTTATTTCCAAAACCAAGAACCAAATCCTAGGCGGACCCGGACGCTAAACATAAAAATAAAACAGTGTGACCTAGCCACTATGCATCGGTGATTAATGCATACAATATGGGGAGAGAAATAAGACTTACAAAGAGATGGAAAGACCAGAAAAAAACTGACCGTCAAAGAGATTGCCGAGCTCAGTGGCCAAGGATCTGTCAGTCATGTGAGACCCACCATTCTCCTTGCTCTCTCGTTCACACCACGCCCCTGTGGATACAGTCGATGGCCCTGGTACTTGCTTTTGCCGCTAAAGATATAGTAGTAAAGAGCATTGGTAAGGTTAATACTAAATGTGAAGGTATACACATGCCCTTGTACTTACCTGCCGTGGTGTTATATCTTGTGACGTGGTAGAGTGTCTGATTCGCACACCCAAGATCCCGAGTTCAGTTCAAGCTCAGAACTTGCGGTCTCTACCATATTGCAATAAAAATGATATAAAAAAACTCTACTACATCTAGTTCCCTTTGTGTGACTAATATACAACTAAATATGACACGCAACGAAGGAAAATGAAAACAACTTATGAGTTTATAAAACTGAACGTATGCGAAATGAAATTATTTATTATTTATGTATTTATATTTGCCAAAATGGCATAAGCAATCATTTTCTAAATTTCCTCACCAAGAGAGAAGTTGATAGTTAATATTTTTTCTTGCGTTTGTATATCCTGTTCCATAGTAATTTAACATCAATATGTGTTTATGAATTAATCACATTGAAGGAGAACAACCACGTAAAACGTGGCCATTGGAGCATTGTTTTTACTTAACGTTAATTACCATGTCCCCTTCGAAGAAGAGGGAGCATTTTGTTTTGTAAATTTCGGTCGGTCGGTCGGATGTTGGTAGACATCTTCGTGACCGATCAATAACTGGAGAACGCTTGGGCCAACATTCCTCAAACTTCATAGGGTCATTGGTCATGACAAGTAGATGACCCCTATTGATTTTGGGGTCACTTTGTCAAAGGTCAAGGTCACAGTGACCTCGATGGGAGTGAAGGAATGCGGGGGAGGGGGAGGCATGTACGTCTTTCCGTCAACTCTTGTTAAACTCGTAATTATATTTGTTTATTTTTTATGTCGCTAGAGCGTGTAGCTCCCAGCCACTGTAGCACTCAATTTGGCATATGAATCATCCTCGTGAACAACATAAATCGATTAAAGCACATGAATTATAAATGGGTGTAAATTGCATTTGCTTCTAAACTGATACAGATATTTCTGTAATTGACATCTAATGGAAAGAAAGGTTATTCATTTTCCTTTATATCATGAGAATAACGAGTGGTACTTTATTCATAAGAAGACGATCACACATGTACTGTCACTTACTTTTCACGTACTTACAGTACATTTACTTTAATTATAGATATAAATTTTCCCTTTAAAAGAGGGCTTGCCCTTTATCATGGTTATCATTATTCATTAGAAGTCGGTCAATCCAAAGCATCAGTTGCTACTGTTTTTTTTTATTTTTTTTTTTTGCTTGTATAATAACCAAGTACTGTAGAATGGACTGAAAATTTGAATATAACTTTCATAAATTGTTTGCACATGCTGCAAGTGTTGTTTAAAACTGTGTGCTAAATATGAACAATTGCATCAATACTGATATACAGATTTTTTTCAGAGTTAATTTCTGTATCTGCAAAATTTCAAACCGAATAGATATTATATTAATAATACTATTAATAATAATTGTAATAAATTGTTCCGGTTATGTATAATTGTTAAAAATCAAAGTAAAGTACAAGAACAA
>CM037780.1:63939946-63989946 GCA_021229015.1 Solen grandis | reverse complement strand
GGGTATCAAAATATTTTTTACTCTGTGATGAGGAACTGAATTGGGTATTTCCACAAAAAACATATACATAAACTTGCCATTAAGTTACAAATGCCCTATTTTCTTGATTCCATGTTAATAGAACATCTCCCCAATGTGCACTTGAACCTTGCTTGAGGAAGACACTAACTTGTTCTTTAAAAAACATTTGGAAACCCATCACCATTATAAGAGTTAACAGTTAATACACTTCAACAAGAATATGCACACAAATCTCCCCGGTCGTGGAAACACAACTTAAGGTATCTCATTGACAGAGGAATTTGAATACCCCTGCTCGTTGTGACACAACTTAAGTATTTCAATGACAAAGGACTTTGTTTATTTTGTTTCTGATTTTACATTAAAAGACAAATCAAGACAGTTTTTTTGTTGTTGTTTTTTTCCATAAAGTTTTTGGAGGCAATTTTCAATTTACTCACCGAGTTGACATTGTGACAGTTGTAAACAAAATGCAATGCACAAGTGTCGATATACTGGTTCCCAATCGTCAGTAAGCTATAGTAAGACGTATTTTTGCAGGAACAGGCACTATAGCACGCACCTGTTTTTTTTTTTTTTTTTTCTATTCTATTCTACCACGCACCTGTTGTTGATGATAAGTAAAAACTCGATTGGTATGTGGTCTATTTGAATGCAATTTGATATAGGAATATCTTTTTGCGTATTGATACGCATTTATTTTTATTTCAATTGGGTTTTTGCAAATTTAAATTGGGTATTTACGCAAATACACAGCTTATCTGTTTCTCTGGTGAATTATTGAGTACCTACCGATTGTGCTTAAATTTTTATGATGTGAATCAGGGTTCGACATTAACTTTTTTGAGAGCTGGACCAGTGGTCTAGTAAGTTAGAAAACCTACTAGACCTGACCTTAACTGAACTAGACCGAAGTGTATAACACATACATGTCATACTTAGATCAATGTACTTACTTCGGAACACCTAACAGTGTTTTCTCCTGTTTACCGTTAGAAATGAATAAAGGTCTACAAAAATAATACTAGAATTACTCTTGTGTTACATGCTTTACATTAACATTGCATGAACACCTTGATTGTACCTACATGGAAATCCTCAAATATGCGAGTTCCGGATAATGTCTCTTGTTTAATGATTTTCAAGCAAGTCCATTTAACCCTTTCCCTCATAGAGGACACCATGAAAAGACCTATGCGAATTAAATTTGGAAGGTTTAAGGTTTTAATTGTACTTATGTGATACCTATTGATGGCGTCAAAATGAGTATATATGAGGGAAAGGGTTAAAGCAAAATCATCTGTTTCCTGTCATCTATTCATACAGGTTTCTTTGATTCCTCTTTACCTTTTCCGTTCATTACTGACATTGTCTTTTTTGTCGGATGAAAAGACTGTTTGACATTTTTCGTATCGGCTGCACATTGCAGTAAAAGCAAATCATAAAGAGGTCTATTGTTGTTATACATGGGATCCCAGCATAATAAAAAGATCAGCGTTCATGCATTAACTTGCATCTCTAGCATTTTTAAATTATATTTTGTTCATTATATTACAAAGATTTTGTAAATATTATAAAATGAAAAGTTAGATGAAGAAATAAGCATTCTTAGCTTAGTATTACGACATTAAACTTGGCAAGTGCGTGGGGGGAAACAGCCTCACTCTGAAAACACAAACCAATGAGTGAACACGTGTCAAGGTCATTACTGAAAATGCCACTAAATATAGCACACACGGGTTTTCCAAGAAACTGTTTCAACAAGGGTCAATAGTTTGATCATTACAGTTATTTTTGTGCTTTTGATGTGTCAATAGATAAAATTTCTAAGAAATTTGACCAATTTAGAACACGACCAGTACTCGGTCGTGTTAGCCTAGGACCTAGCTGGACCGGACCATCAATCTACCAGTGAATGTCGTTCTGTCGGGCTTTAATGTCGAACTCAGTGTGAATGTTTCAAAACAATAACAAACACAAAATGTCTAGATGTCTAGATAAATTTAGTCTTTATAGAAACTTTGAAAATGTTTGTATCTGAAATTTTAATCAAGGTTAAACTGAATTGTTAAATTAGCTGATGTTCCTCTGTTGAGCGTGGCCCTCATGTTTTTAAAACAAAATAGAGGAAAGTGAAATGCATTTAAAATATATTTATTTTTGATGTTCAACCTCTCTGTTAGTTATAATGTTGAAAAATATTTCTTCTTGTCAGATTTAAGTCAGTGGAAGTATGAAGTGGTCTTGAGGAGACTCTGCTATTATCGAAACACCTGTTAAAAGATGGACAGGACACAGAAGCTAGATCTGATTGAGAAACTGGTCAGTTACTCTGGTCTGGAGCAGCGGAGGGCCCAGGACTTCCTTGAGAGTAAGTGTATTTCTATTTGGATCTGTAGGCACAGCAGTGGAAGCTAGGGATTGCATGAATGTTTTCTAAGTTCTAATAAAAATCATCTGTGTCACACACAGTATAACCAGTTTGAAGTTTGCAGGCCTGCACTATTTTTAACTCTAAGATTATCTCATAGTTGAAGACTCTTGGACACATAATGATAACTTTAAAAATAGGTAAGTGGGTATAATATAACTTTTAAAGGTTACCTTATGAAGCTTAAGAAGTTTACAAATGTTAGATAAAGAAAGACAGATAAAACCAAACAAAGTGCTCAGAAATATGTTTTACATAAACTTAATCATCCAGTGAAATACTTGCATTTCGTTCAAAATTTGGAAAAAATGTTGCATAAATCTGTGAGGTCTTGATATGAAAGAGATATGAATGTATGCTGCCTACATAATCTTAGGGCTAAATGGGTGGAGCTAGTTGCTGCAGCGGATGATTACATTATGTTGTGTATGTATCCCCCTAAAGTATACCCACTGATACTGACTCTGAACCATCCCGTGTATTGTCAGTCAAACGGGAATTGATTCCACAATTCTTCTGTATTAGCTTTCATGTGAAAAAGCGTTGGTGGAAAAAACAAACATCAGACACTACAGTCAGATAGAGCCGACCTGCGGTCATGTATCATTGTGTTTATACACAGGTCAGTGTCCAGCCTCATTAATGAAGCAGTTAATTATCTGTCAGTTCAACAAGAGTTTCCTGTCCTGTGTTGTGTTTTGAAGCAAACTTGGGCACGGGTTGAATCCAGGTCAGTTTTGAAGTGTTAATGAAAAAGTGGATATCAATGATTAATAAAGTTTTGAAAATTGAATTTTTATATTGCAATCTTGATCACATAGAACAGTAGAACTTCTGCAAGTCGAAGTTGAAGGGACTGACCAAAAAGGTTTGAGTCATTGGGACTTTGACTAATGTATTGCAGTTTGGGCTATATCAGCTGTCAAGTCTTTGAACCTAGATAAGGCTTAGTTGCACGAAAGTTTGATTGTAAGCATAGTATATACAAACATACATGTATTACAGTATATGAAACCAATATTCCCTTGTTTTCAGGTGTGTTCAAAGCAAATCACAGTTATTTTTCTAAGAAAACAAATTTATTTACAAGCATGATATGTAAACATAGTTCAATTACATGATGGGTATTGAGTACACAGTTAATAATAATCAGAGTTTTTGAAATCCAGATGCCCAGAGTTGGATGCTTGGTCTTTTGCTAACTAACACTTCAAGATCATCAAAAGTATCCATGATAGAAAACGAAATCATGCGATTTCACAGGAGATTAATTCAAATAATATGGCACCGAAAGAAAGTATAATTAAAGCATTGTTTTGACATAGAGAAAAAGCCGAAGAAGACAGTTAAAAGATGCAGATGTCATGTAATTAGCACCTGTCATACAGGTAAATCATCAGTTTGCAGCTGTGAAGGTGTGAAAAACATAATCCCGCAGTCAAAGTTGTGAAAACAGCAAAGGGCTTTGACTTATTTGAGATAAAATGTACTCAAATTATTATGCATGGACCACAAAAAAAAATTAAATACATAAAAATTTGACTCATACATGGGGTTTTCTAATGAATGCATGGGGGAAAGTGTTGGGACTTTCTTTAAACATTGACACAGCAAGAAATTTAACTCATCAGACTCATAGAATTTCCACTGTATAAGTACCATCTTTCAGGCAGTTTTGTTTTGTCAAAAGGAGTACAATTGTATTATGCATCTATCTCTTATAATAGGTTTATATGCATTGTTATATAAAAGTCACATTGTATTGAATATGAATGTCTCATTCTATGAATTTTGATTAATTGTACCATATTAGTTTTGGAGTGAACACCTCAATGCAATTATCTTTTAAGTTATTTTCTTGTATTTTCAAGTTACAGTATTAAGCAGAAGAAGAGCAGGAATTGATATTATCTGATGCTTATCAACAGTATTGATCATAGATAACAACTACTGTTGATACCTGTAATATCAATATTTAAGCTATCATTAGGTTTGTAAGAAGTTTCAGTTGTCCTGTATATGTTCTCAGTTCAGCCCCATTAAATAATATAGACTGGTCTGGATTTCTGTTGTTTCCATGGTGTAACATGGTGCTTCCAGGATTGGTAAAAGGACAAAAAATCATAAGTGACCAGTGTTAACCTCAGGAGGCATGTGGGTGAGGTAACACCTTGAAGGTCAGTCTGGTGATGTTTGGCAAGGGATCACCATGCCAACAGTGGGTGTGGGCCAGGTAGACTGTAACTGCCCTGTGTACCTGTATATTTGATGTGACAGCAGCTGTAACAGCTGCTGGGGAGGTGGTGGGTAGAGGGTTATACTGGTAGGTTCATCAGACTTAGGTCATATCTGCTCTACAAGACTTCATCAGCAAAATTTTGAAAGAGACCCATGTATGCTGATCTTGGTTGATTTTACCAGAGACTTGTAAACACAGATTGGCAGCTAATTCTTTGCCCATATAAATTTTCTGAAGTTGGGCGCAGCCAACAAGATTTAAATGAGACCTGAACAAGATTGGAAGTCAGGGAATCAATCAGCAAGCAATCATTCTACATGTTTGCCTTTGAAGATTTGTGTTGCTAACACCAGTCAAAAGAACAAGAAGACCCATATGGCAAAAATCACAGGTTAATCCTGCATGTACACAAGGCTATATATATCATGTATCGCGATGTTTTCTCATGCCGCGCTTAGTCATATCAAGCCAGTTATCTACTTGTCTTTCTTCCTTTCTCTCCCCCTCTCTCTCTCTCTTTTAATTATAATGAAACTAAAAACCATTCTCAACTCTAATCATGCATGCATCTTCTTCTTTCCTTTATTTAAACTCATTTTTAATAGCTAAAATCAGTAGATATAAGTATAAATTTGGAAAGTAATAATTGTTTTTTTTTAAGATTCCCTCAAGCCCCTCCAAAATGTCTGGTACCCTTGTGACAGATGGGCTCGCTTTTGTTAAATCTCGAGGCATACGATAAAGCACATTATTTCAGAAAGCTGCCAATCTCTGTTTTTAATTCTGATTTTACTTCATGAGGATATTTTTGTTTATTTATATATGAATGGCACAAATGCAGCATTAAACATTTACAGGTTTTTTGAAACATACATATTCATATAGACTATTCTGTTATGAAAAAATATAAATCTAAGAATGGCTGCTGTTTTGTTTGCTAAAACCATACATTGTGCTGCAAAATCACTTGTAAGCAATTGAAGCAACTGAAAGATTCTGCCATGTCACTCTCCTGTGATCTTAAACCATATAGGAATCATTGAAAGACATTAATGCTTGGTCTTATATAGACGTGTTTTGACCATTGGCAAAAGCAGCAACCCATATCAGACAGATTCTTTAAGGTAGCGACACTGGATAATGGACAGCTATCAAATTTACTGGTTTTGAATAACCTGAGTATAAACATAGTACAAAAGTTATACCCCAATCTTATGTTCTCAGAGTCGACAAAATATAATTAGTACCTTTGTTATTCCCCATATTGCACACATATTTCGAAAATTTCGGACAGCGATATCTAAGTCATTTTTTCACTAAATAACTTCGTTTTTAAACTGTATCTATACAAATGTACTAGTGATCCATGTCTCAAATTTCTTTTAAAATTTTCTGTTCAAAAGTTATTTAACTTAACTTTTTATTTTCGCTTCGAAACACGCCGCTCGTCAATTAATTGGCCATTGTAACAAAACTAAAACAATTATCGAAAAACTGAGACACGGATCACTAGACAGATCAAAGACCTTCCGACAGACGAAAACCGCTTTGAAATCGGACAACAATCAACTTTGTAATCACTGTCCAAACACCCCCACTACAAGCTAATTCCAGTGTGTGGAAAATTAGCCTGAAAGATAAAACGATAAAAATGTGCTAATTAAATGGGATTATCGCATAACTGTTCAGCCTTAATTAAATTCTTTTTGCTCAGTAGTTTAGCTGTTTGATACATCGTCCATTATTCACACTTTCCGAACATATAAGTACCTAAACTTTTGGTTTACATCTCATAAAGTCATCTAGTGTCATAGTGCACACGGCATATAACACATAAAAAGTCACGTGACTATCTTCAAGCGTCGAGATAAGGGGCCCCACACAGGGAAATAATGGATACCGAAGCCGCACTAAGCCGAGCAGTCGTAGGGGCAGGGTATGATTGAAATGTGTTTTTTTGCATTTATTAATTACATATACTGTATTTTATTATTTGATATTATGCCTGTTTCAATATGATACATAATTAGGGTTTTGGTTAAGGTAGCGACATTGGGTAATAACGGTAAAATGCATCAAAATGTCTATGAAAATAAAATTAAAGGACACATTTTGTTTCATCAGTCTGTATCTTCATTCTGGTACAGATCTCCAAAATTTATAGAAATAAATGTTTATAATAAAATAACCATTATTTATTCTCCATGCACAGACGTCGTATATAGCGCACGTCATAAAATCGACGTCACGCCTGTCTTTGAATAATAAGCAAATTTTCTCTTTTGTCGTTTTATTGATTCTTAACTGAAATCTTCACACAAAAAAGTATGGGTTTTATCGGACTTTTGATTGGTTTGCTTATTTATCAACACTGTCTCATCATTTCTTACATATAAACGGTTTCTTATCCTGCTAACATGCAATATACGAACCCCAATATACCATAACTGTAAACTTCTATAACAATAGATTGATTTCTTAAAATTAGTAATTATAATGGTTGTTTCTTTAATTGTATGTGTAAATATAATTGCAAATAAAAGCTTATAAAAATAAAGCCATTGCGAGGGAATACTTTTAACTGAAAATAACCTTATTGAAATGTAAAGTTTTGTTTACTACTTTTGCAACAATACAATACAAAAAAATTGTGTTTAAAAATATTGTCTATATAGATTATGACTTGATTTGTCTGGGTCGGGTTAATCAGTATCCCCTGAAAACTGGTTTCCTGTGTGTACTGCACGTGTGCTTTTATTACCGTGTGCCGTTTGGTCATATATCACACAGTTTACTGGACTCGGGGCCCGAGCTGTCACCTAGTATATTACGTAATAGACTTCCTGTCCCCAGTGTAACTGGCTACATGTTGACAACTAACGGGCCTCTAATTTGTTACTATTTGGGTCTCTAAGAGACCGCGTGGAAACAAATGTACTGATAAAGTGTAATTAAAAAAAAATTGAAGATCATTTCGATATTCAAATAAAAGGACAAATACTTTAAGATGTTGAGTATATTAAATACTATTGAACAGATTTCTTTTATTTCCCATATTTACTTCAGGTGATAATAAACATTAACCTGCTGCTATAGTAACTGATAGTTATTTGAAAAACGACAAACTAATATCTTCCTAGCGTATAAACTGATTTCCCTACACGGCGCCTCTGAAAGCCCCGCCTTCTTGATGTCACGTGATCGAAATAGCAGGCTGCTTTTTCGGCTTTATGGGGTCTGGTTATTCAGGGCCATAAATCGCATATTTTAAAGTGAGATATTGGATTTTTGTTTTCACAGATCATTAGAAGAAGGTGTGAAGTATTTTATTCCGTTAAAAACCCATTTTGATGCATTTTACCGTTATTACCCAATGTCGCTACCTTAAGGGTCTTCACTGTTTGCTCATACAATACTGTTGCCGAGTTTCTACACAGGCGATCTGCATGGCAAAGAAAAATCCATTGTACCATAAACCTTTGAAAGTTCAGCAACTTTAATTGATATTGGTCAAGTCATAAATTTTTGCATGAATATTTATGAGCTACCTCCAAAAGTCATGAATATCTCCACTATCGGTAATAGTATGGTGAAAGAAAACTGATAAGCAATAGACCTTGACATTTGAACTCCGTATATACATTTGTATGCCCAACAAATTGATGGTGGGTAATTTATAGGGTTTTAGCCAACACTTTTCTTTGACAGTAAAAAATCACCAATATTTTATAGAACATCATAAGTAATTTTTTGATGTTTTAATTGTTTGTACAGTTGTGTGATCTCGATATATTTCAAATTCAGTTTCTTTAAGAAATAGGAAAGGCATGAGAAATCATAATAATTTAAATAGCATTACTGATAATGTCACAATCAATAAACACTTACAGTGGAAAAGGCCCATTGTGTTTAAAACTTCAAAATAAAGAGATCAAATAAACCACATATGTTTATTTTCCTCACAAGCAGCCAGTTTAAAGCAATTCAAGTTGTTATTTATAATTACAGATAAAAATGACCTGCAAGCTTCTGACAACACAAAGGTCTGATTATAATATACTGATATAATATATATCCTGTTTTTTTTTGTATGAATGAACCCCCCTTTGGCACATAGGCCTAGGACTGGTGATATTATTTGTATTATCCCCTATGGCTATTAGAGACAAGGTCACAGAATTGCTTTGACATCAATTTAAGCTATGGGATTGATATAAAAATAAATCAATCTTATCATGTTAGTGCTATTATTACTGGACAATTGTCAGTAAAAATAAAAAACATTAAATGTACAATAGATATTTCACAGGTCATTACGTTGTTTTAGAAAATGACTTATCCATTGTGATGTTGGGAATTTATCTGTGAATATGTCAATAACAGATGGAAATACAGTTACCTGAAATTATGCCTAAAATTGATTTTGTTATACAAGCTTTGATTTGAAGCTCCTTTATCAAGTGGGTTGATTTTTCTCCAGTTTTCAATTGATGGATTTTTCTTTGATTGATCCTAAAGAGTTAATAAGCCACAGACTTATCTGTTTTATCAGATTAAACTGTTCTAATTATAGATATCAATGAAATTTATATTGGTGTGAAATTTGACCAAGGCAGTGTTTTAGAATTTCAGAAAGCAAGACTTAGTATGGCATAATTAAATTGAGAAGACAGATTTGGTGTTTAACCCTTTCCCTCATAGAGGAAACCATGAAAAGACCTATGCGAACAGCATAAAACCAGATCAGCCTGCGAGTAACTCGCAGGCTGATCAGGTTTTATGCTGTTCACTGCTCCTCAGTGGTCTGGAAATGAGGATTTTGTAATTAAATTTGGTAAGGGTTAACTGTGATTTTCTGCAGATCAGGCTTTATGTGGTACCTATTGAGTGCGTCAAAATGAGTCTATGTGAGGGAAAGGGTTAAGCTAGGAACCTCAAGGAAGATGTATTACAGTAATACCTGGCAGGTAACACCATTATGGTACCATAAATCATACCAGTATCTTGTTTGTTGTTGTGGTCAGTGTCATTCTTGACCTTTAGATGGTGATTACCTGTGTTTTACCTGGCATTGATTAGTTTTGTCTTGACCAGACTAACACAGGTAACACCTGTATGACAGCCATGTAGCTGCCAAAGTAGAATGATGATGTGCTCCTGCAGCAGCCTCCATCTAGCACTGACCAGGGAATTCTTCAGACATTGGATGTATGTTTTGGCAAATCTCTTAATTATCAGATCTTCTGGTGTTATCCCATCATATTAACAATCATATGGCATATTGTTTTTTGGCTCAAAATACTCCTATATTTTCTTTATAAAATCAAAGAAAATCAAAAGTTTTTCAGTTTGATAGCAAAACATTGATAGATCTTGATAGAAAAATTCCAATACATGTACATTACAGAAGTGTAAAATTCTACTTGCCCACTTGCCATGGAGGGTGAACATTTAGTGCACAGGCAAGTGAAAAATCCAATATTTATTTTAATATTACTGTAATATTAGAAATTGTAATAAGCTGTATTTTTAGGGCTGTTATTAAGTTGGAAAAAACTTGTGGCCCGACCTCATTTCCAATATTTTGAAATAAAATATATTTAATGAAACATAATTTTAGTAATTTAACAACCCTCCATAACATATCCACTGTCCAGCATTTACCCGGTACACCACCCATATATTTTGTGTCAGGCAGTTGCTAATCACAAGTTAACCCCAGAAATCTGCCATTCCCCATTCCTCATGAACATTCATAGCAGATAGTCCAAGGGCCCTTAAATTATTAAGGAAATGTGCAAAGGGGAGCAAAATATAAATTTGATTAGTATACTCACTCCATTTATTGCACCGACATGAGTATGTGATCAGAGAAAAATTCTGGTAAACCTCCATGATCAAGATTTTTACTCCCCCACATGGACTGTGTTTTTGGTCTCTCTGTCTGTCGTCTGTCACTAAACTTTAAGCCTTGACTATATAAGACTAAAGTCCTTCCACCTACAGCCTCCAAATTATGACCTTAGCCCCAAAGGGGGCATGACATATATTCAAACGTTGCGATTGTTTTATCTATTAAGACTGCAATTTCTATCAAAACTTCATGAAGGGAAGCAAAATATAACTCCTGATAATACACCTTTATTATACGAAAAATTAATTCATTATAATTATCTGCATGCATGAAAATGTCAGGAAAACTATTTGAACAGAAATGATAATTATGATCAAAATTGGGTTACAACATTTACTGACATTTTATACTTGGTAACTACGTGTTTGGGACATAAAATTACAGTTATGTCTGGGTATAGGTAAGCACTTCATAACTCTTAGCCTATGCTGAAGTAAGCTGTTTCATACAAACAGAAATTGGGGACTTTATATTACAATAAAATTAAAACAACAACAAGAAAAAGACACAACCTCACTGAAATAAGATTCAATTTGTTAACTGGATCTGATCACGTCGTATAGAGGATCGTCTCAGATTGACCTTTGTATAAGCCAATCAATTGGCGGCTACAGAGTCCTTTGGTATATCAGGGGGAAGTAACCACACCAATCTCACAATAAGGTAGAAAGATGTCTAAGTGGCTAAGTAGCTCATTCGGTTGAGAGGTAGCTCATTCGGTAGAGCATTCGCCCTGTAAGCAAAAGGCCCCGGGTTCGAGTCCCAGTCAAGCTGCACATTTTTCTCACCCTGTGACAAATGTTTTGCCAAAGTCAGTTGGAAACGCGCTATTTAACTGGTTTAAAATCTAGCACTTATTTATGCATATAAATTACTTTAAAGTTCAATCTGACGTGACCCCTAATGGGATGTTGTCAGATCCTAATCGCTGATAGTATAGGAGTGTAAATTTGGATATGATTCTAATGAGATTGAAAAAGACAGGGACCACCAGTCTTATTATCAAATCACTTTAAGACACATACATTCCTTTATCCTTCACCAGGTATTTGTTAAATGCTTTTATGCAAAGTATATTTACCAGTTTGATTTCCAAAATTGAACTTAAGTGTGAAGGTCACATTGCACAAATAGAAATTCACCTGAAAGTAACACTTGACTTTGTCACTGGAATGTGTTATTATCCCAATTGCCAGGGACACATCTTGATACAGCTGACATTTAAGGTGTGCTGTGTTGAGCTGGAAATTAACCCTTTCCCCTCATATATACTCATTTTGATGCCCTCAGTAGGTATCACATAAAGTCTGATCTGCAGAAAACCACAATTAAACATTACCAAATTTATTTACAAAATCCTCATTTCCAGACCACTGAGGAGCAGCGAACAGCATAAAACCTGATCAGCCTGCGAGTTACTCGCAGGCTGATCTGGTTTTATGCTGTTCGCATAGGTCTTTTCATGGTGTCCTCTATGAGGGAAAGGGTTAAACAAAATGTCATTCAGGATATAATTATTGACTACCAAATTTCATTCATTTTTAGCTTGACTATTCGAAGAATAAATAGAGATATTGCAATTACCAATACATAGACATGGTTAAATATGGTATTGACTTGAATCAGATCACCAAGGTAAATAAATCTTGACTGAATTTGATACAAATTAAGGCCTTTTCTTTTGCTTAGGAGTTTTGGTTAAAGGTGTTATCCATTAATTTTTTTATCCTGGAAAATAGATTGCAAAAAATACTGGGGGTAAATCAATGGTTTTACTGTTTTAATGGGTTGTCTTCAATCTTAAATACTAAATCAGATTCATGAAAATCTCAGTATGGAGCAATTAATATCATAGAGTTATTTTTTAACCCTTTCCCTCATAGAGGATACCATGAAAAGACCTATGCGAACAGCATAAAACCAGATTAGCCTGCGAGTAACTCGCAGGCTGATCAGGTTTTATGCTGTTCGCTGCTACCCAGTGGTCTGGTAATGAGGATTTTATAATTAAATTTGGTAAGGTTTAACTCTGGTTTTCTTCAGATCAGGCTTTATGTGGTACCTATTGAGTGCGTCAAAATGAAAGGGTTAAAAGAGTGATGTCTGCTTGGATCCACATATTAATTGTCAAGGTAGTGTATGGGCAGGTATAGGTATGTAGAGAGAACACAGTAGAAGAACTGAACAGTAGAATCTATATAGTATTCTGTGTGACTCACCCCTTGTAAATGAGCAGAGATTTTCTATATGTACAGTACTGATATATATGTTTATATTTATGTGCTTGTTTAGGAGTGTATTAATTAAGAAAGATATTCTAATTTATGTTTACTTGGACTTATTTGCTTGTTTATCTGTTGCTGTAAGAGTAGATTTGATTAACAAGTAAGTCATTTAAGTATATTTATGCCCCAGGTCCATTGTATTATACATGATACATGCATTGTAATTTTACTGTGTATGGTTTATTGGCTGTTAAAAGGGTTAAAGAGGAAGAGAGGGTCAGATTTTGTGATAGAAATTAAAAGCAAGCCACTGTGACTCTATATCAAGGCACCGGTATTTAGTTTCTCACTGCTTAAAAATGGGTTCGAGTCCTAGTCTGGTCATTTGGATTTTTCATTTGAGGCCAAGCCATTCAGTTGATTATGAGTTAAGACATAAAGATAGTTTCATCTGGATACTTCTCGTGCATGTCATTGAAGGTACCGGTGTTCTCAACTGATAATAGATAGATTGCATTGCATGTCAAATCACATAGTGATACTGTGGTATTCATGTCCAAAAGATTCAACTTCAAGGTACTGATAATCAGTAGTGAACATGCAGTTGTTATAAAAACCTTTTCAGCTAGTGAGGTTGATCTTTTGTTTATTACTGATGTCAGTTCCACCTATCATTCCTAGTGCAAAGTATAATACTGGAATATGTTGGAACATCTTTCATTGTTTTCATTTCTCTGAATAAAATACATCCTAAATATTTAACTTAGTGATATAAAAGCAATGTTTGTAAGTCACATATTTATGTCCATTTTGTTAGACTGATCACTAGATTGATCATATATTTATTTTTTTCTATCTTTAAGAATTGTTTACTAGCGCTATAAAGCAGCTCATTCACAGATGGTCATTGACTAAGAATTTGATTTTTAACTTTATGTGTGTATATTACGTTTATCAATACCCATCTACAGACGTGCAATGCAACCATCCATGATTGTAAAAAAATAAAACATGGGTGGTTTCCCCATCACAGGCAGTACTGTCACAGACAGTAGTGAAACTATATTTAGACTGACAAAACCTATATTAAGATTCATTCGCTTTTCCCGAATGACCAACTTCAAGGATGAATTTAAGAAATGGCAACCCTGAACTGGTGAAGACGCCATGTTGCGGGGATATTGTATTCTAAATTTAACCAATTACATTAAATGAAAATAGCATTTTCATGTGTAGTTTGACCTACTCTTTATGAGTTTAATTATCAGGAAACAAAAACTTCACTGACATGAACAAGGGAATTAGAATTTCTTTTTTTATGCTCACCGAAGGTGACGCATATAGTCGCCGCTTTGTCCGTCCGTCACACTTTCCTTGTCCGGACTATTTCTCAGGAACTAACGGCTTGAATTCAACAAAACTTTATGGGAAGCTTTATTACCAAGAGGAGATGCTCATATCGTCAGCATGACCCGATTCCTAAATTTTTTACAGAGTAATGGCCCATTGACTTTTCGGCCTATAGTACATATTGCATGATTCTTGTCCGGGCTATTTCTCAGGAACTAATGGCTTGAATTCAACAAAACTTTATGGGAAGCTTTATTACCAAGAGGAGATGCGCATATCGTCAGCATGACCCGATTCCTAAATTTTTCAAAGAGTAAAGGCCCATTTTTTGGCCTATAGTACATATTGCATGATTCTTGTCGGGCTATTTCTCAGGAACTAATGGCTTGAATTCAACAAAACTTTATGGGAAGCTTTATACCAAGAGAGATGCATATGGTCGGCTGACCGGTTACTAAATTTTTCACAGAGTTATGGCCCCTTGACTTTTTGGCCTATAGTTCATGTTGCATGATTCTTGTCCGGGCTACTTCTCAGGAACTAATGGCTTGAATTCAATGAAACTTTATGGGAAGCTTTATTACCAAGAGTAGATACGCATATCGTCGATGTGACCTGGTTCCTCAATTTTTAAGAGAGTTATGGCCCCTACTACCATGTTGTTGACTAATATTCATGTCATTTGCCTAATTTAACAGGAGATATCATTTAAACAAAACCCCACAAAATTCAATATGCTAGTAATGTCAATCATAATCATGTCAGCTAATTGTTGTTTAGGCCATTATACACTATTTCAAATATCCAGTCATATGTCAAGAGTGTTGGTTAACCTCTTTGATATGAGCACACATTGAAATGTATGACTTAATTTTTAGTAGTATAAAAACTTAAAAAAAATCAATGAAAGATCTGATGGGTAACACGTATTGTCATATTAAATAGTAAACTGTTACTAAGTCTCCAAATTAGAGTTGGTAAAACATCTCATCTGATGAGGAGAATAGATATGATTTAGGAATGGGGATTTTAACATATCCTCCCACCCATTGACCAAGGCCTTATTTGTAACAGTGACGTTCTTCGGGGAGCATCTGTCAGTTCTACTGACTTTCTTGTTTAATGTCTACCGATCATCTGTGAACAAGCTGCTTTAAGTTATATTACAGCATGACATTATACATGTATTGTTGGTGCAATTTTAGTCTAGGAATCAGATGGGTCAATTTCTTTCTCCATAGATATAGCTCTTATAGATGTTGAAAGATTAATGTGGAATAGGCATCTAGCAGATCAATATATATATATATATATATATATGTATATATGGCAGTCACAGAAGTAGGTTGACAATGTCACACTGGTAAACAATGGGCATCTAGCAACAGGTTCTGGATATAGAAAGATACATTATAGAAACTTATACATGTGTTGGGTTTGACTGATGTGGCCTTCTGTAACTCTGGAGAAGTCTTTACAAACTTGCTGTGTTTGTATATTTGGAAATATATTTTAATGGATTTATAAAATTACGTTATAATAAGTTGGAATACATCATTCTGGATCTTTAATTATATATGGATGTAAAGTAATTAAAACAGTAGGCAATTGACCTGATTGACAAAGCACAGATCTACAACAGAGGGAAAACTACCCTAGATTTTCTTTGATCATTAATTGGTCAGTAACTTTAATATTGAGGAGTATATTTAGTTGTAGAATATTTATAAATTGAAACTCACCTGCATAGCTAAGCATTAGTTTTATTCAGTTTATCTTATTATTGGTGGTAATTAAGGTTTTAAAATTAAGGAAAGTATTCAAGTTCAGTTTTTACATGAATCTTCATTTGGTAATGGGTTAAAAAGCTAATTAATGATTGCTGTGATTAATTTGATCACATAAGCACAAGCTAATGCCAGCCTCAGAGACTGGTAAATGATTACTGTTTTTTAAGAAAAATGTACAAACTTTATTTAGGGGAAAGGATGTTCATGACCTCCCCAGGCAACTGACTGGTCCATCAGAGGATCAGTTGAGAGATATTTGTAAAAGTTGTAAGAATTTGTTTCCCATTAGACGTACAATGAAAAGCTTTAATTTAAATTTTGATGACTGTTATGCATGATTAGAATATAGACTTAGGGAAAAATTTAAGCAAAGGTTATTTGCTGTTTAATTTCCATTTTCAGTGAGATATGCTATTCTATGATTAAAGATCTACATAATACGTATTTATGTGTAAACATTTCTAAATTTCACTTTTAACTTTCAGGTGTGTAGATCTGGTATGAAACTGCATAGACCTACCAGTTAGGTCTAAATCAGAGGCCAAAAATAGTTTGTTGTTGAATCAATAGTCTTAATGGGGCACGAACTTAATCTCTTGGCACAACTTCAACTTAGCTGGGAAAGTTTTGTTAACATTTGTAATGTTGTTGGCCTTTTCATACATGGCTGCAGATATGAATATGAATTTTGTTTTAATTAATCTGAAGTTTAAAGTCAGCATAATTATAATCTGTATTTAAAGTTATTTCTTGTTTGCTCTGTACATTTAATTTTTAACCCTTTCCCTCATAGAGGAAACCATGAAAAGACCTATGCAAACAACATAAAACCAGATCAGCCTGCGAGTAACTCGCAGGCTGATCTGGTTTTATGTTGTTCGCTACTCCCCAGTGGTCTGGAAATGAGGATTTTGTAATTAAATTTGGTAAGGTTTAACTGTGGTTTTCTGCAGATCAGGCTTTATGTGGTACCTGTTGAGTGCGTCAAAATGAGTCTATATGAGGGAAAGGGTTAAGAAGTTCTACATTATTGTGTGAGAAATAAGACAGCAAGAAATGGACATGGATGTAATTTTGTAAAGACTTGCTTAAATTAGCTTAATCCACTTTTACTTCAATTGTAATGGATATCAACTGGAGTTATTTCTGGCTTTAAGTAAGACTACTTGCAGTAATTGAGAGAGATGTATAACCTCCCCGGCAATTTAAAGTGTACATGATTTGTGTGTGTTTTGTCGGGCCCACAGTCTGTCCAGTGGTTTATTTGCACTGTCAGTCTTTGAAATGGATTTTGGACGAACAAGCACAAAACCTTAATTACTACTAAATTGTTAAATAGAACTTGCAGTAATCCCGACTAAAATTACAAATTTGAACATGCCAGAAGGGCCTTCTTTGTAAAATACTAGTCTTGAGCTTGCAGGCTTGTAATAATTTTGATCATTGTGGTGGAGTAATGTATGTATTAACCCTTTCCCCCATAGAGGAAACCATGAAAAGACCTATGCGAACAGCATAAAACCAGATCAGCCTGCGAGTAACTCGCAGGCTGATCAGGTTTTATGCTGTTCGCTGCTCCTCAGTGGTCTGGAAATGAGGATTTTGTAATTAAATTTGGTAAGGTTTAACTGTGGTTTTCTGCAGATCAGGCTTTATGTGATACCTATAGAGGGCGTCAAAAGGAGTATATATGAGGGAAAGGGTTAAAGTTATATTTAGTTCCTAGTGTTAGTTCTCAGTAGTTTCATCTCAGGTTTGGTGCAGCTATTGCCATTATGTCTGACATACAGTTACATAAGGATTTATACATTCCTGGTGTACATGGTAGGATAATGTGACTCAGGGTGTGATGTCATACCACTTAATTGTTTATCATAGGCAGCACTGCATTTGTCTCAGGTTGATTAAGTTCATAAAAATGTCATAAAATAATCAGTTCTGTTAGACTCAGAAGCAAGCAAACTTACACACAAAAAGAAATTTTGCATTCATCTTTCAGATAGGATGCTCATAGAAAGAAGAGACAATTGAGATATCTGTTACATACAATATGCAATTATTTTGATTGACACTGTGTACCACTTCACTCCGGATTTAAGTGCTGACTGTGACCTCTAGGGAGTATTCATTCCTTGATTAACAAAAGCAATTCTGATTGAATAGTAAACTCCAAGCAGCCGACACATTCTGTTGTTCTGTTTGGTATACTACATGTGTAGGATATTGAGGACAGACCACATAAGAAACAGTTCTGTTTGGTATACTACATGTGTAAGATATTGAGGACAGACCACATAACCAACAGTTCTGTTTGGTATACTACATGTGTAAGATATTGAGGACAGACCACATAACCAACAGTTCTGTTTGGTATACTACATGTGTAAGATATTGAGGACAGACCACATAACCAACAGTTCTGTTTGGTATACTACATGTGTAAGATATTGAGGACAGACCACATAACCAACAGATCTGCTCATGATCTGTTGATATTCATGTACAAATTTATGAATTGATGAATATTCCGTTATTGAACTTTAAATGTTATTTCAAACAAAGGCTTATTTGAAGTACAGTATAGTCTGCAATACAATAATCTAGGCTCTTGGTAGGAGTTGTCTGATCTGGGTCCTCAGTGTTTGCTTCAGCACCAAAACACATATACATGAGTTAAAAGGTTAACCTATAGCGAGGAGAGGCTAAGTGAATATTAGAAGACTGTTACCACTTGGCCACAGTGGCCCCCAGATATGTAAGTGGTAAAGAGTAAAGATATTTGTGATGTGGCTTGGCGCAGTCACTGCTCAATTATTATGTTATGTATGCAGCATCCCCCATTGATTGCAGGCCATTGACGTGTACTGCCCGCTACAGCACCATCTGTTCATGATTGGTTCACAATGCACTTGTTTGGTGATGTCTGAACTTACATCTATGGCTAGATAAACCTCGTTTCCCTCCACTGATAGCCAGTTTCTTTTTCACAATTTTCAGGTCATTGAACTAAAGGATCAATTTAATCAGGATAGCTGATTTTGAAATAATTTACCAGTGTATTGTACATTTAACAAAGGCAACCCTGTTTTAGACGAGAATCAGACTCAGATTATACTTTCGGTATTTGGTAATACTCTTGAGAGTTGAGAATGGTGGGATCGCTATTAGTCCATTTCCAGGCTTGTACTAAACTTGGTTTTAGATGTCATGTATCTATGTCCGATCATCATCACTGATAACAATAAAAATTAAGAGCTTATTGTAATAATTGTAAGCAAGCTTTTAAATTTTTGTAGTCATTATTGGTATATTTAAAGTTTCTTTATCTGGCATGGTAATGTCAGTGACAAAACTGTTTTAGCTTAATTTCTCAGTTTTCATGTGAAATTCAAAATGTATTACCTTTATAAGTCAGGTTATTCATGTTCTAAATATCACTGCATGCTTGTTGACCATGTTCTTTTTTGCCATAGCAACAGTTACATTAAATCATTACTTTGCTCTTTATTTTGACCCACAACAGGTAAAGTAGGGTAAATATAAAGAAGTATTAACCCTTTCCCTCATAGAGGACACCATGAAAAGACCTATGCGAACAGCATAAAACCAGATCAGCCTGCGAGTAACTCGCAGGCTGATCAGGTTTTATGCTGTTCGCTGCTCCTCAGTGGTCTGGAAATGAGGATTTTGTAATTAAAATTTGGTAAGGTTTAACTGTGGTTTTCTGCAGATCAGGCTTTATGTGATACCTATTGAGGGCGTCAAAATGAGTATATATGAGGGAAAGGGTTAAGCTGGCACCCTTCCCGTGGGCAGTTTGTAATGAGCAGTAGGTGGAGATCAGTCTTGTCACAACAAAGGTGATGCCCCTATATCCTAGGTAGAGGAAAAGCCATCAAAGTATAGTTCTTAATGTTTCACATAAGCCATTTTACACCATGGTTCATCATTAAACAGATGGAAAACAGTGATGTTCTTCTCTGAAAGGTTTTACAGTGAAACCTCTTGATGTAAAGGTACTTAGGAAGGAAGAAATTCCTACTTGCCTTATTGGTCAGTTCCTTTCTAGTTCTCATATGATGATGGAATATATTAGATTAAAATCTCCTTAAGTCTTAAGGGTTCTTTTAAGCTCACCTGAGCACAACGTGCTCAAGGTGAGCTTTTGTGATCACGCTGTGTCCGTTGTGTGTCATCAACAATTTGTTTTAAACGACATCTCCTCTGAAACTGTTGTGGACAGAATTTGATTAAACTTTGCAGGGATGATCCTTGGGTGAACTTTCAAAAAGTTGCTAAAATAAACATGATCCATGTAGAACTGGTTGCCATGGCAATGGAAAGAAAAAAATATGAAAACTTTAAAAATCATCTCCTTCAAAATTACTGGCTAGATTTCAGAATGTTTTAGTACCGATGTTCCTTGGGTAACCCTCTACCAAGATTGCTAAAATTATTCTGATCCGTATAAAAACATGGCCGCCTGGCAGGGGCAGGGCTAATTTGCCTTATATGTATATAGTGAAATCTTTAAATGACATCTCCTCTGGAACTGCTAGACAGAATTTAATAAAACTTGGCAGGGATGATCCTTGGGTGAAATTTGCTAAAATACCATGGCAGTGGAAAGAAAAAAAAAACTTGAAAAAACTTGAATAATCATCTCCTTTAAAACTACTGGCCAGATTTCAAAATGTTTTCAAAATGTTTTAGTACAGATGTTCCTTGGGTAACCCTATACTCAGGTTGGCCAGGGTTTTCGATGATGCACAAAATTGTGCGTTTTGACGCAAAATAATATGAAATGACCCCCATGTTGAATGCTAGTGCGCCGTCAATGACGCATTTTCAAAACCAGGTTCTAAATATAAGACACATTCGATTGATATCAAATAGCTGTCAGTTTAAACCTTCTATATTTGTTTCCTTTATTCTGGAAACAACATGTGACGTTCCAGATGCATGTTCATTTTATTATACCCCCACAAATGAAATTTGGGGGGGTATATAGGAGTCACCCTGTCCGTCGGTCCGGCGGTCCAGCGGTTGGTCTACAAATATTTGTCCGGAGCATTTCTCCAAAACTACTGTACCTATGTTGATGAAACTTCATAGGTAGATAGACCTTGATGAGAGGAAGTGCAGTGCATAAGAACCATAACTCTGCATGTATTTTGAAAGGAGTTATTGCCCTTTGTCATTTTTAATCTTTTGATTTTGTCCGGACCATAACTCCAATACTAAAGTAGCTAGGTTGATGAAACTTCATATGTAGATTGATCTTGATGAGAAAAAGTGCAGTCCACAAGAACCATAACTCTGCATTTATTTTGAAAGGAGTTATTGCCCTTTGTCATTTTTAATCTTTTGATTTTGTCCGGAGCATAACTCCAATACTAAAGTAGCTAGGTTGATGAAACTTCATATGTAGATTGATCTTGATGAGAGGAAGTGCAGTGCATAAGAAAACCACAATGTAAATTCTTAAAGACAGGTTTTTGCAAACAATAAATATGGATGTGAACCATAATTAGACTGCATTTTTATTCTCCTCAGCTACAGATCTTGGGGGCAAATTGTTTTCTTCTGTGTGTCTGTATGTGTGTCTCTCTGTCTATCTGTCTGTCTGTCAAAACTTTTTAGCATTGTCCAAAACTTTTGAACCATTGCTCACACTAACTTTAAACCTTACATACATGTAGTCTTTCACTCATGCAAACTTTTGAAACTGTATTCCTACACATGACAGACTTCCGATGTGGGTATTGATCACCTTTAGTGATAATATATTTTTATGGTATGCTTATAAGCCCAAATCCTATTTGTGAACATTCGTTTTATGTGTCATGTGAATACATCCTGTGTCAAAGATGGGGGTGGGGGTATGAATCACCTTCAGTGATAGTTCTAGTTTTTTCTGCTTTGCTCTGAATAACAGATCAAGATATAGGACTTACCGTTTCTTAAAATAGAACCTGGACTGCCGGCATTGCATACAATGATGACCTCACGTCGTTGTCGTCCCGAATATTAGGCTGTCTGTTTACGTGCATGGAAGCATGTTTTTATTTATGAAAACTAGACTTACTTTGATTTTTTCTCACCATATATGGCCCTTTTATATATTTGGATAAATTTTATCACAGAAAAATTCTCCCTTTATAAATTAGTTTGATGTTCCGATAAGTTTCTGTATAACTTAGTTCCAACCAATGATGGAGAGTTGTTGCATAGCATTCGGATCATCCAAATGCTGCAACAATGGTGCAAGTTTTTCTTTTCAAAAGAGAACTCGGAAACGGACAATGCCGATCGTCCTAAACTAAACAGTTATTTTACTTTAATTTTATTTTCCAATGTTTCCATTTAAACAGGTTTTATATAACAGACACAGTGCAGGTATTAAGTTTTATTATTATTATTATTACCTAGCTGCAAGCTTGTCCCCCTAAAATTTCAAATGACCCCTAAATCAAATGTTTGAGGGGACACATGTCCCCAAAATGAAAATGTATATATTTAACCCTGGTTAGCGATTCAGGGCCTCTATGGCCCTCTTGTTTATTCTATTGATATGCAGGGCTGCCTCTGGGACATTGTTGCATATGTTTTCTGGGTTGGACCAGTACTTTTTGCCTGGGAAGGTCATGAAAAATTCTTGCCCTCCATAGGAGTTTGGACCCACAACCTTTGGATCTGTAGTTCTGAAAGTTACCACTGGACCATGGCACTTTGTGACACATTCTCAGCTTTCAGGAATCATTAGCTTCAAGATTGCCTTTTATTGACATATAGGTTGATTCATAAGATGTGGTATTATTTTACTGGACTCTGTTTATTATTCCAGCTTTCAGTGAGAGTAAATTTGAATGGCTATAGACTTTGATACTGCAGTTTAATAGGCAGTCATAATCTGGTGAGACTAACAAGGATGAATGATTGTACATGTGGAGCTTAGAGGCTTAGATATTTTATAAAATGGTGAATCTTTAAGATTCTACCAAGGTTAATAAGCCAATCCTCAGATGTTTCTTGATTACAGCCCCAAGCCTAGCCAGGAATTTAGCCTTTACGATCATCTAATACCTGCATGAGACAGAAATAATTGTGTAAATCCATGTATATTTATAAAGTCTGCATGATAGAGCCAAAATTAGTGTTCTGCCAAATTATGAAAGAATAATTAATACTAAAATTCTCTTTCATCCATGATAATTGGAAGTATTACTAACACTTCTTTGCATAGTTTCAAGATGAACAAAACAACATTGTTTAGCTCACTATTCTATACCCTATAGAAGCTTAACAATGCTTTGGCTGAGTTGACTTGTTGTTTTTGTGGTCTGGCAGAAAAATATAACTGCCGAGTGTTAATTTGTTATTGATCAGGAATGGACTGGTCATCAGTTTTGTCATCCTCCTGGGACCCCTGGTAATGTTTCTGGTGCTGGTCGAACATTGCCGGATGATTCACAGGTCTGATTTCTTACATTATCACCAGAAGATGACTATGTGTTAATGCATCTCCAGTAATGATGGTAAAGCAATAACCCCTGTCTTAGTCGCCACTGATACTTTCCTTGTGGTTGTTAATGTGAGAGAAAGAATTGATAGCAACCCTTGACAATGGCCATAAAACATGTCAGAAAACTAGGGATGGTGTCTTCCTTTCCTTAAATATTCTATTTAAAATGACGCAACTTATGGTCAGCTGTAACAATATTTTATCAGCATGCATTCTGTCTTTTTGTGCATTGAATTTTCATTATTGTGTTTTAATGTCCCATTCTTTATTCCATAGTGTATGTATACCTTTAAAATCATCATTATATACTTTCTTTTTAAAGGATTTTGTTTTTAAGAATCTGTTTTAATTGCTTTTTAGCTCACCTGAGCACTTGTGCTCGGGTGAGCTTTTGTGATCGCCTTTTGTCCGTCGTGCGTCGTCAGGCATCCGTCGTCCGTCGTCAACAATTGCTTGTGAACACTCTAGAGGCCACAGTTTTGGCCCAATCTTCATGAAACTTGGTCAGGGTGTTTGTCTACATGATATCTCAGATGGGTTTGAAAATGGGTCATGTGGGGTCAAAATCTAGGTCACCAGGTCAAATCTTAGAAAAACCTTGTGAACACTCTAGAGGCCACAGTTTTGGCCCAATCTTCATGAAACTTGGTCAGGATGTTTGTCTACATGATATCTCGATGGGTTTGAAATGGGTCATGTGGGTCAAAACTAGGTCACCAGGTCAAATCCTGAAAAACCTTGTGAACACTCTAGAGGCCACAGTTTTGGCCCAATCTTCATGAAACTTGGTCAGGGTGTTTGGTCAAATCTGAAAAACCTTGTGAACACTCTAGAGGCCACAGTTTTGGCCCAATCTTCATGAAACTTGGTCAGGATGTTTGTCTACATAATATCTCAGATGAGTGCGAAATCGGGTCATGTGGGGTCAAAAACTAGGTCACCAGGGCAAATTTTAGAAAAATCTTGTGAACACACTAGAGGCCTACATTTTTTTCCCAGTCTTCATTTAACTTGATATGAATGATGACTGCATGAATTCCCAGTTGAGTGCAAATTCAGGTAGGATCAAAATGTAGGCCACTTAGTCAAATGTTAGAAAAACACTTTAGATGCCACATTTTTTGTCATTTTGCCTAACACAGCCATCTTAATCAGTTGAGCGACACAGGGCCATCTGGCCCTCTTGTTATTAAGATTGTGAATAGGATTTCTTTTCTGGTGTATCAATTGAAAAGTGAGATATCCAAATACTATTCAGAATAATATCTTCTTCAGCTTTCCATGGAATGGTTTATACAGAGGCCAAGTATTTCTGATCCTGTAACTTCCCCTTGATCTTAATTGCCACTTGAGTGAAGTGAATCAACTGATAAACAGCAGTCATATGTTCAAAGTGCTTACATCCGACCACAATTACTCACTGCTCATATCATGGGGAAAATACTAGTAATTGCTTATATGAATTGACTTTGATTTGACTTTTATAAAACGGACCTAAACTAAAAGGACATGTTACATTTTTAGATGAGATTAGCTATACATTGAAGTTTAGGGTTAATAGCTCTGTTAGAACCTGGTTTAGATGCATTACTGAGTGCAATGTTTCCTAGAATAAAGAGGCCCCCTTCTGTCTCATAAGAACTAAAATAATATAGCAAATTTAATATGTTTTTACTGGTCTCACTCCTCTACTGATGTTTATACCGGAGGGGTCCATAGGTTTGCTTGTTCGTCTGGATGTCTGGAAGTCTGTATCCATTGATTACTTAAAAACCGTTTAAGATGATTTTATGAAACTTGGTATATGAATAGATGGTAGTGTGGAGATTCTGCATGTCACTTTGCTTGTTTTCTTGGACCAAAATTCTGTGGTTGCAATGGTAACAGAAAAATTATGCACCTCACCAATAGGGGAATCATGTGTTTGCATGCAACACCAGTTAGGTACTTGTTCATTATAGTCATTGTAATTGTCTTCTCTAAATTTTAGAAATAGTTCTAGATCTGTAAGATGGTCCATCACATTCTGACATGTTGTAACAGGAGGGATTTATATATGTTTCAGAGGCCAACTGGAATGTAGACTCTGCCTACAGGATGTACAAAAACAATCAACTTGACCAGCAGGGCTTCCGTAAGGGCACCCAGAATGTGACCAACCGATTTTCTGAGCCTATTGTGCCCATGTCTCGTCCAACAGTCCACACTCATGGGGTCACAGGTCTGAAACCCGTGGTGGAGTACCCGGCTGGCTACGGAGCAGTAATGATGGGGACTGGACCAGCGGTGGGCTCAAACTATCATCCAGCCTTTCTACCACCACAAACAGTGCCAAAGTTCCCCGTAGAACTTCCCAGGGAGAGGATTATTCCAATAGAGGTAACATGTTTTGTGATATAGTGGTTCTGATAATGTCATGTTAGGGAGGGTACTCATGTATTGTAGGTGTTTTTGTGTCCTGAGATCACCTCATAAGCCATGATTTGATCTATGTTACACTTGCATTCACATGATTATAGAAATGGATCAACACTTAATCGAGTTTGGAAAAGAGAAGCTTAGTGCTTTGTTGCTGTGAAGATTAACATTTTTGCCATCTTGCTCAGTGTGAGGGGTCCAAAAAGTGTCTCATATTGTGACTTTATGTCTTGAGTTTCACCGGAATGCCCCCATCACATTTGCATAAATTTGTACATTGAAATACAAGTTTGCATCAGTTTCTTTGCAGTATTGGTTTTTGGCTTTTGCATAACACTGTGTATGTATTTGCATAAGACCTCCTGACTGTGGTACACCATGTATTTGACATGCTGGTGTATTGGCCTGTTGTATGATGTTTACCTCAGAAAAATGTGTTGAACTGCAGGCACTGCTGGCTCTTGATTAAAATGTGATTCATCTAATTATCATATGTAAATTGTCAGATTGTTTTGTTAGATCTGCATATTTATAAATACAAAAAATTCCTTTGAAAGATTTGTTACAATAATTTATGGGTCAGTACCTGGCCTTGTCATAGCAAAGTTGTTAAAAAATGGTATAGGTATAATTCCCTTGCTTAGCGCTCAACATATAAGGGTAGGTCCAGGACTGGTTAGCCTGGTGTCAGGATAATGTGATAGGGTGTGGTATCATGCCACATGTCTATGGCGTGATACTGCATTGTAGCAGCACTATATCTGTCTCAAATTGAAATAGTCTCTAAATGACTGAAATACTGTCGGTGGGACAATAAACCCAACAAACAAACAAGCATATTATTGAGTCAAGGCAGTGTTACGGGAGTATTTGTCACCTCCAGTGATAGCACTAGTTAATGTAAAGAGATCCATGTTTGGCAATTTTTTTAAAAAAAATACTTTCATGCTTAATTTTTTCAGCATGGTTTTTTTGTCATGAATTTGCACATGAGTGTTTTGAATGTCTGAGTCACATGAGAATGACCTCCTCATGTTGGTGTCTCATTGCATAAGAATGCTTTGTACTTAATCAACTGGTTGATCCTTGTCTGATTCAGATTGAATCCCGGCGTGTTGGTCATGTGCCAGTGTCTAGTGTCCCTCCTCCTACCTCAAAAAAGCCAGTTGTGCCCAGCAAGCCAGATACTGGAAATGCACAGGCAAGGGGAATAACTCATATGTCCCCGGTCAAAGGAGATCACTTCCCTAAACCTCAGTCCTACTCGGTGCCTATCAGAAGTGAGGGTATTCCATGTCAGCAGGTTCAAGATGATAACTCCTCTTTGATACGGATTGGTCCAGCCAAGGGAGATAAATATCCCCCTCCTAAGGGAGATAATTCATCACAACATACAGTAGTGCAGGGGACCCGGCAGTCACAGGAAGAGAATCACACACAACCTACCTCTAGTATGTGTTTTTCTTCTGGTATATGTTTATGTACAATACATTGAAGTAAATTATACTATCTTCATAGACCTTTATACATGTTCAGCTAAGAAGTATATCTCCTGGTACTAGTTCCTATATCTTTACTCTGTGTTTTTTTTGTTTTTTTTTTATGCCCCCCTTCGAAGAAGAGGGGGTATATTGCTTTGCTCATGTCGGTCGGTCGGTCCGTAGGTCCGTCGGTCTGTCGGTAGACCAGACCTTGTCCGAGTGATAACTTAAGTTCTATTTGACCTTTAAGTCTCAAACTTCATGTGGTTGTTGCTCATGATTAGTAGATGACCCCTATTGATTTTGGTGTCATTACCTCAAAGGTCAAGGTCACAAGGTCACATGTTGTTTATGTATAATACCAGACCTTGTCCGAGTGATAACTTAAGTTCTATTTGACCTTTAAGTCTCAAACTTCATGTGGTTGTTGCTCACGATTAGTAGATGACCCCTATCGATTTTGGTGTCATTACCTCAAAGGTCAAGGTCACATGTTGTGTATGTATGATACCAGACCTTGTCCAAGTGATAACTTGAAGTTCTATTTGACTTTTAAGTCTCAAACTTCATGTGGTTGTTGCTTATGATTAGTAGATGACCCCTATTGTTTTTGGAGTCACTTGGTCAAAGGTCAAGGTCAAAGTGACCTTCATTTACTGGGCTTGATTTTGAAAATTGTGACAAAGCTGTTTCCGATCAATAACTTGAGAACGCCTGGGCCTAGGAACTTCAAACTTAGTATGGAGATTGGTCATGATCAGAAGATGAACCCTATTGATTTTTGGGGTCCCTAGATCAAAGGTCAAGGTCACAGTGACCTTGATTTACTGGGATTTTATGTTAAAATGGTGACCAAACCATTTCCGATCAATAACTTAAGAACGCCTGGGCCTAGGACTTCAAACTTTGAAATTACCAAACCCTTTTTTTGGGGTAGGTAAAGGTCAAGGTCACTGTGACATTGAATGCCGAGATAGATTCTGATCAAAATGGGTTCTGGTCAAATCTTTTTCACCAGATTTTTTTTCAGCATTTTCACCTTTACTGGATGCAATATACAAGGTAAAACTCAAATGAGTTAGCAGTGTTAATAATTATCAGTAGTAAACCTTCATCAAGATAAGTTCTGAACTTTGTAACATATCCACATTATAAAGCCAAACATCATACATATAATATAGCCATATAAATATTATGGCATATGAGGGGGGCATATATGTTTTACAAACATTTGTTGTTTTTTGTTTTTTTTGGTCAAAATATACAGAGAATATAGGCGGCATTCCCCACTGCCTGGAATATATATTTTTCCCTACTTTTTTTCTTCAATTTCCCCCTCCATGAATATGAGTTTACATACCATATTGTGTGCATGGACTCACTGCTGTTGTTAAATGTTATATTTTTAGCTCACCTGAGCACAAAGTGCTCAAGGTGAGCTATTGTGATCGCCCTGTGTCCGGCATCGTGCGTCGTCAACAATTTTCTTTAAACGACATCTCCTCTGAAACCGCTGGACAGAATTTAATGAAACTTGGCAGGAATGTTCCTTGGGTGAGGCTCTACAAAAGTTGCTAAAATACAGTTGATCCATGAAGAACTCTGGTTGCCATGTCTACAAAAACAGGGACTTTGGATTTTTCATGTGAGGAAGCCTTCCAGCTGGCTTGCGGTAGGTCAGTGGTTCTACCCGCGTTCCTCTGTGTATTCGGGGTCTTCCTCCACGTGTAATTAGCTGGACGTCGCTATATGATTGAAATACTATCGCAGCGACGGTAAACCCCAATACAACAACAACAACAAAAAGAAAAAAAATATGAAAACTTTAAAAATCATCTACTTCAAAACTACTGGCTAGTTATGTCGGGGGTTATGCCCCTTTCAATGCTAAAAAGGCTATATTTCACATTGTTTGCCTTCTAGCATTTTTATTTCTTAACCAATCATCTCTAATGTTAAGTGTCATAAAATTTTGAATTTTGGCTGATATTTGCCCTTTAGGACAGGAGTTATGCCCCTTTTGAAATGATAAAAATGGCTTATTTGGCTTTGTTTGCACTCTAAGTAATTTCTGAAAACCTCAAATTTCACTGTTTACGCCTCAGCATCTCTATTTCTAAAGCAGTATGTTTAGCATGTTTGGCATTGAGGGCTATTTATCTCAGGTGAGCGATTTAGGGCCCTCATGGCCCTCTTGTTAATAAAACAGTAAACATGTTATATCAACATAATTTTACTTCCTTGCATGCAATAAAACTTCATTAATAAGAGTAAAATACAACAAAATGCCTAAATTATAAATAGTAGAAAAATTCTCCTAATAGTTTGTTCTATACTTTACCATAGGAAAATGGAGCAAATTACTTTTTTAAGTTTTCAGGGGAGATAACTCATGGCAACAAAATAATTAAGGCAAGGTAATAAAAGAACTTCTATCACTTGGAATAACATGTCAATTTGCCCCTAAGATTACCATTGTTTGACATTTTAAAAGCTTATATACATGTGTATTGTTAAGTCATATGCATGGCTTTGATGGCATTGATTGCTATAGGATGGGAAGACCTTCATTATTTTGTAAAACAAGAAAGGAAGAAGATTGTTCCTATCTAATTTTAAAGTATTACTCAGTTAAAAGTATTTTAGGTGGAATGGAGACTGCTGATTGTAAAGCTGGAACCTGGTGCAATAAGGTCATTCCATGTTGTCACTCAGCAAAGACAGTGTTATTGGTTCTGGTATAGCACATTCACTTGCTGCTTGCCACATAAGGATAGCTCCAGGATTGGTTGTTCCAGGGTCGGAATAATGTGACTGAATATGGCATTGTGCTCCTTGTTCTTCTGTGTTATGTATCACTGTGAAGCAGTACTATACAAACAACTATCTCAAAGACAGAGTCTATTAAACAGCAAAAATATTATAGGTCAGAAATTTAACTCGGCAGTGACATATAATCAGAGAATTCCTCTTCTCCCAGACCCTTGGAAAATGAATTCCATTATGTTTCTTTTTGTAACCAGCTGTCACCTGTGTTCCCATCCTCATTATGTGAAGAAAAAATCTTAGACAATCTTAAAGGGTTGATAAGCTTTAGTAACCTAGTAATATAGTGCTGCCACACTGCAGTATCATGCTACATGTCTACAGCATGATACAGCATGATACTGCAGTGTGGCAGCACTATATCTGTCTCAAGTAGACATCGTCTCTAAATATCTTGGACGTTAAATCCAACAAATGTTCAATTGAAGCACAGAGGTTAATTTACCGTTCAATCTGTTTATTTGGTTAATGATACTGTAATATGAAATAAAAGGAAAATTGAGTGCCGAAACTTTCCTGACAATGGCTTGATCATCATCTTCTTACCTACAGCTCCAAAGCTTTTAAAGCGTGGCATATCGAAGATATCCCAAAATGCCATGCTTGTTGACGAGGAGCGAAAGAATGTCCTGCATGACATTGTAGAGGATTGCCATGACAACATGTACGTCCAGACATTTGTCCTGCCTGATGTAACGGGCTACTCTGAAGACTTCAGGGCTTTTCTGGAAAAGGACCTCATCGAAACCTCCACTCTTGTGTCCTTGGAACAGGCAGGTGAGGGTCTCAGAATGTCTTGCATGGGAAAGTTTTCCTGAATTTCAGGATTTACAAGTTTCCAAATGATTTATTCTATATAAAAACTATATTAAAAATTGTTAAAATCAGAATTTCAGGGTTTTTTTTAGTTGTTTTTCTTAATTTCAAACTTTTAACCATGGTCTTGGTGTAGATGTGATAACAATACACTATTTGATCTTGACTCAGCTATTACAATACATCATATCATGAATTTGCACCCTCATATAATCCTGCTTTGTTTCATATTTGTTAAGTATTAATGTTTGTTTGAATGTACTGATTATTTTATATATATGTAAAGTAGAAAATCTACTATCTTTGCTTTTTAAAAATATTTTTTTTTATGTGAGTCATACATTTTTTAGCTCACCTGAGCACAACGTGCTCATGGTGAGCTTTTGTGATCGCCTTTTGTCTGTCATCCGTCCGTCCGTGCGTGCGTCTTGCATCAACTTTTTGTTTAAACAACTTCTCCTCCTAAACCACTGGATGGATTTTGACCAAACTTCACAGGAATCATCCTTATTATGACCTTTATCAAAGTTCTTCAAATTATTTTGATTGGGTGAATAAGTAGGTCACAGGAGCTGAAAATAGATTTTTAAAATGCAATCTTAGAAAATCTTCTCCTGCAAAACTGTTAGGCCTACAGCGTGTAGAATTGTCTTAAAAACCTTTACAAAAGTTGTTCAAATCATGGCCCTTGGGTGAAAATAAGCCCTGCCCTAGGGGTCACTTGATTTTACATAGGAAAAATAGAAAAATCATCTCCTGAAATACTGCAAGGCTTAGAGCTTGGATATTTGGTATGTAGAATTGTCTTGTGAACTACTACAAAAGTTGTTAAAATAATGACCTTTCCAAAGTTTGTTTTTAATCATGGCCCTGTGTCAAAATTGGTCCCACTTTAAGTATGTTCATATTATAAACCATTGAAAGCAATATTTCTCAGGTGAGCGATTAAGGGCCATCATGGCCCTCTTGTTTGTTAAATATTTTGATATATTTCTTTGTTAAATATTTTGATTATGATTATGATTGTAGGTCGCTTAAACTGGTGGGCGGAGCTTGGTGTGTGTCAGAGATTGTTGCCAATGGCAACCTCAGGAGATGGAAACTGTTTACTTCATGCAGCATCGCTGGGTAAACTTCTTGTTACACACTATACATTCCCTTCATTTATATCATCAAAATCACTCCTGTTTGATACAGGTCAGTAAAATATGATATGCTTGATGGGTGTATTTGACATTTTTTTATGTTTGGTGGTATTTGACATTAAAGTTTCTCTTATTTGATGGTATAACAGTATTAATATCTGGAAGTATACAACAGTTCTCATGTTTGATGTATACAACAGTGCTTATGTTTGATGTTATACAACAGTTCTCATGTTTGATGGTATACAACAGTGCTCATGTTTGATGTTATACAACAGTGCTTATGTTTGATGTTATACAACAGTTCTTATGTTTGATGTTATACAACAGTGCTTATGTTTGATGTTATACAACAGTGCTCATGTTTGATGTATACAACAGTGCTTATGTTTGATGTTATACAACAGTGCTTATGTTTGATGGTATACAACAGTGCTTATGTTTGATGTTATACAACAGTGCTTATGTTTGATGGTATACAACAGTGCTTATGTTTGATGTTATACAACAGTGCTTATGTTTGATGGTATACAACAGTGCTTATGTTTGATGTTATACAACAGTTCTTATGTTTGATGGTATACAACAGTGCTCATGTTTGATGTATACAACAGTGCTCATGTTTGATGTATACAACAGTGCTTATGTTTGATGTTATACAACAGTGCTTATGTTTGATGTTATACAACAGTTCTTATGTTTGATGTTATACAACAGTGCTTATGTTTGATGTTATACAACAGTTCTCATGTTTGATGGTATACAACAGTGCTTATGTTTGATGTTATACAACAGTTCTCATGTTTGATGGTATACAACAGTGCTCATGTTTGATTGTATACAACAGTGCTCATGTGATGGTATGCAACAGTACTCATGTATTGATAATATATATCAGTGCTTATTTTGAATGGTATATAATGTATGTTGTAGCCATGTGGGGTATCCATGATCGCCAGCTGATGTTGAGGAAGGCCCTGTACGACACGCTTACCAAGAAGTATTACCGCCAGGCTCTGTATAGACGCTGGCGCTGGGAACAAACCCAGGGCAACAAGCAGGTAAACACTTCTAGTCTCTATAATATCAGACTCAGATATGACCTTTGACTCTTCATATAGAGTTTTAAAGCTAATTGCTATGAATATTTTCTTATGATTTTCCCTTATCTTCTTTTTTATAGTTATTTTCCATGCCACATTGGGTTGCATAAAGACTACTTCTACAATATTAATGATAGGTCAGTATGCCCTGGTTTCATGTTCTTGAAACATAAAACTGTACTTGAGTACCATTTTCATGCTCAAACTCAAGGTATGGCTCTTTATTAGCTCACCTGAGCATAGCTCAGGGTGAGCTTTTGGGATACTTGATTGTCCGTCGGCCGTCGTCCGTCAACAATTTGATGTTTACACACTAGAGGCCACAATTTTGATCCAATCTTCCTCAAACTTGGTCAGAATGTTTGTCTTGATGATATCTTGAACCCTTTCGAAAATGGGTCAGGTTGGATCAAAAGGTAGGTCAGTAGGTCAAATCTTAGAAAAATCTTGTAGTCCGTCAACAATTTTGATGTTTACACACTAGAGGCCACAATTTTGATCCAATCTTCCTCAAACTTGGTCAGAATGTTAGTCTTGATGATATCTTGAACCCTTTCGAAAATGGGTCAGGTCGGATCAAAAAGTAGGTCAGTAGGTCAAATCTTAGAAAAATCTTGTTTACACACAAGAGGCCACAATTTTGATCCAATCTTCCTCAAACTTTATTCAGAATGTTTGTCTTGATGATATCTTGAACCCTTTCGAAAATGGGTCAGGTTGGATCAAAAAGTAGGTCAGTAGGTCAAATCTGAGAAAAATCTTGTTTACACACTAGAGGCCACAATTTTGATCAAGTCTTCCTCAAACTTGGTCAGAATGTTTGTCTTGATGATATCTTGAACCCTTTCGAAAATGGGTCAGGTTGGATCAAAAAGTAGGTCAGTAGGTCAAATCTTAGAAAAATCTTGTTTACACACTAGAGGCCACAATTTTGATCCAATCTTCCCCAAACTTGGTCAGAATGTTAGTCTTGATGATATCTTGAACCCTTTCGAAAATGGGTCAGGTTGGATCAAAAAGTAGGTCAGTAGGTCAAATCTTAGAAAAATCTTGTTTACACACTAGAGGCCACAATTTTGATCCAATCTTCCTCAAACTTGGTCAGAATGTTGTCTTGATGATATCTTGAACCCTTTCGAAAATGGGCTGGGCTGGACCGAAAAGTAGGTCAATAGGTCAAATCTTAGAAAAATCTTGTTTACACACTAAAGGCCACAGTTTTGATGCAATCTTCCTCAAACTTGGTCAGATTGTTTGTCATGATGATATCTCGAACCAGTTTGAAAATGGGTGGGGCTGGATAGAAATGTAGGTTTTCCATATCTTAATTCTAAAGCAATCTGTTTTGTACAGGCAATGAATGATACTTTTCTCAGGTGAGCGATCTAGGGCCATCTTGGCCCTCTTGTATACAATAGGGATTTTAATGACATTTAAAAGCCTGAGACTGTACTTGCCTTTAGAACATTTGAGAACTTGTAGCATTGCCTGTCTCAAATTAAGGCTTTCTCTAACTTCTATATCTCAAACCCTCTATCAACTGAAGAATTTGAAGACCATATTACGTGAGGATATGCTGAAAATAGCAACTGTTCAACATTTTTGCCCTTAATGTCTTAAAGCAGAGGAGGTCTAGATCAGGAACGTTTTGAGTTGAGGATATCTTATTTTGAGATATTTCTTGAAGCGCGGGGCTAGACTCACCTTTAATGCTAATATGCCCTACATCCCATTTCACTAAATAACCAAAAGAATCTGATTATAGCTTTGTAACAATGTTGTACTGTCTTATTAGCTTGACTATTCAAAGAATATGAGAGCTATTGTAGTCGCCCTTGTGTTGGCGTCGGCGTTAGTGTTGCAGCTTTTGGTTAAAGTTTTGTATGCAAGTTACTATCAACCTTATATCTCAATAACCATTTATGGTATTGACTTGAAAGTTTATAAATATGTTCAGGGGCATCAGACAACCAAGGTAGATAACTCTTGACTGAATTTAATATAAATTATGGCCCCTTTTTAACTTAGAAATTTTGGTTAAATTTAGCATGCAATAGAAAATTGGTTAAAGTTTTGCGTGCAAGCTACATTCCAGTTTATATCACAATAACCATTCATGACATTGACTTAAAAGTTTATGAAAATGTTGAGAGGCATCAGACAACAAAGGAAGGTAACACTTGATGAAATATATTACAAGTTATGGCCCCTTTATTAACTTAGAATTTTGGTTAAATTTTTGCATTCTAGCTTCTATCCAGCTTATATCTCAGAAATTTCTTGTGGAATTGACTAGAAAATTAAGGAGTGTCTTCAGGGTATCAGAAAACCAAGAGGAATTTTATGCAAATTATGGCCCTTTTCTAACTTGGATTTTTGGTAAAAGTTTTGCATGCACAGTGTTATTATGCTTATGTCTCAGTAACTAGGCATGAGATTGATTTTAGACTTCATAAAAATATTAAGGGGTATCAGACTATCAAGGTATATCATCTTTGACTATTATTATGTACAGGGTATATGAAGGGCAAAAATTGAAATAGATTTCATTTGATTTACCAACAAGCATTTTGAATAGTCGAGCGTGCTGTCCTCTGACAGCTCTTGTATTTTCATTTAGAATCACAATTGAGTATAATAGATATACAAGGTATAGATAAATGTATTGATTTTTTTCTTTTGGAAGCAAATTTGATTGTATGAACAGGCCTGTAGTGGTGTAATATCAGATTTAAAGTTTGGCTTAATGTTTGTAGTGTAATTGTTATTGATTTTTAGTCCCCTACTGGTGTTTACACCAGAAGGGACTATAGGTTTGCCCTCCATCTGTCTGTCAAGAAAACTGGATCCCGCGATAACTTAAAAATCATTTAAGATAATATTATGAAAATTGGTATATAGAGAGTATAGAGATTCTTCACGTCACTTTGTTTTCTTTCTCAAACCAAATTTCTGGTTGCTATGGTAACAGAAAAAATTATGCACCTCACTGGTAGGGAACTCAAGTGTTGCATGCAACACTAGTTACTTGTTTTAGAAGGTTTTTGATAATACTATTCATGAATTTCTTATTAATTAGATAAGACTCCTTTTGATCAAGCTGTATTGTAGGACTTTACTTCACTCATATCTCAGCTTGATCTCTCAGAATTTACTTAGATTGAAATTTACATATGACACAAATGAAGAAATCCAGGACAGTATTCTAAAAGAAGAAAGTAATTACATGCATAGCATTTCTATACCCAAGGTTGATAATAAAGAGGCATTTAGTAAGAAGTAAATCCTAAACCGAGATGTGAAGGAATACAGAAACAAAATATAGCCTGGTTTTTCGTTGTCAATCTTCAGGCTGGGTTGATCTTCTCTGAAGAGGAGTGGCAGACAGAGTGGGACAACGTCCTGCGCCTGGCCTCCACCACCCCGCGCTCCCTGCCTGGCACTCTACAGAGGAACAGCTGCTGTGATAGTATACTCACCCAGTCCAGTATGTAAGTATCTCACTTGCCCAGTCAAGTTTGATTGTTTCTAGCTCACTCAGTCTAAGATTGAAATACTGCACTTGAACCTGTGCAGTAGCTTGTCTGTTTTGCATTAGGGAGGTCTGGGGTTCGAATCCCAGCTGGAGCACTTTCTCTAGTGACCCTGTCAAACCAAAGACATATAAAATTGGTATCAGATGCACCAATGCCTGGCACTCAGCAAAATGGGGTTGCTATGGGAACTAGGAATACTCAGTACTGGATCTACCACATATAAGAATCAAAGAACCAATTCACAAAATGAGCTAGGGTATCACATGCGAACTCCCTTTATCAAACCACTGTCTCCTCTGTTGCTGTCTTCTTGACTGCAAGGTCTGAAATAAGGCCATGATAATCAGAAAATAATTGCTAGACATTACAATAGAAAAAGAAAATCTAGCCATCAAATCCAGTATGAATATACATGTACCTCACTTGCTTTCACTCTCAGTCCCATTATGTATGTACCTCACTGGCTTTCACTCATCCAATCCTATATGTACCAATGTCACCCCCACTTCAACATGTTTAAACTTTTTTAACCCACTCAAATATACCCATTTGTACATACACATTTTACTCGCCATGCCCAGTTTGTATGTACCTAATTTATCCAGCTCCGTATGCCTTACCCATTCCATTATGTACATACCTAGTCCACCTAGCTTAATATACCTAATTTATCACAAAACAATGCCTGTTTGAATGCATACATGTATAATGTGAATTGTAAAATTCATCTGGAAGCAGTCAGTATCTAGTCAATATTAGCTGTCTTGTAATGCAAAGAGCTAGAAAATATAAACCTCTGTATGAGCAAGATCCAAATATACCTACAGTAACTGTAATCAAGTTTTGTCATTATTTGTACTTAAAGTGTATTGCTCTGATTATTCTGTAAAGTAAATAGTGGAAATTAAAAAAGTGACTATAAACTGTAAATAGAAACAGACAAATCTGGAATACATTTTAACCACATCAAAGTTTGGATTTTTTTTTAGCAGTTGTGTTATTTTTTTTTGTAATTAACTTGATATAACCTGTTGATAGTCTTAATTTCTTTTTGATTAAATTGAATGGTCATTCAGATTGCATTAAATCTGGGTCTATAATAAACTGAGATGCATTTTCTTGACCAGTTTTGTTTTCTATATGCAGGTCATCTTCCGAGAATTTAAACTCCAGTTCCCCGGTTGTATATGAAAGTCTAGAAGAATTCCATGTGTTTGTATTAGCCCATGTGATACAGCGACCCATCATTGTGGTGGCCGACACAATCCTGCGTGATGCCAGTGGCGAGGCTTTAGCCCCGATTCCCTTTGGAGGAATCTACCTGCCCCTAGAGTGTGACGCATCCCAGTGTTACAGGTCACCACTACTGCTGACTTACGATGCCGCCCACTTCTCTGCACTCGTTCCTATGGAGAAAAATACAGAGGAGGATAAAAATGGACTTCCAGGTATTGTTTTTCTACTTCTTTTTAGAATTTTTTGGGGGATACACATAAGTTACCCCTTTGTCCCATCATGTTGTATCCTACTGACACAATATTCATATTGTAGATTCAAAGTGGTGGAGCAGGGATTTTCACCATGTCCAGTGTTAGCTCAATTTGTTAATTCAAATTAAACTGTTAAACTTGTTTTTCTGTGACTGGAAGGTTATAGGTTTTAATCCTCAGCTGCATCATATCAGATCATTAAGATATGATACTGGTTTATATATTTTGCTTGGCACTAGCAGATAAGGGTGGTTCCAGGAATGATTGGCCCTATGACAGGGGTGAAGTGACTGTATCTGTTAACATACCAATTGTCTGGTTTAGAAAATGTCTAAAATACTGTTGTTGGGAAAACAAACCGAACAAAGAGTTACAGATGTCTTACATTTCTCTATTGTACTGCTTATCACCACAAGTTGGAAACTACCAGGACTATCCTGAGTGCTCCAAAAATAAATTCTGATCAATTGTAAAAATAATTCAAAATGAAAAGCAATTCATAATTTGTGATTATTAGACTTAACATTTAAAATTTCTAACAAATTTCCTGTTGAATAACTTGTCTTCATTTATGTTCCAGACCTCACATATCCATCTCAGTAATAATCTTAGGATCAATTTAATCCAGTTTAAATTACATTAATTTGAGAATGTAATACTGTGTATTTTCAGTTGCTATTCCTGTTGTCAGTCCAGATTTGAAATTGCTACCTCTACATTTTTCCATTGACCCCGGGATCCATTTTAACTGGGAGAAAAACAATGCTGAGTTCTCGATGCCTGAAGAGAGCAAGTTGAATCTGATGAAGCGCTACATGGACCTGGAAAAACTGCCAATCTGTGGCTCGTACTTGGAAAGCGGTAGTGATGATAAGAACTCCACTGGCTCGTACGAGTCAGACGATGGACTCATTGATAGAAGCAAGAAGAAGGACAACAAAGTCTCACAGCAACTGCAGTCTGTGTCAAAGCAATTTGGAAGTTTTGGAAAGAGTGTTGGCAAAAAGTTGAAGAATCTTGGCAAAGGGAACAAGGAAGAGAAGAAAGGACGGAAAGTCTCGATGACTCAGAGCACAAAAGTGCCGTTAACTATAACTGCCCTCAGTGAGTTGGAGCAGCAGTTCATATGGTGCTGTAAAATTGTGCAGAAAAAGAGTGAGACACATCAGAAAATGATTGATAATTATCTATATGATGCCGGGGAAAGGTTTAAGAAGGATGTGGCTTCGCGAAGGTTGCGTAACAATGAGATAGTCAGCCGGGTGCATTCAAGCAACCTAGAGGGTCAGCAACGTGTTCCATGTGTGACAAGTGGGTGTAACTTATATGGAACAGTAGAGACAAGCTACTTGTGTTCCAAATGTTTCGCTGATCAGAAGCAGCAGCTGATAGATCAAGAGAAAGACATGTACAAAACATACGCAAATAAAGGAAAGCATAATATGGACAACAAGGAAGAAACCAAAGTTGGATTGAAGTCAAAGTTTTACGACTTGAATGACGGGATTGTGTCAACAGCAAATGTTACATCACAGCCTAAACTTGTTGTAGACCTGAGCTCACAGAGATCTTCACGTAGTCCGGTACCAGGGCAGACAAATCTGCGCGATAGAACTCCGTCCCCAGATTACGATAATGTGGACTATGTTTCCGTCCCATCTCAAAGCATTACACAGCAAGGAAAATCTATGCACCATTCTCCAAAGGCTAGTTCAAAAATGTTTGAATTAAGAGGAGGGACTGCACAAAAATGCAGAAATCCTGACTGCAGTTTCTATGGTAGCAAGGACAAAGAGTGGTTCTGTTCCGGGTGTTACAAAAATAGACATAAAATGGTTGACACAAAACGTATATAGAAATATATGGCATATTTGTCCCTGTGACTGTTTTTCTTTCTATATCATCACCTTTCAAGTGATTCAAAGACTCGTTGAAAAGCTTTAAGGCATAAATGTTACATTTACAAGTGTTTTTATATGGAAAACATCTGATTACTTTTCGTCCAAATATCAAGACTTTACATGAAGTAAAAGGGAACATGATTAAAAGAACTCCTTTATCCAGATAGAAACCCGATTTCTTCTTTCCCTTTTTGCGTGACCTATTTTTAGATTTTGACATCATGAAATGTAAATTATTATACTTAACACATTAAGACACAATGATCTTCAAGTTTATTCAGCATGATTGTATGAATTTCATTATTTGTTGTGCAGCATACTTCTTTGTATTATTTATTTCATACTCATTTTATATCATTGGAAAAACATAGAACAGTCTTTCCAATCTTAGTCTTAGTAACAAATATTTTTTTCTCTTTTTAATTGTTTTAAACACAGAACTTATTAGATACATTATTTTGATCTATATATTTCGACATAGGTTCACAATCTTGATTTAAATAGTTCCTCATAGACACTCATTTTAAATTTATTTGTAGTCCAACATATGAACACAAATTAATTTATGTTTTTCAACTTAATTTTAGGTACATAGTTCAATTTATTTATCATTTATGTATTTTGACTTAATTCTGAAAAAGTACATGGAAATAGCTGACTTCTTCAGTGACAAATTACACATTAAAAGAGTCAAAAACTATGAGATTTTTGGGTGAACAATTCTAATTTTTATACATCTTTATTGTGAAATAAAATCCTCAACTAGCTAGTCTGAATGAAATCAGAAATATGCATTTTACCTGTCTTTCTCTTGCAGACTAATCTTTATTCAAACACCAAAATAAACTGTTGCCAAATTGAATATCTTGTGGTGATACAGTGATATTGCATGTATTTTTGCCATAGTTTGTATTAAAACATTTTTACAACATAAATGGAAACATTATCTTTGTCATACTATATAGTATGTTCACTGTGCTCTTGATATTAAAGATGGTTGTGGTATTTGAGAAGTGCTTGTAGTTAAAAAATAAACATTGATTGGTGCTCCTTTAGTAGTTATATAAGTCCATTCCAGCTACTAGAGTTAGCGTAAAACACATAGACATAGCAAAACTTAAGACTAAATGTTAGGAATTTCAAAAATGTGTGTATAGAAACAAATCTTCTATGAGAGAAAGTAAGTGTAATGTACAGATGATATAGATTTAGATTATTATGTGTGTGTTAAACTGAGTGTTAATAATTAGTATAGTTTAAGTGCAAACATTGACAATTCTGGTGAGCATCAGGTAGTTTTTCAGGCTGATCATGGTTTGACTCATCTCGATTTGTTTGAGTATGTTTTCTACAGGTGTACATTATGTTTCAGAATACAGTGAAGGTTCATTAAAATATTACTGTAAAGTCAAGGCCTAGATACTGTTTTATAGTGGACAGAATTGTCAGTATACTTCAAGATTTGAGGTTCATGGTTTTAACTGATGGATGCATAATAATGGAGTTGTACTATGTGTTATCATTGATGGAGAGATATGCTGTTGAGCTAGACTAATTATATTAAGTTGACAGTAATTGATATTAATTATTAATTATAATGTTATTTGATATTATACCAAAGTCTGGTGTCACAATCTCCGCAATGTTTATTGATTTTTATTGACGAAAAGAGCCAATCAAAGTATGCTTCCATCATAATGTTACAGTTTGTGCTGTAAATGTTACAGATTGGTCTCCCTGTATAATTAAGTTATAAATATTTATCTCCAGGCAGTTCAGCAAAATGTCACCAGGAAGTAGTGCCCAGTTTAATTGAATTAGTAGTAGTCATTATTTATCATAACTCCATGGAAATGAAATGCTTTAAAATATCAATAAAGGAGAATCAATTATTTTTCATTCTACAGAAATTCTATGTTCTTTATTAATTAACTTCATACAATTCTCATTTTTTAGGACATACTTGATAAAATGAAATTTCATGTTGATTTCCATATAGATCCCTATGTATATATACTCATAAATACTGAGTTTTTAGTTTGTAGGTTTCTATGGAATAATACACATTTTTGTCTGTTATGTTTTATTTAAATATTTTAAGTATGAATGTTAATGTTTTGTTGAATTTTGTTGACCAAATTGGTTCAGTAAATTTTGGTGTATTCTTATACCCATCCTTGAAGTGCTATTAATATATACATGCTGATGAATTTTGATGTTGAATGATGCTTGTACAATTTTCTGTAACCAGTTTAATATGTTTTACTCTTGCTCCAACCCCAAGATAATGAAATGTTATTACATATATTAAACTTGATATTTACCATTTATCAAAGCTTTTGACATTTTGTTAATCTTATTTATTTATGAGTGTTCTCTATCGGCCACAAAAATAGGAAGTTATATTTATTTAGAATGAAAAGAAGGCACGCACCATTATCCTTGAATTGTTTCCTCTTGTAGTTTTTTTGCTTATAAAGTTTTGATGTTTTGCCTTTTTAACCAAGACATTTGTGTTAGTATTGTTATCAATATCTGAAGCTGCTATATAGTACAGAATTTCGGAAGGATTGAATTTTAATTTCAGTGTTAATCTTCAAGGATTATTATTTGCTTAATTTTGATATGATAATGTAAGTAACATTTATCAGTGTTTATTAATGTATGCCAGTCATTTGTCCCTGCCATGATTTAGATTTAAAATGTTTCTAGTTACATAGTTGTTTAGTCACTGTGTGAATGTGCTGTTCTAGAGTCACAGGTCGCATCCTGTGACATCACAGTACTTAGGCATTTTTTTTCCGACGCAGCTAGCCAGCGTATTCATCACTCTTGGTTAAAGCTCTAATTTTATTGAGTATTCCAATTGCTTTTTTGTTCTGTAAAATTGTATTCAATATAAATGTAAATAATATGAATATCAACCTGTTCTAGGCAGTTGTTAAAAAGTTAAGAGAAATCATTTGCCAAAACTATTTTGCTTATATGTTTTTTCTTTGTTTACCGTATACACTGGCAGATTAGGCGCACTTTTTTTCCAGATAATTCAAGTTTTTAGAGGGGGTGCGCCTTATATGATGATATACAGCTTTTCAGGTTTCTTTTTTCAATCACAGAGAAGTGAAAATTACCGGTATACGATCTCAGAAAATGGATATACTGAAAGTCAATGAATACGATAATATGACACAAAGTCTATACGAAACCATGATAAACAATACCAGATTATTGCTTTTGTTCTTATTAGTTATCCTACAGGTATATTTCATGATAAAATGATCGTGAGAAACTGAAACAACTTGATGGAAGCCATTTTCAGTATAAACAAATAAATTTATTTTACGGGACCTCATGATGTATAGGAGAAACTTGACAGGTGGCAATTGTTACGTAATGTTTGTTAGTTGGGAGAATTTTGACAGGTGACAATGGTCCCCAGTGTTAGAATGCGGGGACACGGTTGAGTAATGTCATGTTATGAAAATGTGTCACCTTTATCCTACCCGTTGTTAATGTAACGGTCTAACGGTAATCTTATGCCATGTGTAATTAAAACGGTTCACCGTATGATTAGCCCGGTGACGTACGGATAGCTTCGGTCTGTCAAAATGTACGACGGCGCAAATTTCAAAACAAGATTTCGCCACATACGATACGATAAGTGATTTTATTTATTTTTTTCAAATAAGTTACCCTGAAAGTTAGGATGCGCCTTATACGTAGCTGCGCCTAATCATGGTACTCGCAAAATTATGTGAAATTTGTTTTGAAAATGAGGCTTAATTATAATTTTTAATAAGGATAAATATGGAATATGAAAATTGTATGCCTTTTTACATATAATTTAGGAAAAAATAATAGCTATGTTTATTAATTAAAATAGAAACTATTGCCGAAGTCAAAAGAGTAGAATCTACATTGCACATATCACTTTGTTAAAGCCAAATTAAACATAAAAATGCATTCTTAATGTGGCCTTTTTTTTAAGGTTAATAAATGTTGCAGTATACATTCTAGTTTTGTTTCAGCTGGTGTTATTTTCATGTATTGCTAAGTAAGTTTCCTTTGATAGAATGTTGACCATTTAATGTGTAATTTATAAGTCAGATATTTTATATTCAACTTCTAAAACTTGAATCTTCACTGTGTAACATCTCTCACTCTTTTGGATTGAATACTCACTCATACACATGTAAATGAAACTCATGACATGGAACACACAGCTTCACGAAGCATGCTTCTACAAATCCATGAAATTCATCTGATACCAGTTTTGAAATACAAGGATTTTAAAGCGGAGGATATTTATTGGCAGGTTTATGTTTTCCATGGATTACTATTAAGAGTTCTTGTTTGCGAGTAGCTTCAAAGCAATCACCGACTTAAAGAATAAAACTTTTATTGCTGATCTTTTTTAATATTTTTTGGTTAAGTCAAACATTAAGCAAAAACTGGGATGTTAAACCCAACAAACAAACAAGCAAAAACCGTATCATGTCTGTTACTGAAGCCTTTCTTCTAAATGAACAGTTTTATTTCTAAAGGAAGTACAGTATGTAAATTTTATGTACATGTTTATTGCTTTGTAATTAAGCAATGTTTTAGCTGCATACTTTTGTTTCGACCAAAGTTTGTACCCTATGTATTTTATTATTACCACATGAAAGGTCTGAATCTCTTTCTTTTATGATTTTACAACTGAATTTGCCTGACACCAAAGTAGATATTCAAAGGTTATTTTACAACTGAATTTGCCTGACACCAAAGTAGATATTCAAAGGTTGTTGAACAAAAAATGCTATGGGAAGTTAGATCCATGTGCCTCTGTTTGTCAAATCCATGTGCTCTTTTTCATAGGTATATGAGTTTTAAATTTTGAAGCAGTCTAAAGAAATGTTGAATTTTTAGATTGATGGTGGCAGGCATTTGTTGATTTGTATAATCACCACAGCCATTTTCACCTCTCTGTATCTCACTGTGATTCACTAATACAGAAATAAGGTCATGACCTCCTTAGGTATGCAGTTTATGAATGGAACCTCACTCCTGATCATTATGAAACAAAGCACCAAAGGTCCTGAGGGAGTGCCAGCAGGGTTATAAAACAAAGAACAAGTTAAGTTGACTTACTACCAGTAACTGGAGTTGCAGGAAAAATGTGTGAAGTGTTTGGCGTCATATGGCCTTAACCTCTAATTTGTTCAACCCTGTTTAAACTCGTGAATTAAAATCATGTAAATCATGCAGACAAGTTTTTCAGGCATGTGTGTGCGTCGATTTAAATGGTCTTGCTGGTACTTAAATAGCACATTTTTGAAATAGAAGCCACTCTTGTAAATTTCAAGTTCATATCTTTTACTTGACACTTAAGTTTTGACCTATGGCCTTCCTCAGCATAATATGTAAACAAAGAAGAAGAAGAAGGAATGGTATCAGAATCATAAACATTAGCAGTGACCATGTCAAAATTAAAGATTTTATTTAGCATACTAATGATGCACAATATTCTTAGTACAAGTACAATGCAGCTAATATGTTAAGACTTTAAATAACTAAAGTATTTAATTAAAATTGTTAGTATAATTTTTTTTTTTTTTTTTTGGTCTCCTGCTCTAAGCAGAGGTAACACATAGGGATAATTACCACAGCCATTTTCACCTCTCTGTATCTCACTGTGATTCACTAATAAAGAAATAAGGTTATGTCCTCCTTAGGTATGCAATTTATGAATGGAACCTCTCTCCTGATCACTTTTCTGTCATGTCTGTCTGTCTGTCTGTCTGTCACACATTTTCTGTGACGCTTCAGCAGGTGACATGTGTTCCGAAGAACACTTTTGTTTTATTGTACATGGCAGTCTTTTTAATGATAAAGATGATAATACACGGCAGTCTTTTTAATAACTAAGATAATTGATATGATAATAAAGTATGAAAATGTGTATTGTAACGGTTGAAGTCGAGAGTGTTGCCGGGGATGGATGTGTCCTGATAACATATCATTTATCCATGCACTGGTCACAAGTATTATGTACATAGATCATATAGCAGTGTATATCTTGTGAGCCAAGCTTTTTATGTCTGTTTATATTATGATTATAGTTAAGTATTACGTCCAGGGATATATAGTGTTCGTCCAAAGTCATTTCTTAAGGATCACAATGAAACAAAAAAATATAAAAAATGCTTTAAAGTTCTATTTATTTGCTTCATTTATTTGAATTTGGTATCCATTGTTGGAGGAATATGTTTAAGAAATTGTTTTGTTCAGGGTAAACTTGTACTTGTGTTATAATTGACCCAAATAAGAAACGGTCATGGAAGCATTTTGACAATGTCCAGTTTGTTGATTATGGAACTGCTGATTGTGTTGTGAAACTCAATGGCCATTTATGTTGTGAAGCCTTGCAAGCCATTGCTGTACACCAACATTTTGTTCAGTTAATAGTTTTTTGATCTTCATTGCACTCATTTGTAGCTCACCTGAGCATAGCTCAGGGTGAGCTTTTGGGATACTTGATTGTCCGTCGGCCGTCAACAATTTGATGTTTACACACTAGAGGCCACAATTTTGATCCAATCTTCCTCAAACTTGGTCAGAATGTTTGTCTTGATGATATCTTGAACCCTTTCGAAAATGGGTCAGGTTGGATCAAAAAGTAGGTCAGTAGGTCAAATCTTAGAAAAATCTTGTTTACACACTAGAGGCTGCAATTTTAATCCAATCACTTGGTCAGAATGTTTGTCTTGATGATATTTGAACCCTTCGAAAATGGGCAGGGGACAAAAGTAGGTCAATAGGTCAAATCTTAGAAAAATCTTGTTTACACACTAAAGGCCACAGTTTTGATGCAATCTTCCTCAAACTTGGTCAGATTGTTTGTCATGATGGTATCTCGAACCAGTTTGAAAATGGGTGGGGCTGGATAGAAATGTAGGTCAGTAGGTCAAATCTTAGAAAAATCTTGTTTATACTCTGAGGGCCACATTTTTGGTCCAATCATCCTCAAACTTTGGCAGAATGTTTGTCATGATGATATTTTTGTGGATGGGGTCAGAAAATTCCTGAACATTGTTTCATCTCATCATCTTAATTCTAAAGCAATCTGTTTTGTACAGGCAATGAATGATACTTTTCTCAGGTGAGCGATCTAGGGCCATCTTGGCCCTCTTGTTGATCTTCATTGCACTCATTTGTTGTTATTGTTTATTTGAAGTTGTTTGAGCACTTGTATAATACCATATAAACACCAGGCAATGTTTGTTCAGACTCATACACTTCCAGTATTAATATGTCGAAGGATATACTGTACTCTGTTCTAGCCACGATTTGAAACAACGAGTATCAAGGCAACTTTTATTAGTTTGAAAATAAGTGACTAAATATTGTTTGATACTTTTTTTATGTTCCTTGTTGGATTTATGTAATTTAGGAATTTAGATGTGTTGTTTAATCATTTATGTTGTTTTAAAAATTTAAAGTTGGATCCATGTATGACTGTTGTTGCTAGGAGAACCTCAAAGAGATCCACACCTTAAATAGTTTGAGTTGCCAAACTTCATTTTTTTTCAAAAATGGCCTAATACTGTAAGTAATTAACTGTAAAAAGAAAGGTTGATCAAATGCTGTTGTATAGAGATGTGACAGCAATGTTGATTGTGGTAATGGTTTTGTTGCCAGTTAATTACATAAGGCAGATAGTACCATGTACATCAAAGGGAAATGTTTTATGACAAAGAAATAACAATATAGGTGAATGTTAAACTTTTTTGTGATAGGTACATAATAACTCTGTGAAGGTCCACTATTCTTGCCCATTTTTTATACCCAATGAATAGGATCTGTAGATGTCTGTCTGTTCTTAGACAGACAGCATGATTTGGTTGGCCATTTAGAGTGGTGAATGTAGATACAAAATCTAAATTTATGGCTTCTATTTTTTAGACATATTTGGAAAATTATTTATCTAATATTATATTTAGGGAAATTAAGGCCTTCCAACCCTAAAAGCAATCAATTCCATCAAAGCATGCATATAACTTAACAATACATATGTATATAATCTTTTAAAATGTCAAACAATGGTAATCATAGAAGCAATTTGACAAGTGACAGAATTTTTTTTAATTACCTCCCCTTAGTTATTTTGTTGCCATGAGTTGTCTCCCCTGAATACTAAAAAAAAAAAAAAAAAAAAAAAAAATGATTTTCTCCATTTTCTTACAATTAAGTTTAGAAAGTTGATACAAAATCATAAAATGCATCTTTCTACCATGAGTTTTTCTCATAAATCAAATTCAGATTTTCATATTTACAGAAAATGCATATTTTCCATAGGCTTCAATGTTAACTTTTATGCAAACTATCTCCCCCAAATTAGATACAAGTTGAAAAAACTCATGGTGAAATATTTTCAGAGTGACAAAGTTTCATAGAAATATTACCATCCAGTGGCAAGATATGGAATATGGCTATTAGGATTGGAAAACCTTAAACTGGTGGCATTGATCGCCATTACGAGGACTTTTTGTTATAATTGGCCAAAAGTCAGATAACTCTAGCAACCTCTTGATTGAATGATTCTTGTTGTGTAAGAATAGTGCAATGATTAAGTCAGGTGTCTTTTCAATTCAGGAATTAAGTTGTTTTGAATAGTGTAAGTAGATTTGAATTTTCAGTTATGTGAAGCTGACCTTCAATTCAGGAACATACTTAAGGTGTTAATCTTAATTAGTGTAAATATAAATATATGTCATGGCAGTGTGAAGCTGTCCTTTCCATAGAATTATCTGAGTACTGAGTTTTTTTTGAGTAAGGTGCTGATGAACTGCAATTTAAACAGTTGTAGCTAATGGCATGTTGGTTGTATCATATGGGCATTTTTAGGTTGAATGTAATTTTTGATCAATTAAGAAATAGGTTTGTATTAAATTTATTTAGATGTTAATGATTGGTATACATGTTCCTATGTATTTGTCATTTATCTTTATAACAAAATATTTATTCTTCTGGTACAAGATTTTCATGAAATGACATGAAAAGGCCAGCAGGTGATGATGAGGTTTGGGAGAGAATTAACAAAACACTTTTAAGATACAAATCAATGCAAACAAGATACCTTTTCTGAGCTTTCATCATGAATACCCGGTTATTGTAGTTAGAAATTCTATAAACGTGCATAGTCTGAATGTCTATAACTCATTCATTCAAGTGATGAAGCTGTAAGTTGTACTATGGTTTGTTTTGTCATTGAATTGTTCATGAATATATTTTGTGTGGATGCTATCTATTCAAAACAAAAGATAGTTAAGTGAATTGTCCATTCCCAAGATTCTCATTTATATCTTTCTGATAAAAAAAAAAATCAACCATCCATTTTACTAAATTGCAATTTTTTATATCCCAAGTTAGTGTTCGATTAAGTATTTAAAGCATTTTATGAGCTATTGCATACTTTTGTAATGGTAGATTTACTCCATATCATTGCCTTATTCTCATACATGAAATACTCCGATCTTAGTTTTTTCAGATTTTAATGGGGAAAAAAGCGGAAAAGCTGTCTTGAGTAAATTAGGGATGTTAAGGGAAAATGGATCCTTGATTTTGAGAGATTAAAAACAAGCATTGTTTATGTCAAACAACGCATTGGTTTCATGTATTACTATATCGTAAGTGTTCAATTTCTGTGTGCATGTTTGTTATATGTGCTTGCTTGAAATTCCAATTAATAAAGATGTGATTTCTGTAAAAAGCAATAAAATTATTTATTTTGAAATGGATTATTTGTCT
>CM037780.1:63889846-63939846 GCA_021229015.1 Solen grandis | reverse complement strand
AATGTAATTTCATTATGCAATCATTTTATTAAAGTCATGGAATGAAAAAAAGGCTATTTTGTTTTATTTCATACCTACCTTTCAGTATGAATGTATGGGCCCTTCAACGGTGAGTTTTTGAGCCCACTCAGGTTGAGCTAATGCGTGCATTGGATGTCCGCTGTATACAACCGATAAATAAACGATACTGCATCTTCATTTCCTGGTCAGACTTGGGAGCTATGTATGGGGTCATAAGATATTAACAAATTCGACTTACGCTAAATATGGCACCAGTATGTCTGGGTAATATCCAAAAATGTCAAATTTCTCTTCCATACCAGCATCTGTATGTATTGAATAATTTTGATTAATGCTGCAACCTGGAGAAAATGTTTATGGCCGGGTTTAATTGCACCATTACTCCTGAAGTATGAACCTGGTGAAAAATGAAAGTTAACACTGTTACCCTTAAATAACCCTTATATAACTGAGAAAATGCGCATTGTCAATTTAATATCAGTAGATCACTGCCATGTTTGTGGCAAAATTCGCACCCTTATATTTGGTTAAAGCTGATACTGCCGTGTTTAAATCTGCTGGTATGGCCCTTGAGTTATAAAAAAAGTCCCATTTTGGTAACATTCAAGCATATGCATACCGGTACATAGAAACGATTTTGATAAGATTTGCGGGCAATGTTATTGGCTATAATCCCTTGGCTAAGTTCGATTGACTGATATTCTACCATAACGATGAATTAATAGGCTATTTTATTTAAAACAAAATGGCCCTGCATCGATCACATGAGAAACATTACCTACACTGCTTATGAAACGAAGAGTATAAAAATGGCAAATATGAGCAATGTTATAATATTTCAAAGTCCTAAAATATAGATCTATCAGTCCAATATCAGCCTTAATAAAACCTCACGGAGATATTGCTGCCATTATCGATGTGTACAAGTTAAATGATAATTGCTGCAGATGCTAGACTGTAAAAATCTGGCATTTCTTTTATAATACAATAGCCACAACTCCTGACCAAATCAGACGATAATATCCATAATCGAACTTGGCTGCGATTGTTTGGCCATAAACATTGTCATGTAGTTTGAAGATGATTGCTTAAGAAATAAAGATGCCAGAGTATAAACAAAATGAAATCTGACATTTTTTTATATTCCTGACCTAATCAGCCGATTCCAGCCAAAATTGAACAAAGAGATTATGGCTGTGAACATTGTCATGAAGTTTGAAGATTATTGTTTAAGAACAGAGATACTAGGGTGTAAAAAAGTAAAACTCTGACATTTATATGGCCATTATTATCCATACTCGAACTTGCACGAGTGATTGTGTTTATTCATTGTTATGAAGTTTGAAGCCCATTGCTTAAGAAATGGAGATGCTAGAGTATAAGCAAAGTGAAATCTTTCATTTCTATATCATAAAGGTCACAACTCTTGACCTTATTAGCTGATGTTCCAGTCACATTGACAACCTCCGAAACAACAACTGAAAGCTACAAGGGCTCTCACATCAGTCTTCTTTTTATTCATGCGGATGAGCTCCCAGTGGTATCGAGAGGCCTAGTGAGAAAGGTCGTGAGTTGGATTTCAGTGGTATCGAGAGGCCTAGTGAGAAAGGTCGTGAGTTGGATTTCAGTGGTATCGAGAGGCCTAGTGAGAAAGGTCGTGAGTTGGATTTCAGTGGTATCGAGAGGCCTAGTGAGAAAGGTCGTGAGTTGGATTTCAGTGGTATCGAGAGGCCTAGTGAGAAAGGTCGTGAGTTGGATTTCAGTGGTATCGAGAGGCCTAGTGAGAAAGGTCGTGAGTTGGATTTCAGTGGTATCGAGAGGCCTAGTGAGAAAGGTCGTGAGTTGGATTTCAGGGTACAGTATCAATCAGGAACACCTGGGTGACAAATGCTTGGATGAAGTAAGACGGAATTACCTGATGTGTTTCAAATGAGTACAGTATATCAAAGTGCCATGCTGACTGAATGTAGGACATCAACTCGATTGCCCTGTGTATGAACGCGCGTGTGTAGAATCGTGACTAGTGGTTGTATTGTGCACGACATTGCACGTGGTAGCACTATACTTATCTTATCAGTCTCCAAATTACTGATCATGGGACGTCAAACCAAGAAAAAATATTGAAATCTAATGGGTGGCTCTGAGCTGTTAAAAGCAAATAGGAATCAGTTTTCATGAACTCTAGTATGTGTTGCGGGTGTACGTATATGAAGCCTAAATGCAGAGAAACTTAATTAATAAACAGGAGTTGATCTACATGGTTAAAAAGGAATTTCGTGAGGGTATAGTTTATGGACTGATTGACCCGGTGTCTGGTGAACTCTTTACGGTGTGATACTGTATTGAGGCAGCACTGAACGAGGTGAGGTAATTCCTGTCAAGCCTAGAATATTCTGTCTGATTTTCCTCCCTTGCAGGACATACAAGAATGTATGTACTTTGAATTTAACAATAACACAAACGTCTCGTATGACCTCGAGTTAATTAAATATGCCATTGTAATTTCACAGCTAACTTTAAATTAGGCTCATCCGTGGTATATTTTTTCGACTTGTATATTTTAAAGGCAAAATAATGACAATAAATAAATTTAATAAGTTAAACAAATTGGATAAGTAAAATAAAATAAGGACAAGAAGCTTTTGACGCAAGCGTTAATGAATCGGACCGAAAGACGAATGTTGGCGTGATTCTTCGTCGTAACGGGAAGTTGATGTAATATTTGCATTTTGAGAGTGTTCCTATAAATGAGGTTCGCATCTACTGGTTTTCGTACTGGCATATTTACAATAGGACTAATTGGTAAAACAAAAACAAAACAAAAAACAAAAAATGAAAAAATAAAATAAAAAAAACAAAAAAACAATAAAGAATAATGTGGTGTAGTCTGTTTTACAACCCGTGTCCCCAAACTCGAATGTTGTTATTATTGTTAGCAGAAAAAAGTGTAACTACGAAAACGGCAAGTACCAATATACTTGATTTTGTGTAAGTACAATATAACACTACGCTGATAAAACCTAAAAGTGAATTTTAAATACCGAAAAAATATAATGACATCTGTCATACTCATTATCAAAGACGATATCAAGAAAAGACGAGAGACATATCTATAATATAAATAATTTTCCTTTACAAAATTATAGGCACGGAAAGCAATTAAAACCCGTATCAGGAACCGTGCCGGCTCTTTTGGTCCTGTTTTAAACGCGTACTGTATATGTCTATTTTCTACGTTGTGCTCGATCAGCCGAATTACATTTTGTGTACAATTGCAAATCCCGTATGGCGCTAGAAAGACACATGCGTTACCTTCATATCCCTCGCATGAACCCATTTATATAGCTGAGTGGAGTTTTATATATTTCTCAATGAAATAAGCGGCAATCTGACCGAGATTCAAACTACAGATCCCATGATCCGGAGTCGTGCGTGACACAAGACAGTTCCGCCATATAAACGTACGTTTACTTTGAATATCCATAAATGGATATCAAAGTCGCTTTAAAACTTTTTTTGAAAATAAAAAAGACAAACTCATGTTTAAAAAAAAATCTCTTAATGAGAAATTCAGTTGCAACAAATATAAAGCCACTTTTATAATTACATGCATTAGAAATATTGCGCACTTCACAATTATATGTTGTTTCGGAACTGAAATGTGTGACTTCAGTCGTAATGAAGCTAGCTGATATCCCCTCCTCGCACGCACTACACACTTTTATATGTTTCTCGTTATTTCGGAAATGAAATTTGTGAATTCAATCCCAACAGAAGCTGTTTGATGTCCCTTTAATGCACGTCATTTTCATGAAAAAGCATTGCTTTTACCCGATAAATAAATCCATGGACAGCAATTAATGGTTTTCCTTGAATATTGAATTCTGTCTCAACAACCGGTTTGGCATTTTTTTTCTTGCGACCAAACGTGTGTCTCTTCCTAAAATACGTAAATATTGAACCAGGAAAATGAATATTTGTCTGATAAAATGCAATTAATCATCGTTTCGACCGTGTTTCATTTTAATGGTATACCCCAGAGAACCCACGTTTATTACATCAGACACACGGGACACACGGCTTCACCTTTCTGACCTTTCGAAAGCCACATGGAAGGCTTCTCCATACGGAAAACCGGAAGCACACAGACTAGTATTTGAACCACAGCGGTATGGACCCCAAGGAGCTGAGTTGTTGTATGGTAGTGTCTTTATTTACATCTCATCATTGTACAAACATGAAAATAATTACAAAATCAAAACAACGTTTGAGTTAGTACAATGTCATTCTATATGGAATTATAAGAGATGAATATTTACATATTAAAGTAACACTTTATAATAACTGAGCGCAGAAAAATATTACAAACTTATCGGTTATTAACTAAACACATAAAATGATATAAAATCGATACAGAAAAGGCTGCTTAAAACATGATAAACAGCAGCATCACAGACACTTTTATACCGTGCAAAAACAGAAGCATCACAGGCACTTTTATACCGTGCAACAAACAGTAGCATCACAGACACCTTTATACCGTGCAACAAACAGCAAATATAGTAAGAAGGAAAATTATTTATATAGTAAAAAACATTGTCTATCTAAAATATTCTTGCAGGTTTTGGCACATAATCTTAAAATCGTTGAATTTGTATTGGAAAACAGAAATACATATTTATCAAAATCGTGCATTTCCGCAAACAGATTATTATATAAAGTTGCCTTAGAGTATATTTTCTCTCTTAAATCATCATAAACATGACAACGAAATAAAACATGCAGCTCACTTTAAACTGAGGTGTCATTACAAATGGAAAAAAATCAAGCTTCTTCACTCAAGCCTTCATAACAGCCAGTCTCAGTACGGATTGGGGCCACTCCTAATCTAAATTTACTGAAAGCTGATCGATGAGCAGGTGGTAAAATCATATCACAACATTGTTCAGCTTTAAAATCAGATTTCACAGACCTGTACAGTCTTAGTTTATTACGACCTTGTCCAGATGGCCCAATAATAGTATTAAACAAGTTTGCCATTCATTAACAAAGTTATTCATTGCAGTAGTCTCAACAACGTGCCCAAATGTACCAACCATACGATTTTGTAAACATAGGTATATGTTCAAATCATTCATAATTAAAAAAAGACTTTACATAATAATACCAGTTTTTACATGACCGATTTGCCTTACTGTATGCCCAAAGTGCAATACGTTTGTTTAGCCTAGCTTCCTCCATTTTTGATAATTTTAACCAGTATAAAGTAATAAACTCCCATTGACGGACAATCGGGCGTTTCCAGCCCATTGTACCCGCAAGCCCACTATTTGGTGTGTATTGCCAACCCCAAGGAAAAACCTTTGTGCCCTGTTGTGAACAGCCTCAAAACAGGAATATGAGCGAAATCCCCGAAGAGGAGAACTGTAACTAACGACAGTCATAAAAAACTTTGTAAATACATTGTAGGGGAGACAACCAATACTTTTACATTTTGCGATGAGCAAACCTAATGCGCACTCTGGGTTACAGCCTTAACCTAGATGCTCCTGAAAAACTACTCCAAGGTAAGTATACCTATCCACAAAGGTTAACTGGCTGGAAACACACGCAAACTGATAGTTTGTATGAGCCACGGAATTAGGTCTAAAATTGACTATATTACTTTTGGTGAAATTAACATGCATATCATTTACAGAACACCATTTACTTAAGGCGGTTAAAAGAAATTGATCTGCCAACTCCAGATAAGAAAATGATAAAAAACATAAGTGATCTTATGTATAATTTTGTATGGGATGGAAAGTCAAGAATAAAACATGATGTATTTGTTAAAAACTATGAAGAAGGTGGACTTAGAATGGTCGATATAGATAGCTATATTCATAGATTAAAAATCAAATGGTTAAAACAATATATTGTGAATTCCAGTGGTAAATGTTTTAAACTAATTAACACACAATTGGATCTACACAAATTTTTTAACTTGGGGGGATTATATTGCGAACTTGCTATGAAAAAAAATTAAAAAATGCTTTTTGGAATGACGTATTGAAGGCTTATACTATATTTATTAAAAAGTATTATATTAAGAACACAGAAGATCTCTTGAATATGCCATTGTTTTATAATGATCTATTTTGTGCTAATAAAAACAACATTTTATTTATAAAATCATTATATTAAGGAATTTTTTAAACAGGGAGGTACTAGAAAATAAATATAGAATAAAAATTGATTTTTTACAATATCATTCTCTTACTACTGGAATAAAACATTTTATCAATAAAAGTAATATTCCTATGACTATTAAACAAGAGTATCTATATCATCCATGTATTAACTGTTACATTAAATTTATTGTTATGAATGATAAGTCAATATATGAGATTTTGATTAAAAATGAAACTGTACCTATTTCTCGTCTAAAATGGAATCTTATTTTTACTGATGTTGACTTAAATTAGAAAAGAATATTAACAATAAATTAATTATTTTAGGCTCAGAAGATAGTACAAATGAATATGATATTTTGTTTTTAGAATTTAAAAAATACATATATTTATGCAAAAGGAAAAAAATCATCCCCACCAACATAGGACTGAAATTAAGTTTTAAATTTGCATATAGCATTTATAAGGAGGTATTATCTGACAATTCAAAGCCCCAAAATTGGTCAATTATACAATTTATTTTTTTTCCTGTTGTTTTTTTTTTTTTATTAAAATAAAAATAAAAAAAAAAATAAACTTTTATTAAATTAAAAGTGATAATATATATGTATATATTACTGTCAGTATTATTCAAATATATATGTATTTTTGAAATGTAAGGTGGCTGCAGGATGGTTCCCCGACCTGCTGACACCTATGACGGGGATAATAAAAGTTTGAAAAAAAAAAGTTCATCTTCGGATTCAGCCATTAAAACGATGTCATCAGCATACAACATTATACAAACTTTTTCATCATCAACAGGCACTCCTATTTCGAATGCATTAAAGTAAACTGATAAATCATTAATGAAAAATATTAAAAAGTTTAGGAGATAACAAACAGCCTTGCCTCAAGCCGCAGCCTACATCAAACCATTCTGTTCTGTACGAATTAATTCTAATACAGGAAGATACAGATTTATATAGGGACTTAATAGCTGTTAACAGTTTACCTCTTATACCTGATTTAGTTAGCCTGTTCCATAACATATTTATAGTATCTTAGGCTTTTCTAAAATCTATAAAAACACAATAAGTAGATTTACGAGACTTCTTCCTATAGTCAAAATAGTGTGCAGTGACATGATATGATCCGTCGTGCTTCTACCCTTTCAAAAATCATTTTTCTCTTCCGCAGAAATATCATTATCCTCCGACCATTTGGTGAGTCTACAAATTAAAACATGACAATTTAATTTATACATAGATGATGAAAGAGAAATACTCCTATAAGAGAGAGGGTCTCTTTTGTCAGCTGTAAACGATTTCGACATGGGATTTTTTTTATACATTTACTCCTAAGGGAGGAACGATACCTTTATCAAAACAAATATTAAACAACACATGGAGAAATTAGATAGAAGCATCACTTCAACATTAACAATACCACATGCGTTGCTCTTATTAGCTGATTTTAAGGCATTACGTATTTCTAGTAATAAGATATGATCATTAAACAAGGTTCCATACACTCGTCACTATTAACAATTCCATCGTCATTGATATCACCAGCATCTGAGTTATTATTAGTATGTTAGTATTGTATGTTATTGACCATAACCGCTAGTCGACGGACGCCCCAAATAAAATGAGATCAGATGGACGAACTGTGTTCATTTTACATGTACATGTTGTATACAACATTTTAGGACATCAATGTATAAGTTGAATAGAGAACTATAGAATGATCATTAACTCGTCGATGGTCGTGTGAATAGATCGTACGCCTTAATAGTTTGATACCGAACTGCGGCATACCAAAATCGTTTAAAATAGTACCGGTGTGCTAGGCATATATAAGGATAGTTCCAGGACTGGTTGGCCCGGTGTCAGGATAAATAACTGAGTGTGGTATCATGTCATATGTCTACGGCGTGATACTGCAGTGTGGCAGCAGTACTTCTGTCTCAAGAAGACTTAGTCTTCATATAACAGATATTATGTCGATGTAACTGTAACCCGCCCCCCCCCCCCAAAAAAAAAATAAAAGAAAAGAAATAAAAAAGAAATTAAATAAAAATTAAATAAAAAACAAAAATAAATACATAAAAAAATAAAAAATGAGGAGCGACTAAAGTTATTTTTATTGCTGACATCAAGTTTTGTTGAATTTCGCTATTTAGTACAGAGCGGAGGTTATATATTTACAGCCTTTGTGGAAATCAAGTTACAACATAATGTTACTAAAATCACCAAAGAAATGCACACCCCATTGTCACTTAAATTTAATCATATTAAAAAGATATTATTGGAATTTTAATGATTCACGTCTCACGAACTAAAATTGATCATATACTTTATCTCTTGTTTTTTTTCGTTTTTTTTTTTCGATGTATCAAAATAATTTCAACCGTTTCGTATTTCTTTATATGTCACACGTGTAGAGTTATAAAACAAATTTCGACATTTCCTTCACCCATCATCTTTACACATTTAAGATGAAATGTTAAAGGTGATGGAAGAACACTAATCTATGCATGCCGCTGTTTCACAAATATAACAGTTGTTTAAAACCAGATCAATTGTCTACTGTAATGGATCTATTTTACTGCGTAAAAGACAAAGCATGTGTTGTTTTGCGGAGTAAGTGCATGGTGAGAGAAATTATAGTCATATGAAATAACGGAGCGGAGCTAGTTTTTTTTCCCATCAAACTCCTATGATTGAAATATTTTTCGAGAACTTGGTCCTCGAAAATTGCTGCCTGGCTAGTTATGGATGACATTGTCCGTAGTCCAACTCCAGATATTGCCATGTCAACAAAGCGCCATCAACTCGTTCATAGGTTGTCCATGTTTTCATTACTGTCAAAACCGTCGACATTTTGTTTTTCTGCAAAACAGCTGGAGCGGCGATAGGAACCTTTTGCTTTCCAGACTCTGTCAGATGTGTTAATGTTGGTGACAGTAGAATTTAGCGAATTGTAAAGGACCATATTGTTTTCTCTTATTTATAGGAAACAAGCAATGACTTTGTTGATAACAAAATGACTTAGACAGCAAATTCCTTACACCACGCTTTGATTAAAATAATCAAAAGTTAATTAATACATTTATTAATACAATATCGCACGAACCAGATTTTATTTTATAAAATTAGAGAAATTATTTTCTTAAGCTGATTTGGAAATGAGAGTGATATCAATCTAAAAGTAATTACATATACTTGTGTTACAATTTATGCAATATTCTTGATTTTTATCAAATAATCCCCATCGTAAATTGTCAAATTTTATTTAAATCAAAACTTAATTTCCGAAGGTTATCATCACCTGTGACAGTCCGGAACATTCCATTCGGTCTATGTTTGTCAACTTCTGGGACTTTCCGTCTGTCTCTCTGATTTTAATTTCCCGAATTCTGATTCAAATATACTAGTAATTAAAGTTCACAGTATTGCAACAATAAGATGATATGCATTAATCAACATATTGCCGCAAAGGATTCGATAGAATCGTTAAAATAATGGATAGATACCGATCAGCTTACCGGTGTGTCATAAAAATTTATATCAATTATCAATTCAACCCTAAAAAAAGGGGGGGGGGGGAATCGATGCTTTATACACGTAAAAGAACAAAAGTAAATCAGCCTCATGTATAAATTTCATGTAAATAAATAATGAACAGATAACTGAAGTAGAGAAACCTTTATCTTTCCAATAATCTTTCATGGCATAACCATATAGGCTATACTAAATCAAAATCATGGAAGCGTATTTACACAATGGAATTTTTTTTAAGATCGTTTAACGTTTGAAACAATTTATATTTTCTTTAATCAAACCTATACTAGAATATGGTATTGTAATATTTAATAACTGTACTACTTATGAATAATTAGAGTTAGAAAAGATTCAAAATGAGGCTGTCAATTGATAATTTAGACACTGAAACCTGTTGGGAAGATTAAGCCGCAACAGTTTTGGAAAGAATTAAAAAGGTTTAGAAAAAATATAATAAAAGCAACAATATATCGTCAGAGGTGGTTTTTCTTTAAACATTTTAAAAAATATGTATTCAGGTGAGAATGCTATTGTGAAATCAAACAAAGAGGAACACGTTTTTAATAATGATGATTCTATTATGAATGAGTTTTTGGATCCTAATATTAATAATGAAGAGGTAAAACAGGCCATTTCGAGTTTAACCCTTTCCCTCCTATAGACTCATTTTGACGCCCTCAATAGGTACCACATAAAGCCTGATCTGCAGAAAACCACAGTTAAACCTACCAAATTTAATTGTAAAATCCTCATTACCAGACCACTGAGGAGCAGCGAACAGCATGAAACCTGATCAGCCTGCGAGTTACTCGCAGGCTGGTCTGGTTTTATGCTGTTCGCATAGGTCTTTTCGTGGTTTCCTCTATGAGAGAAAGGGTTAAAATGCGGAAAAAGTGGAGGTTCTGACTTATTTATTCCAGAAATGTTTATATGTTGTAAGGATGAACTTGCTCCTGTATTTTGCTGTATATTGAATTATATATTTAATAGTGAAAAATATCCTGAAATTTGGGCAAAGGGAGTTATTATTCCTATTCCTATCAGAGGTATCACATTGACTAGCGTCTTTTCAAAACTATTTTCTATCATTTTAGATACGCGTCTTCGTAAATGGCTTTATGGGAATAATTTGTTATTTGAAAACCAGTATGGGTTTAGGATAAATAAAAAGTACTATTGACTGCGTATTTGTACTTTATTCTATTATTGATAAATTTGTAAACCATGATAAGAAAAAACAACATAATTGTGTTTTTATTGACTTTAAGAAAGCCCTTGATAGTGTAAATAGGGATGGTGTTTGGCTGAAGCTAATAAAAATTGGGGTATCAACAAAAATAATTAAGATGTTATAAAGTATGGACGAGAATGTCAAATCTTGTGTGAAAGTCAATAATGGAGGTAGATGCTATGTTTGTTTTAAATGCATTAACTGAAAACATTTAAATGAAAATAAAAAATTGTATTGTACATTTGTAGACTTAAAACGTGCTTTTGATAGTGTATATTTAAAAGCGTTATGGCTTAAATTGTATAAACTAGGTGTTGATGGTAAAATGTTAAGAATATTTAAAGATATGTATGCTCAAGTAAAGTCATGTGTTAAAGGATGTAATTCTTTTTCAGAATATTTTGATTGTTCTATTGGCCTTAAGCAGGCGAGGTCATTTCGCAAATATTATTCGCTCTTTTCATTGAAGATCTTGAATTATTTTTGCAGAATGATACTACTTGTCCTTTAACGATTGATGATGTAACAGTTATTTTGCTTTTATTTGCTGATGATATGGTGGTATTGGCTGAAAGCCCAGAGGAATTGCAATGTAGGTTAGGTCTTTTAAATGAATATTGTGTTAAATGGGGATTAAAAGTTAATGTTGATAAAACTAAGGTTATGGTGTTCAGAAATCGTGGTCCTATTTTACCTAATGAGAAATGGTTATATGATGGGTGTGAAATAGAAGTAGTAAATAATTTTAATTATTTGGGAACTGTTTTCAATTACAATGGAACGTTTGTATTAAATCAGGAAACTCTAGCGGGTAAAGGTCTAAAGGCATTCAATGTACTTTTAAATAATTTGAAAAAATATCAGTTAAAAACAAGTGTTAAATGTCAACTTTTTGATGCTTTTGTTGGTGCTATTCTGAACTTCAGTAGTGAAATATGGTGATTTGGTAAATCTAAAACAATTGAGCGTGTTCATCTTAAATTTTGTAAAATGATACTAAAGGTAAAAACGTCAACAAGTAACATGGGAGTTTATGGTGAATTAGGTAGATACCCTTTATTTATTAATAGATATACACGTAAAATAAAATTTTGGTGTAAGGTATTATCTTCAAAAAATATTCTCGAATAACAGTAGAAAGAATTGGGCATTTAATGTTAAATTTTTGTTAGATAGTTATGGATTCTCACATGTTTGGAGTAATCCATTCAGTATAGAACTTAAGAATTTCCATATTTCATTTAAATCTAGAATGATAGATGTATTTAGACAGAACTGGTATAACACTATGGTAAATTGTAATACTTTATGCACTTATAAATGTTTCAAAAAAGTCTTTGGAGCTGAACAATATTTGGATATTTTATCAAGTAAATTTAGAACAGTTTTAGCACAATTGAGATTATCTTCACATAAATTAAGAATTGAAACAGGACGATATGGCCAAAATAGAACAGAAAGAGCGCATCGATATTGTTCACTTTGTAATGCTAGGGATATTGAAGATGAATATCACTTTATTATGGTATGTCCTGAATATGTAAATCTTAGAAAAATACATATGACAAAAATAAGTGAATCATTGCATTATTTGTTTGATTTATGACAAAAATAAATGAATCTTTGCATGATATATTTGATTTATTTACACTTGATCATTTGATTATTTATTTATATTTATACATATACATGACAAGAAACTGTAAAGTTTACGTCAATAAGATATACTGTCTGTCTGAATTTTTGAGTAGTGTTAACGGCTTGAAAGAAGGTGAGCACCTCTCACCTCTGCTCTTCATCCTGTTTATAAATGATTTGTATGATAGTATAAAGGGAGATAATATTGATATAAAGGGAGATAATATTGATATTTTTACAATTGATGAAGTTCAAGTTTTCTTATTATTATATGCCGATGATACGGTTTTGTTTTCTTAAAGTAAAACGGGGCTACAGAGATTAGTTTATATTGTAAAGAATGGGGATTAACGTTTAAAAATGGTGCAAGAGTTGAAGATGCTAAAATACTATATATTGGTCATTTTTCAAGGTTGTTTGACATTTTACTTATTTAGGTGTTAAACTATCAAGCAACTGTATTTTTTTCCAAACACAAAAATCTGTCTGCTCATGCAAGTAAAGCAGTTTATTCTATTTATGAGTTATCTAATAATGTGTCTCTTAATATGTCAGAGCAGTTAAATTATTTGATACTATAGTTTCTCCAATACTAAGCTACGGATCAGAAGTTTTTGGTTTTCACAGCGGACATGGCTTAGAGAAGGTGCACTTAATTTTTTAAAGCAAAGTCTTGGTGTTCGCCAACAAACTAGTAATAGTTCAATATACGAAGAGTTTGACAGGTTCCCTATGATAATTATTCGAAAAATAAGAATAGTTAAATTTTGGTTTAGAATTATAAATTCCCAAAATTCAATAATATAAAAAAATAATCTTAAAGACGCAAATGATAATCTGATAAACAATTGGAACAAAAAAAGTTAAAACTATGTTTGGAGAATTAGATTTTTCATTTTAATGGAACAAATGTGATGTTACAATCATGCATTTAATTTCGGACATACAAAGAATTTACGATAATTATTTGCAATAATGTTTACTAACCTGAACAATATGTCAAAATTAGAAACCTACCAAAAAGTTTAAACAGCGGAATCATAATTTGTAGGAAATACAGGGTACTACAGCGTTATCTAGACTAAGGTGTTCAGCTCATAAACATGCTATTGAAGAAGGTTGATTCCGTAGTATTCCAAGGAATTATCGAAAATGTTCAAAATGTGATTTTGGTCAAGTAGAAAATGAATATCACTTTTTACTCGTCTGTCCATTCTACTCCGATTTAAGAAAACAAATTATCCCTAAATAATTTTACACGTGGCCTTCTATAAATAAATTTGTATCATTAATGCAAACTGATAATAAAAAAATATTAACTAATTTAGGTAAAATTATTTATTTTGCTATGATCGATAGAAAAGAAATAAATGACCCTTTTTCATATCTGTATACATAAAAATATCCTTTTTCAGATATGATCTATATGTTTGTGTGAATATTGTTCTGTTTTTGTGCTAGGCTGAATATTATAATTAAATTGCACTTTTCAGATTTCTGAATCGCCAAATTGCAGGTGGCGATGAACATATAATTGTTTATGCCAATGAAATATTTTGACTTGACTTGATAATTAGTAGGAGCTCGTCCCACCCAGCATCAACACCCGACGCCATAACCGCTCGCTATTACCTTGTCCACCTTTCTGTCGTTCTCTTTTGTCACTGGTTTTCTGTTGATATTATCATTCGGGGTCTTCCTCCACCTGTAATTAGCTGGACGTCACTATATGACCGAAATACCGTCGAAGCGACGGTAAACTCAAATTGTCAAGTCTGTTGATATTATTTAAAATTAATGTTCTTGTTACTTTTCTTCCTTGATTTCAAACATTTTTCTAAGGTATAGTTAAATTAGCCATGTTACATATTACATATTACAATAATTTCGTATGGAGAAGAGCACGATCAAATCTGTGAATATTACCTTGAATAAAATATGTTTAAAGTAATAGTTATAATGCAATTAAATTATATTATATTATATTATATTATATTATATTATATTATGGACAGTAGTCAGCGTACGGTCTTCGATACGTTATTGGATGTTACTTAATTGTCAAACACAGCTATATCTATATCGTTAATGTTTGCGGCAGGAATACTTTTCTGATACTAAGATTTTATCCCATCAAGTTAATATAGTTAATACAGATGCATAACAATTTTGTTACAAACTACCGGGTCGCTGACTCAACATACACAGCCCCACTGCTGTGGATTCGTGTTCCAATAGGGTCTACGGAATATTCATGTGAGGAAACCCTCCGGCCAGCCCGCGGTAGGTCGATGGATCTACCCGGCTGCCTTGTCTTAAGCTGACTAACGCACATTTATAGCGATGGTAAATTCTAAAACAACAACAACAACAACGAACTACCGGCATTAATAGATCCACTTTCATTTAGGGGTTAACCCTGGCAATAATTGAGTTGCATTTTTATTCTATCAATTATCGACTATCGATCCAGTTTAGTATGCATCTTACATGAAAACATTTTCCCCTGAATTTGTTGTTGCTTTACTGTCGAATAAAACTCTTCAATACCCAATTGGTCTACATTGACTATTGAATACGATAACTTATGTGTAGAATACAAAGAATATTATTCAATTGAATATGCCCTTCTAGACTCCCGATATACATTTTATATGAACAAGGCATCCAAGATGGCCATAACTCAATTGCCTAAGTACCATTACTCCAGAAAATAAAGTTTTATTGATCAATGATTTATAATGTAGCATTAAAAACCAATTTGAACAATGTAAAATATAACCTTTTTTCAGACACCAGAGAGCTAACAAAGCAAATTATGGCATTTTATCTCACCGAAAGGTTATAAATCCTAACATACGGTTCCGTAATCAAAAATCAAAAGTCAAAATCAACCTTTGCCGAGATTTATGAGTCATACACTTTCGATTGAGTATAGTTGCCGATTTTTCTTTCGGAAAATGTCCTAGAGTAGTCTATAAAAATGATATTGAATAAATCTACTCATTTTAACTTTTCTTTATACGCTAGGTTTTAAAATATGTGATTTTATTTTTTGTCGTTACAATTATCAAAGGGCAGAAACGACAAAAAATAAAATCACATATTTTAAAACCTAGCGTACGTGTATAAGTAAGTAAAGTAAGTAAATATTTTATTATAGTGACATGTGCATACAATATATATTACAAATAGTTAAATACAAAAAAAGACCATAAGCACCCGGCCCATTGGACCTATAAGTCATCTAATCTATTAGTTATAAACTGTACGTGAGATATTTAAATTATAGTATGTTGGTAAATGGCTGTTCAATCAACTTACATTAGCTCAGACACATGTAATATAAAATGCTGGTCATTATCATAGTATATTATTGAAATTCTTTAAATTAATGATGGTTCATTTCTAAAATAGTACTGAATAGTGGAAAGATCAATATATATATAGTGTTTAAATGGCAATAATAGTATAATTGTGAAATTAACGGTAAACAGTTTACCCAGAATACATAATGGTACGCCTACGGCGATAAGCTTTTACAATAAATTTTGCGGTTTTTCTTGGGTAATCATTTAACAAATTACACATTTTCAGTTCTGTATTAAAATCTATAAACTCATTTTGTCTTAAAATATCACTAAACATATTTGTCCTGATATTGTTATATAAATCACATTCAAGTAAAAAATGTTTCTCATCTTCTGTGGCCTGCCTATCACAGAATCTACATGTCCGTCTCTGAATAGGTTCACCCACATATCGTCCTGTCTCTATTCGTAACGGTGGTATTCCGGTCCTAAATTGACAAAGTAACGATCGTTCACGTTTTGACAGATTCATTGTTATATAGTCTTCGCACTTAAAGTCCGTTTTGAATAATCGGTATGTTCGTAATTTAGGCATATTTGATACGTCGTGCAACCACTTGTCTCTATAAAGTTGGGTTATTAATCCTTTTGTAAGTGTTAAATCCACAAATGCTTTCGATTCAAATTGGTCATTAATACCTAAAGTTGTAAATATTTGCTTAACGTCACTAGACCAATTGTTAGCACACGTGTTGAAATCATAATTAAACACCTGCTTAGTCAGTCTACCGTTATCCATCTCGTATATTTACCTACGCCAATCAAATTTGAGATCATTTCTATGACTTAATTGTATATGCCTTGTTTGATTTTAGACATGTTCTCAAATATGAAAAGTGGGTTCACATCCCAGCAGGGTCATTCGGATTTTCATGTGAGGAAGCCTTCCAGCTGGCTTGCGGTAGGTCGGTGGTTCTACCCGGGTACCTCTGTGTACTCGAGGTCTTCATCCACCAGTAATTAGCTGGACGTCACTATATCATTGAAATACTATCGCAGCGAGGTAAGATATTTTGCTTACGATTGCAAAGGAAATAAAAATGCTTGTACACAAAACAATCATTTTTTTCTTTCTTTCTTTCCTTTCTTTCTTTAATAAAAAGCCATATAGTTGTGAGAATATTCATCTAAATATAGACCAAATTCTTAGACTAAATGATAGAGTGTTAATTAACGCTGAATACTGTCATAACTTTCAAACTACTGCCCAATACATCTTTGATCGAACTTGACCAAGAACGTTTATTGGGCTGTTTGTTTATTGGGCTTAACGTCACACCGACGGTACATGTACCTCTGTCATTTGGAGACGATACCTACTAATACAGATGTAACCGGGTCATGTTTTTCTTTTATTTAACATTTCTGTGGTTTTATTCTATATTTGGTTGAGTCATGCCTGTGGTTTTTATCTAAGAATTTGTTTGAGTGAGTTATCTCCCTTGTTGAACACTGGTCAGTGTTGTGTACTCAGGTATGACATGTTCCCGCCGTTTTGTTGGACTTGTTGGTCAGGTGACTACACTTTTTCACTGGTCAGTTCCAGTTTGCATGCCGTCCAGTGCAGTGGTGTTTTTCAGGGAAGACATTTATTGTTTGAACTTATGAAATTGGCGGTTTATCTTGAGGACCTGTCTTTAAACACTGTAATAAAGACGAACTAAACTGAACATCACTTCTCGTTCATTTCTGTTATTCCACGAAAGAGCTACCTGGTTACATTTGGCGCCCAAATTAGAAGGCTTGGAACAGGAGTTACTGTACATGATGTTTTAACTAAATTGAGTAGTACATATGGAAGTATTGAGAGTCCTGAGTCTGTGATGAGAAAACTTTACTCATGCACTCAAGGCAGTGAGGCTGTTAACCTCTTTGCTGTTAGATTGGAAGACTTGTATGCACAAGCAGTGGACTTAGGTGCAATACCAAGGAGTGATAAATTACTGAAACAAGTTTTGTATCAAGGACTAAACACTGAATTGAAACATATTGCGCAGTACAAATATGACACTGTCGAAGATTATGACAAATTTAAAATTGAACTTCGGAAACTAGAGGCTGACACCAAACAACCGGCATCTAAACTGAAGACTTGCAGTGTAGCTCAGAAAATGGAAGAGAAGAGTGATGTGGAGCAGCTGAAAGATACAATGAAGCTTCTGCAAGAGAAATTAGAAAAACTAGAGCACAAGAAGGATTTGCAATCCTCTGCTTCAAGTCAACCATTATTTAAGAATGGAAATAGACAGTTTCATCAGCAATTTACCAGGTTTAGAGGAAACTCTGGAAATATGGGTAGAGGAAGAGGAAGAGGCTTGTACCAGCCAAGTAGACCAGTTGCGGTGAACACTTTCAGAGGTGCCTGTCATAGCTGTGGTGGAAGAGGACATTTTGCCAGGAATTGCCCGTCAGATTTCAGCAATATCCAGACAACATGCTTCAGATGTGGTGAAAGGGGCCACTTTGCAAGGGAATGTCAGGCAGAATATAAAGATATCAACAGGAAAAGAAACGATTTAAAAGAGTGAGTGCTCTTGTTGACGGACCAGACCAGGGCACGAATACTCAAGGAGATGGTCCAAAATTAGTTGGTGAAGCCAACATTGCAAATATTCAGATAGGAGGTATTCTGACAAATGCATTACTGGATACTGGGAGCTCAGTAAGCGTCATCTCGAGTTCTTTCTACCAAGAACATCTGAAAGACATTGAGCTTAGACCGGTCACAGAGATTCTATATATTGAATGTGCTGGTGGGTCACTGTTACCATATACAGGATACATTGAAGTTGAAGTCAACACATTAGGTGGAGTACCCAATTCTGATAAGCAACCAGCATTATTTTTAGTATCACCTGATACTAAGTTTTCTAGCACTACTCCTGTCATCATAGGAACAAATGTCTTACAAGAATTACATTTGGATTGTAGGAAAAGACATGGAGATAGATTTCTGCAAGTTGCCAAGTTGACTTATCCATGGTATTATTGCTTCAGAACACTAGTTCTAAGAGACAGAACCTTGAAACAAAACAACAACAGATTAGCAGTAATAAAGAGTGCCCATTCATACAAAATTTCACTCAAACCTAATGAAACCATTGACATCAAAGGATTTATTGATAGAAAAGTTGATCACCTACCAACAGCAGCCATTCTCCAAGAGGCAAAGGATACTGTTCTACCTGACTATATTGAAGTGACACCAAGCATTATACATTATAACTATGAAGCTTCAAGTGAAGTTACAGTCACATTATCCAACGTTACTACTAACACCGTGACAATTTCACCAAGGTCAACAATTTGCGAGTTGCAACCTGTCACCATCACAGAAGAAGTAATACAGAACATTGAAGAAAAAGAGTTAGACAAGAAAAGAACCAACATTGTAAGAGAATTAGATATAGACAAGGATGATATGCTGACAGAAGACCAGAAAAAGAAAGTATATGATTTACTCATGAAACACAGGGAGATATTTAGTACAAGTGACACTGACATTGGGCAATGTAATCTAGTCAAGCATCGAATAGATCTCATTGATCCTACACCTTTCAAACAGCGACATAGGAGAGTACCACCATCAATGATAGAGGAAGTTAGGGCTCATTTGGAACAACTGTTGTCATGTGGTATTATACGACCTTCCAAGTCACCATTTGCTTCACCTATTGTTCTTGTTCGAAAGAAGAATGGAAAACTTCGACTTTGTGTTGACTATAGGATGCTAAATGAAAGAACAGTTAAGGACTCCTATGCCCTACCCCGAATTGAGGAAATATTAGATTCACTTCATGGCGCTCGTTATTTCACAACAATTGACATGAAATCAGGATATCACCAAGTAGAAGTTGAGGAAATCCATAAGGAAAGAACTAGTTTTACTGTAGGCCCATTGGGTTTTTGGGAATTTAATAAAATGCCTTTTGGATTGAGCAATAGCCCAGCAACATACCAAAGATTAATGGAGGAATGCTTAGGGCCCATGAATATGAAAATTTGTATAATCTACCTAGACGATCTTATTATATTCAGCAATACTTTCGAAGAACATTTGCAACGCCTTGATGAAGTACTTACGAGATTGAAATCATGTAATTTGAAACTAGCAGCTGAAAAATGTCATTTTGTCAAGGAAAGGGTCAACTTTTTAGGGCATGTCGTTAGTGGCGATGGTATAGAGACGGATCCAGCTAAGATAGATAAAATAAGGAATTGGCCAACACCTAAATCAGGACAGGAACTTCACTCATTTTTGGCATTTGCAGGTTATTATCGCCGATTTATAAAGGATTTTGCAAAGATTACACGTCCTCTTGCAGAGCTGATCCCCCATCCAACATCAAAGGGAGGCTCTAAGGAAAAGAAAGCAGAAAACAAAGAATGGAACTGGACAGAAAAAGAACAACTTGTTTTTGATAACTTAAAAGAACTCCTTACATCTCCTCCCATATTAGCATATCCTGATTTCGATAAGCCATTTGAATTGCACACTGACGCTAGCAATACCGGTTTAGGGGCAGTTCTTTATCAGCGACAAGGAGACCACAAAAGGGTCATTGCTTATGCTAGCAGATCTTTGTCGAAATCTGAAAGAAATTACTCTACATATAAATTGGAATATTTAGCTTTGAAATGGGCAGTGACTGATAAATTTTCGGACTATTTAGCTGGCAATCACTTTAAAGTTTACACAGACAATAATCCACTTACCCACATTTTAACATCACCAAAGTTGGATGCTACTGGACAGCGGTGGGCGGCAGCACTGGGGGAATATGATTTTGAAATTCTGTATCGCCCTGGTTTCAAGAATGGAGATGCAGATGCGCTAAGTCGTTATCCGCATGAACCAGAAGATTTGAAGATGGATGAAGGTCAGAGATTAAAGATTGACAGAAATGCATTGAGAGCGATTTGCTGTGGAACATCATCAATACCACCATATATGGAAAGTTTGCCAGTTATGAACAACAACATCTTAGACATGATGATCACCCTAGTACACCTTTGGCTCAAATCGACTTGAGGGAGATACGCAGAAATCAAATGAAGGATCTAATCATAGGGAAATGGAGAATAGCAGCAATAGATAAGAAGGTTATAGAGAAAGTCTACACCAAACAAGACTTAACAATGAAAAAGAACTTCAAAAATTTTGACATTAAAAGGGGACTTTTATTTAGGACTATTGAGGACAATGGAAATAAAATTGAACAGTTGGTAATTCCAGAATGTTATAGGAAAGATATACTCAAAGGACTACATTCAGACATGGGCCATCCAGGGATTGAGAGAACTACAAAATTGATAAGAGAAAGATTCTTCTGGCCAGGAATGACTGCAGACATAGAAAAATACATTAAACAGTGTGATAGATGCTTATGTAGAAAAACAGCAACAAATAGCAGAGCACCACTAATTAACATTACATCAACATATCCTTTGGAATTGGTATGTTTTGATTATCTTACTTTGGAAATGTCAAAAGGAGGATTTTCGAACATTTTAGTTATTACGGACCACTTTACAAAGTTTGCTTGCGCCATTCCTACTAAAAATCAAACGGCCAAAACTACAGCGGAAGCTTTCCTGGACAATTTTGTCTTAAACTTTGGAATTCCAACTCGACTTCATTCAGACCAAGGTGCAAACTTTGAGAGTCAACTTATTCAAGAATTTTGCCAACTTCTCAATATCAAGAAAACGCACACAACCGTTTACCATCCGCAAAGCAACCCTACGGAGCGTTTCAACAGGACTTTAATTAACATGTTGGGAACACTAGAGAATCATAAAAAAACTGATTGGAAGAAATACATCAAATCTTTAGTATTTGCATATAACAGCACTCCTCATGAATCAACAAAATTTTCTCCATATGAATTAATGTTTGGAAGGAAACCAAAGCTACCAATTGATTCACTATTCAGAGAAGCAACAGAAAATCAGCAGCACAATGAAACCTTACAAGAATATGTGGAAAATCTGAAACTTAGAATGAAAGAAACAACGGAAATAGTCAAATCTTACATGAAAAAGGCAGGAAAGAAACAATAAATTATCAAGAAAGTAAGAAGAAATATACTGTATTTACAGTGGAAGGTAATGACTCTGGAAAACAAAGAACGTTACATAGGAATCATCTATTTCCAGTAGATTACTGGATTGAAAATGATGAAGACATAGATGTACATAAGGAAGAGGAGAAAGTCCAGGTGAATAGGGAAAAAAAGCATCAACAGAATAGTAGATGAGATGAATGACGTCACTGAAGGGAGTTCAGATGAAGAGGCAGATGTTGTGATTGTTTCACAGTCACGCACTAATGGGGACGCCCATGACTCTGCTTCTAGTCGAACAGAAGACCTTGAAAATGCTGTGGAGGAACAGGAAGTAAGGATCGTCTCAACCACGGGCGATTCAGAGTCAGAGTCTTTTCTACTGGATAGATGTCAGAATAGCAATTTGGGAAGTAAAAGAGAAGAGGATATTAGTAAAGACATAAGAGCAGATACTGGCACAGAGAAACAGGAAACGGATATTGCAGTACCAGAGAGAAGCCTGTTGACCGAAGTGACAGAAGGGACAGAGATAGATACAACTATAGCTGTAACTGATGAAGAGTCAGAGGCCAGTGATATAGTAAATGCTGAAGGGAGAAAGAAGCCACGCCAGTTGCCCAAAGTCCCAACGAGAAGGTCAGAGAGAGTTCGTAAATTGCCAGAGAAGTATGATCAGTATGTAATGTATGGAATGGAAAATAAGCCATATGATCCAAGATTTAGAGCGTTGAATACCTTAATGGCATCAGGTGTTTTAAGTGGCTTGGATGTGGATTTGGCCAGGAAAGTAATAACTGCCATTATGAAGTAGTTGTATTTTGTTTTCTCAATGGAATTTTAACTTTTATTTTTTTTAATAAGAAAATGTCCATTTTTGATTGGTAAGAATATGTGTGTGTAAATTCATTATGCATGTACATTATTGTAATACATATTATATATGTTCTGTCAGTTGTTTATCATAGTTTATTTGTACACTGTCCATAAAAGCGTGGACGCTTTATTTTCAGGAGAGGGGAGTAGAAGTACAATTTATTCTAGAGACCCTTCCTGTAGAGAGTTTGTAGTGATATTTCATTTGGTTAAATTAAAATTGCAGAAGAATTATTCACTAAATTAGTGAATATATATTATGATCATTTTTTTAATTATTTTTATCTCATCTTCTTCATACTGGCACTTGTACTATCTTGCCATAGAGCTAGCTTTTGTGGCGACGTGGTAGAGTGTCCGATTTGCATACCGAGGGTCCCGAGTTCGATACCAGCTCGGGGCAGTAGGATTTTACTTGGTTACATATATATGCTTTCTTTCAGACTGCATACTCTGGTTTCACTACAGACACATATAATATTTTTTTTTCAGACTGCATAGTTTTGATAGAATTGTGCTTTACATGGTAAATTTTTTAAGAATGTTTAGGCTATACTGTATATAAACCTATGGTATAAGTAACTGTAGTTTGTTGATAGTATGTAATGTTACAGGAGATAGCTTGTATCATTTCGTGTATCCTTTTGACTGAATTATGATTTGACCGTGACGATGACGGGACGTCATTTTAGAAAGTGGGGAAGTGTGTAACCGGGTCATGTTTTTCTTTTATTTAACATTTCTGTGGTTTTATTCTATATTTGGTTGAGTCATGCCTGTGGTTTTTATCTAAGAATTTGTTTGAGTGAGTTATCTCCCTTGTTGAACACTGGTCAGTGTTGTGTACTCAGGTATGACATGTTCCCGCCGTTTTGTTGGACTTGTTGGTCAGGTGACTACACTTTTTCACTGGTCAGTTCCAGTTTGCATGCCGTCCAGTGCAGTGGTGTTTTTCAGGGAAGACATTTATTGTTTGAACTTATGAAATTGGCGGTTTATCTTGAGGACCTGTCTTTAAACACTGTAATAAAGACGAACTAAACTGAACATCACTTCTCGTTCATTTCTGTTATTCCACGAAAGAGCTACCTGGTTACACAGATATATAGTGGCGCCAGTAATCATGTGGCATGATACCACACCCAGTCACATTATCCTGACACTGGGTCAACCAGTCCTGGAACTACCTCTAACTTCATCAATAAGAACATATTGCAAGCATTGTTTGTGTTTACTACATCTTGATGAATTGAAAAAAAAAATGTTTTTAAATATGAACTGTGGAATATATGCACTGTGTTTTATAGAGTTTGGGTTCAGAAAAACACATTTGCATTGTATTGTATTGTACATTTGGTTTTAATTTAAGTCAGTATAGGGGTCAAGATATTTGTTATCTACTGTTCCCAAATGTGTGTGTACCTGGACATTCAAAATGTAATTGACCACTAATAAGTGACCATCGTGTGTCTTTCAGACATACACATTACAGACAGCATTTATTTTAATCCATAACTGGTCTGACTTTATGGATGGATCATGGACCTCTTAACAATAAATTATTGCATAACTTTTTTCACATATTAACCAAACCAAAAAATATACATGTATATGGTTGACTTACCATCTCTCGAACCTCCTACACATTTTACCGGTATCATTTCGATTGGAATTTTTGTAATGATATTAATATTAACGAAGATTGGTATAGAAATTAAATAGAAATCAATATTTAAATTCATTATATTATTCGTTTATTTTTTTTTTGTCAAGATTAATATTAAACCATTTGTAGCCTTGTAAATGAAAAGAAGAGGAGGGATTCGAGGGATGGTTAGTCAACGATAAATCGAAAAATTGTTATAACATATCGTGTAAAAACATTACCTGGAGTAGAAACCCTGGTCATTTTGAATAATTGCATTTTTAAGTTTTTCTTTCGAAGATTTCAGTTTTTTATTTTCAACTGTAAATCAATTTCAAATTTTCTTTTATCCTGTTCAATCTGTTAAAACACGTCCAATTAAATCTGTTACAACGCCCACTTTGTGGATTCCTTATGAAGAAAACACCAATGAATATTCATCACCATTTAATCTCCTGTATGCTTTTTTATTACTTATGGCTGAAAGGCATGCACTGCAACAGGGCGCCGCCATTTTTTAAAGCTGTCTCTTCAATAAAGAGTATTCAAAATGACACGCGTGATTTCATTGGTCAGAAAGTAGCTGATTAGTATTCATGAAAATGAAATTTTGCCAGTGGAATATTCCAAGGTATACAACTAGAGTGATAATGGAATGTATATATTGGAGTTTCGACGTTGACCAGTCCTGGAACTACCCCTATATGCTGAGCGCCAAGCAAGGGAGTTATACCAAGATCATTTTGAACTCTGGTATTTCGCGGCCGGGGATCGAACCCACGACTTCCCGATTTCGGGGTGGGGTAACGTTCTAACCACTCAGCCACCGGCACCGGTCGACTGAGAATGATCTTATACTCATAAACATCGCCTCCAAGTTTGACCAAGCTTGAATTTCATGGTCAGATGAGTTGTAATCAAATCTATAAATTTCACAAAGCTACACTTGCCAAATCTATATTTGTTAATATATTCTTTTGTTAAAACTGTTTGGATTTGATACATGTGTAACATACAGATGCGTCTAGATCGCTTTACTTATTTCATTTCGATAATGAAATACAATATACACTTGTGAACCAGTACCAGAGCGTAGGTATGTTGTCCGTCTGTCATACATGTGTCATAAGGTGAGAAAACCGTGCAGTCTGACCGTAAAACGAATCCGTTTTTTTTTTCGCTTACAGAGAAAATGTTCTGGACTGAGCTACCCATCCGCTTCCACAATATTCTCCACTATTATGAGATATCGGTACCGTGACATACTCCCCGCCAAATTGGAATCCAAATGGATCCAGAGAAAAAAGGAACAAAAAAGGGTGATAAATATGTGTAGTCTGACCGGGGCTCGAACCCGTGGCCTTTCGCTTACAGGGCGACTGCTCTGCCGTCTGAGCTACATGGCCGCTTCCACATGAATTTCCACCATTGTGAGTTATTGGTACCGTGACACACGTAGCATAGAACACACACACATACACAGACATACATGTGTGTGTGTGTGTGATAAATATCTTAAACTGCAAAAGAAAGTATTTATGTAGGGCATAATAGCAAGGATATACGGTATTTTTTTCTGTTTACTTATTCGACAAAGACCGCTAAGGAGGACCTAAATGCTCACCATCATTACACATTTTGCGAAAATATAATCTGAAGAAAAACAATGTTATGGTGATTTGTGAAATTATGTCTTTGGCGTTTTTACGATACCAGAATGCTTTAAATTAATGGAGTTTTTACGACATCAGAATGCCTTTAATAAATGGCGTTTTTACGACATCAGAATGCCTTAAATTAGTGCGCTTTTTACTGCATTGAAATGTCTTAAATTTGTGGAGTTGCAAAAATGCACCAAAGAAAATTGATTCCTCTAGTGCAGTTTAGTTTTTAACGCAATCAAGGAAATGGAACTAAATTGCCTTGTGAAACAAATCTCTCCAATAAAATCAAACAGGGGCTATTTTGAAAGCAATTGGTGGCTAATAAAGCATCCCTGGTTCATTAAGGGGGCGCACTGACTTTCTTTAATCCAAGTAAAGAACGCTAATTATGCCTCACAAAAGATACTTCTGGCAATGTAAAATATGTCTCAGCATGTATATCCAGTTTATGAATTCAACATACAATTGAAATTTACAGAAAGTCTATTTGATTACGATACAGTAACGTCCATTCTTCGCTCATAATTTAGATTTACATTATGTGAAAAGCGTTCAATATCTTATTTACTATTAGCAAAACATGTATTTGTCAAGGGTAAAGTGGAACATTAGGAGGTCATACGTTAGTTTGAACTTATTTACTCTCCTTCGCTTAGGAAAGAAGTTTATAAACCATATATTTACCCTCTCGACGGTTCCACAGTTGGACCAGTACTTTGCGCTTGGAAGGACATGTAAAATTCTTGACCCCCAACGAGGTTAGAACCGAAATGTTCGGATGCTATGACGGGACTCATAATTTATTTCGTATCATTCTCTGCATATAAGTATACATTGCATATATTTTCAGATAAGATAAACGTTACATGAGTCATCTTTTTAAAAAGGCTTCGATTTTGATCAAAAACGTATAACTTTAAACGATTTATTGTCGCTTTTATTCATAACACAGAAGACATTGAATTATTTGATTTATCCTTTGACAAATGATCCAACACTAGAAAGTATGCATCGTTACGTGGATATTATTAAATCAATAATCACTCCTGTTGTCTTGTCTGTATTTGAGGAGAAGCGAAAAGACAATATCAGGATGAAAGGAACTCGAGGGTCAAACTAATATGCCTACCTGTCAATGCCTTGAACTGGATGCCGTAGATTCGGTCTCCGAACGCGACATACCAAAGTCGTCCAAATGGCATTGGTAGCTCCCTGTTTGGCGCTCAGCATATTTCAAGGACTTTTTGGTCAGGTGTCAGAATAATGTTACAGGGTGTGGTATCATGTCACGTGTGCACGGCGTGATACTGCAGTCTGGCAGTACTATTTCTGCCGTATGTAGTCTCAAAGAGTTGGCTGAAATATTTCTGATACCCAATTAACAAACAACCTCTCAAACGTGTCCGTACGAAAAACTAAAAAAAGAGGGAACACTTTCGTCTTCGGTAAACTTGAAAAAATATCTAAATAAACATACTCAATATAATTCCGTATATAGGTTATATGGAAGGCATTTCCGGACCCAATTCCAGTCTGAATCAAGAATGAAAAGGTTCGGTTAGTTGCAAATTGCAGTTGATTTCAATTTGAACAAAATTACTCGCCCAATCATTTCAGCCATACTTGATTTATTTCACGAAATTGTATCCCGTGAGCAAACTCAAATGCAATGATCACATAACCTCGTACAATAATATAATTACGAGAAATATTGAATGTAAAATTTTGCTTGAGGATTTCCCTAGTTTTAAGTAAGATTAACACAATACCTGTTTCTACAAAATAATCGGAGAGATCATTTACTGTCGTAGTAAGCTACAAATGTCCCAAAGTTTCCATTTATGTAATCGCAATGATATACAAAATTCAAAACCCGTTTCCTTAAGCAAATTATTAGCTAAATTTCTCGAAAGCAATCCCAACATATATAAGCATCACTAAGTCTCTCAGTCTCGGGATATTAAAAGGCACATTATTCTTCCCCAAACAGCTTATATTCCTTAAACGGAAAAGCAAATTTATTGAGAGATACAATGTGTACATACTCGTTGACGGCAACATTAATGCAATGCATAAATAAGAGGGAATATTTTGCTAAGTATCAAACAATTGTTTACAAAAACAACAACAACCTGATTTGCAGATACGGCTTATCTTTGTCAATTCTCTGACGCTTAGACATTCCGTATGTCTCCGTTAACGAATCGCGTATACATAGCAGATAAAGCGGCAGTTTTCAAATTAATTATTTCCTATTACAGATCGTCTTCGGGAATACTCGCCAATGCAAAATATAAACTGTGAGTGTATTTTGACATTCATACAAAATAATAATTGGAGTAATTTGATCAACATTTCAATGCGCTTAACTGTTTTTTTACAGCAGATATTTTCTTCATATGTACCATTCGCGTTAGTCAACAATATGTCAATTAATTCTATTATTTCTTAATCGTGTAAATTATATCATTATGAAATATAATGCAATTGTTTATCGTTTTCTTTTCAGATTTGTTGTAACGACTATGAACTAGTTGTCTGTATTTCACTGTTCTTTATCAGAAGGCATGAATTTCATGTCTTGGGAGATTGTGTCCATGCTTATATAGTTGCACGAGTCATGTACTCTTGCTTGACTGTTAGTGGTAACCAAGCGTCTCGGAGGAAGGAGCACGATTCCCGACGGTGACATTCCAATGTCGTTAAAAATGGTATATCCCTGCTGGGCGTTTAGTTTATATAAAAGTAGTCCCAGAACTGGTTGACCCGGTGGCAGGATAATATGACTTGGTGTGGTATCATGTCATATGTCAACGGCGTGACACTGCAGACGGGCAGTACTATATATGTCTCAAGTAGACATGGCCTCCAAATGACTGGAATACTTTCGGTGGAACATTAAATCAAACAAACAAACACGTAACACTTTCTATTTTATTTAATAGATACTAGTACCTGTGGAACATAGAATTCAGTACAGTGAGTACTGAACATCTGAGTACATTTGATGGTCTACGTACACAATTCGAATATGCCAGTAAAGTGTATCATAATGTGAACAGTTTAATATTTACAGCGGTTGAACATACTAAGGATGACATTTATCGCTTGCTTAAAAAGCGGGGTTGATTGGTAAACACTGTTTAAAAGCTGATTAATTAATAAAAATCTATTAATATGTAAATCAGTTCATTTGAAACATCTGTATGAACATAAGACCGGCGCAATAGCTCAGTGAAAGAGTGTCCGCTTTGCGATCGGAAGGTCTGGGGTTCGAATCCCAGCTGAGGCACTTTCTCCGATGACCACGTCAAACCAAAGATGTAAAAAAAATTGGTACCAGATGCAACCTTGCCTGGCACTCGGCTAAATGGGGTTGCTATGGGAGCTCGGACTACTCAGTACTAGTTCTACCCAGGAACTTTTCTCCCGTGTACACCGAGCACGTAAAAGAAGCAAGGGGTCTATTCGCAAAATGAGCTACGGTATCGCACCCGGACTCGCTTTTATTCAACTACTGTATCCTTGACCGTAAGGTCTAAGATATGGCCATAATAATCAGAAAATGGTTGTAAGCCATTGCAATAAAAGAAAGAAGAAGGAAGAGAAGAAATTGAGTGTAAATGAATGTATAAGCAGTCTGATACTAGATTGTTTCCTGTTGTTGGCAGTGAGTGTAAATGAACAATAACAAGTACGTTTATTTCCCAAAACAAATAGGCTGTCAAAGCAATAAAGATTCAGTCAACAATTCTCTCCCTTGGGGATATATTTCAGTTGTATTAATATCTACAAGCTATTACTTTATTAAGTTATATGGATGTGTTTTATTACAGGCACCTGTAACGTTGCTTCAGTTTCGATAATTACTTATGAATGTATCATTTAATCATACTTTTATACATTCGGTTACAATTAAAAGACGCGATATTTTATCTTTTATTGAAAAGTATTTATGATGTAGTTTTAATTAGATATACATAAAATCTACATTATGTTTATTAATATTGCCCGCGGACAATATGGTAAACTGTATCAAAATTAAATAAACTGATTTTTCTTGATTAATGGCAGCTATTATTTAGATGAATAACGATGATAAATATGTCAAAATATTAAATATTCCACACATCGAAGCAGCCATTATTATGTATTACGTTGAACAGAATTAATAATTACCCTAACTTTGAGTTAAGGTAAACTATCCATCATTTAATTGTGATCATGGTCCTTTAAGTGATCGTGGGAGAAATTTTGCAGTAAACGCAAGCCCTTATAGACTTACAGCAAAAGAGCCTTTAACTCCAAGTCAATGGATGCTTCCATCTGCACTGAAGTGTTATATATCTCATTGTAATCCATATTTTGTGACACATCTGGAAAAAAAAACATACACGAATTATAAATCTGCTTGGAGTAGGTAGATCTTACGAAAAAGCCAAGGACAGAATTCGAAAATCATTTTCTGAAAAATATTGTGTTGCTAAAATTCATAATTTCATTGTTCATATCGCTTAAAACGCACAACATTATTTGCGTTTTTCCTCAGATCGACGTAGAAATATTCTTTTGGCAAATACAGGCGCAATGTTGAGGAAAAACAAACGATCTGTGTGTTTATAGATCTTGGACAAAGTTCAGGAAACTCTAGTTTAGAAATTGGCATGAATAAGGAAATAATTGAGTGTTGTCCTTATTACTAAAGACCCCTACTTATCTTTCTTTCCGAAAATTGTCCAGTAATTTCACTCATATATTAAGTATAATTTAATTGATTTCTTTAATTCGGGCGAAAACAGATGTATGGAATTCGTCATTCAAGAATACATATTAATTATACAATAACTTTCGATGAAAAACACATTAACTTGTATAAAACCTTGAGATCATGTGACCTATTTTGTTACAGCACATTTTTGTGAAGGACTTAAAGTTTCATTGCCATACAGGGTGACAGGATGTTTAACACTATTAACAACACATCCTGTTATCCTGTATACAAATTAGACTATTCATCAAATGAAATTAATGTCAAATATGAACATACGGTTTTAAAAGCAAACCTAAGTACACCCACAATCTAAACATACTCAATGAAAGGTATCCTTACAATTTAAGTATTATGTGAGTATTATGTAATTTATATAGAAGTACCAATTGCACAACATACTTATAACACTGTATAAGATTCAAATTCATTTTATTTTTAGTAGAACATGTGGAAAAATGTCTTCAATATGTCTAAAATATTGTTGGTGGAACGTTTCACCCAAACAAACAAAGATTTTGTAATTAATAAAAAAAATACACGATTACACGCGGGAAACCAGATTTTATAATAATTCGATTATTCTATTATTAACTTGACTAATTCATCAATTCCACAACATATAAGACATTCCATTGATAAGGAAATGTCTAGTGTCATTTAATATTACATATTGATATAAAAATATTCCATTCGAAATTTTTAAAAAACGAAATACTTTGCAATTATTATTATGACATTATAACAAGAAATATATTTGAAAACCATGCTCGGCGGCATGATTAGTTGACTAATAATAAAGATGGGTGTGGAAAGATATATGAAATAAATCAAGTACAGTACGATAGAAGGGGTAACCAGCGTATATCAATAGGTCTAAGTGGTCTAAAAGCCGGGACTCGTAATCTCGCGACCCCCAAATAAAAACATAGGTTTTAAATGTATATTGATTGATAAGTTATGTAGTTTTATTGTAAAGGCACCATCCTTAAATGAAATAAGTTTTTTTAAAATAAAAGCAAAAAAAATAAAATAAAAAAATAAAAAAAAATAAAAAAATAAAGTAAATAAACCAGTCTGGACCATAAGCTAATGAGAAAAGATATTTCATAAATATAATCGATAACCCACTTCGTTCGCACGCAGCAACTATTGCGATCTCACGCGTAGTTATGGCTTGCGCACGCGATATGAAAATATCAGACATGTCCATTTTATTCCGCCGTATAAAAAAACAAAACTTCTTAAGAAAGTATCAAAAGCAAAACTTGTTTTCATCCTTAATGCTTTTTGTTGCTGATGAAATTATTTAGTTGTTGAAGGGTCGTTCCATCTGTTTTCGATTATTTGCGTCAGTTATCGTTTAGGAATTGGAAGTTTATTAAACTTAAAGACTTTATAACGTCATATTTCTATATTTTCATATTTATATTTTTCATTTTAGTTCTCTTTTTCCATTATTCCTTTCCCTCACACCAGGACATATATTGATTCACAAAAGCTAACATTTCATGTGAAAATAAACATATATAAACAATGCCATCATTAAAAGCAGTATCACTTTATTGTAACGGTATGTTTGAACAATAAATACGTTAATAGAAGCATATTTAAACAACTGCAAATAACACTGTGTCCGTAGAAAGCGACAACGGCGATGAATTCAAAATAATTATTATTATTTAACACATTCGCATAACTATTAATTAGGTTATAAGTGGACAAGTGGCATGCGTCCAGTCGCCATCCAGTTTTAAGTCTGTATTGTTCTGGAAATAGTTCTTTGACCTATGGACTTGTTCTTAATAGTTTAATACACCTACTTCTTCGTGACGCCAGTCTCTTTTTTGCTATCCTGAACCCGGCCATCTCGCTCGGGAAAAATACATGTGAAATTAAACCGTAGCTCTATTGAATGTTCGTTTTTTACGTATAGCCCCTCCGTTATCTCGTTATCTCGTACCTTATCACCTGTTTTTGAAGAAAGTTTACCACAGCTTTCTATAGCTGACAACTGCAGTGATCCAACAAACCAAATATATGTGTGTTTCATTGTCTTATTATCATTTTAATAAGAAGGTTGCAAAATAACACCGCGAAAATTGATTCCAGGAATTGAACAATCCAAAAAATCAGTTAAATTTCAGCACAAGCAAGAAAATGACATACATACTGAGGTGTTTATATCTGTAAAAGAGAGACTTAAGTAGATTTGAAAATAAAACGTGGGATTTCAGCTCACCCCTGAGTAGTAATGTACTATAGAGCACCTCAAAGGAACACTTTTGTAACGCTCGTATTTGAATCAGAAGTAATCCAATCGAAGTAATATACGTCGCGTATTTAATGTTTTGCTTTTAATGTTAGATAATGCTCTGCAATCCAACGTATTTCTGACATTGTATATTGGTATACGAAATATGCCATAAACCGACGAGAATTGAACGTGCAAAATAGAAAACTCTTCTTTTAATGCACCTTTGTGTTCCAAGAAAAAAGAAAGAAAAAAAAAGAAAAAGTTTTTTTTTTTTTACAAAATTTAAATTAAAATCAATTGTAACCCGCTGAAACGGCCTTAAATATATCCTGTCGTAACTGACTTTTTTTTTTGCATAAACATTCTCCAAACACATGTATCAATAGATAATAAATTTTCACATATATTTTATTGAAGATATTTGATTTACATGTAATTTTTTTTTAAAAAATTTTTTAAAGATTTTATTTTTATCAATATATTTTAATGATTTTATTTTTATATAAAATGAATAATCAATATGACGGTGGCACTGCGTGGGCGATACCATAACATGTACTTCCTCTAATCACCAGTTTATGTTGAAAACACAGCCGTGTCGCTTTTTGTTAAATTCATTAATGAAAACTGAAATGTTTTTTATCAGTTGTCATCAATGATTAATATTCTAGAATGAATTGTTTGCAAAATATGAACATCATTTTAGAATGGCTGTTGTTTTCCAACTTACAATGGACGGTATTGCCTAACTTATTATTTTGTTCTCATATGTTCTCAATTTCACCTCCAGATATTGCTGCGTCAACAAGACACCTTATGGTGAACAGCAAACTTGTTCACAGCCTGTCCGTGTTTTTCGCTATTGTCAAGAGTGATGACAGACACCTACATGTTTGTTTCTCATTCAACAGCTGGTGCGGCACTGGCAAGCTTTTGCTCATCAGTATTGTAAATATTGACGCCAGTAGGAACATTTATATTGTAAATTGAATGATATTTCTGGTGGTATGCTCTCCGTGAAAACCCATTAATTAGATTTGTTTTTAACAGCCACTCAGTGAGTTGTGCATTCAATTAGGATGTTGTACACGAGTTGGCTTTATTTCTTCTTCAGCTTTTTTTTGTAAAACTAAAATGAAATTCATTAGTCTTCCTCCACTTTTTTGTGATTGCTTTCTTTTAAATGTGGATTAGGTCCCGAAGTGAGACCCCCAAAAAGACATCATAATTGTTATTTATAGTTGTGTTGTTGTGTTTGCATAACAAAGTTTTTGAAAAAAAAAAGTAATGAAGCTGTATTGAAGTAACTGTGTTGCGTTTTCTGAAGAATGTTGAAGATCAAAATATATTATCACGTGCAATGCATTTTTTTAAATTGATCAAAGAATTACTCATTTTTTCTATCGTCATATGTTTTTCAATAACAATGGAAGCAATTTGAGTTTCATTTTCTAGAATAATTTCATCTTTTTTTTTTGTCGATTTTTAAATAGCTTCTTTACGAGACAAAACATACCTACATAAACTAATTGACCAAAAGTCTACGGTGTAATTTTGCAATTTGACAACAATTATTAGATACGTATTTATTTAGCATAAGACGCAAAATGATTGAAATGTTGTTGGATCGACGTGGAAATATTTACGGATATAAAGAGAATCCTTCGACTTAGCATACACTTTGATATTAGTTTACAAGGTTCAATATTGCAAGAATTCCAGATGGTCAAGCATCAAGTTTTCTTTGATAAACAAATTACAAATGATCAACTACAAATATCGTTCTCTAAAAAAACATAGCACATATAAGAAAACAAACAACAGGAAAAGACAAAAAAAAAAAAAAAAAAATAAAAAAAATAATAATAATACCCCCACCCCAAAAAAAAAACCAAAACAACAACAACAGGCAAACGGCCTTAGCCAGTTTTCCATATCCTGTATATGTATAGTTGATAAACAGATTCGAAAATATTCAAAGGGAGAAGCAAATATGTATTTAATTAGCGCAAACTTCTGCTGTCTCATGGAGGATAAAGGGTAAGGTGTGTTTTGCATGCGAAAACTAGGATGAAAATAATCTGTGGACAACTGCACCTCACCAAGGAGAAAGGTTCTTTGCTTCAGGGAGTATCGTTAATACTGCAAACGTTACGCCATTATTAACGTAAATATCTATATGAATACTGTAGTATTGAAATAACGTTTTCTTTGTTCCACTCAACTATCCATATATTGTGTATATTAATTGAAGTGTCGATAGGTATATATTTATAAAGAACATTCGGCATTGATGGAATTATAACATGTGAATATAATATCAAAATGACTGTTCAAGTAAAATGCACGCATTATTTAATGATATCACTGACAATCATTCAATGAAATAACTGCTCTTCTTGTTTAATACACAGTAAATAACCAGGACTGTTTAAGATAAATATCTGTTTTTTGGCTTAGTTTTATAATTACAATTCATGTTTAACCTTATTGTTATAGTTTTAATTTTTAATGTTTGATAAACAGGCCAATATGGTCGTTCATTTCGTTATAAACGGAAACAAATCTTACGAACATAGTAGCTTTATAAGCATTTTATAAGCACCCCAAAACAGTTATGTAACTTCTTTGTGCAGTTTCACCATATTGAACTGAAGAAATGATGATGTTTATCAATTCGGGACTGATAACATTTCCTGTTTTGCACATGTGGTATGTCTTTGAAGTAAGTCAAAAGTTAGACAAAACAGTTTTTTGTTTCAGGTCGCAGATCATCAATCGCTACATCCATCAACATGTGTTTGTCCTTTAATAAGTATGTCTATCAGCCTGATACCTGTTTGAGGAGCTCGAATGGACACGTATTCCACATTAAAAAACATCATAAAAATGCCAAAACCTCATGGTCCTTCGACACAATAAGGAAATGCTTTTAATAAGTAGCAATTTTGCCTGTTCTAGAAATTGAAAATGAAAAATGTAGTTTAACTTTTGATAAATGCAAATGATACTAAACTTCAATTTGAGGTAATCCTTTATATAATATTAAAACCAGTTATCAGACTTATAAATGAGATGTTAGAGTCTTCCTAGAAGATTAATTGTAAATCTGAATAGTTTCAATAAACCAAATTCATTTAAAATGTATCACTGAGTCATTGGAGACTACATGTACTGATTTACACAAAAGCATTCCCGGTAGTGTAAAAAACGACCCAATTTTAAATGTTCATATATTTTTTCAAAGATGAAACTTAAAGACAATAAATACCACATATTTTTGAGACATAGGATAATTATGCCAAAATGTTAAATTGAAAATATTACCCAGTCAATATACTACGGAAAAAATACTGAAAAAAAATTGAATTAATACAGTGAACATTTTGACACTGCCAGAAATTAAAGAGACCAAAATGTTTATTCATAGTTGTATTGGATTTCTTTTTATCTTTACAAAGGTTACTTATAGATTGATTTCCGTATATGTTTGTCAATTAGAGAACAATTATTAAAATGTTTGTAAATCATTAAACATAACAGTATAGGAAGGTGAAAGACTTTATCATTCTATTACCTTGACCCTTACAGACATGACACTGTTCTCGCTGATTTTAATTCTCGCTGTGATTAATTGAGTCTATATCCTGTCCACTTCTGATAGAACACAATTTCAGATGTCATTATTAAGGGGGATCATGATATTGACCATTCCAAAATATATATATATATATCCAAGATATAATGAAATTAAATCTCAAATACAACTTTTCACTTGAAGAGATTTTTTCTAGTGAAATTTACATTGTTGATTAATATTTAGGCCTTTTTGATTGTCCAATCTGTTATTTAAGGGAATCGAGTGTTTTACCGGACTGATGAGGGACAGTGTGTTGAGATGGGAGCTGACGTCCCGATACTATTAGCAGTATTATGAGGGACAGTGTGTTGAGATGGGAGCTGACGTCCCGATACTATTATCAGTATTATGCGGGACAGTGTGTTGAGATGGGAGCTGACGTCCCGATACTATTAGCAGTATTATGAGGGACAATGTGTTGAGATGGGAGCTGACGCCCCGATACTATTAGCAGTATTATGAGGGACAGTGTGTTGAGATGGGAGCTGACGCCCCGATACTATTAGCAGTATTATGAGGGACAGTGTGTTGAGATGGGAGCTGACGCCCCGATACTATTAGCAGTATTATGAGGGACAGTGTGTTGAGATGGGAGCTGACGCCCCGATACTATTAGCAGTATTATGAGGGACAGTGTGTTGAGATGGGAGCTGACGTCCCGATACTATTAGCAGTATTATGAGGGACAGTGTGTTGAGATGGGAGCTGACGTCCTGATACTATTAGCAGTATTATGAGGGACAGTGTGTTGAGATAGGAGCTGACGTCCTGATACTATTAGCAGTATTATGAGGGACAGTGTGTTGAGATTGGAGCTGACGTCCTGATACTATTAGCAGTATTATGAGGGACAGTGTGTTGAGATTGGAGCTGACGCCCTGATACTATTAGCAGTATTATGAGGGACAGTGTGTTGAGATGGGAGCTGACGCCCCGATACTATTAGCAGTATTATGAGGGACAGTGTGTTGAGATGGGAGCTGACGTCCCGATACTATTAGCAGTATTATGAGGGACAATGTGTTGAGATGGGAGCTGACGACCCGATACTATTAGCAGTATTATGAGGGACAGTGTGTTGAGATGGGAGCTGACGTCCTGATACTATTAGCAGTATTATGAGGGACAATGTGTTGAGATGGGAGCTGACGTCCCGATACTATTAGCAGTATTATGAGGGACAGTGTGTTGAGATGGGAGCTGACGTCCCGATACTATGAGCAGTATTATGAGGGACAGTGTGTTGAGATGGGAGCTGACGTCCCGATACTATAAGCAGTATTATGAGGGACAATGTGTTGAGATGGGAGCTGACGTCCCGATACTATTAGCAGTATTATGAGGGACAGTGTGTTGAGATGGGAGCTGACGTCCCGATACTATTAGCAGTATTATGAGGGACAATGTGTTGAGATGGGAGCTGACGACCCGATACTATTAGCAGTATTATAAGGGACAGTGTGTTGAGATGGGAGCTGACGCCCCGATACTATTAGCAGTATTATGAGGGACAATGTGTTGAGATGGGAGCTGACGTCCCGATACTATTAGCAGTATTATGAGGGACAATGTGTTGAGATGGGAGCTGACGCCCCGATACTATTAGCAGTATTATAAGGGACAGTGTGTTGAGATGGGAGCTGACGTCCCGATACTATTAGCAGTATTATGAGGGACAGTGTGTTGAGATGGGAGCTGACGTCCCGATACTATTAGCAGTATGACGGTGATGGTGGACAACATTGTTCCGTGAATAGGTATAAACAAATTGTAAGCTTAAACTTGGTTTGAATAGTTGTGATTTAAAAATTGAATTTTTATCAACTATAGTACTGGAATTTGTGAACAAGGCTCGAAACTGGTTGGTTTGATCAGACCATCAAGAACATAAAAAGTTGCAGCTTGACAAAGTTTATTATTTTTATTATCCTCACCATTAATGCCGTTTTTGAGATGAAGGTATGTTAAGGAGGAAATTACAGATTTTTTCATAAATTTTCCTTTTTCTCTCTTCATGCATGTGTTTCATGTAGTAACAAGGCGTCTTTTAAACCAGTGTATTGCATAAACAATTAATGAAATAGTGTTTGCTTCTGAAAATCTAAATTTAATCTATTTAATGTGAATCTAATATGAGACAAAATGAAATTTGGGACTTTGTTTAATGTACTTTTCAAGGCGTCCTGAACTGATGCATACAAAATGAATAAAAAAAATACTGCTGAATTTTGAAAATGCCGACAAAATAAAAGCAAATAACGTTCTCTGGTTTGCATTGTGACATAATATAGGTAGTAAATAAATAAAATGGTTTGAATATAACGATATAATAGACTGTGGATTATAACAATGTACACTAATCTTCTTGTCATAGTTTGACTAGTTTGGATTATTATCATATCAGCAATATTTGTCATTTGGTAAGTTTGTTTATTTGAAAGAGATACATCGCTACCTAGCACGCAAAATGTCACATCATCTTAACTCAAGGCGAACTTTTTCGAATCTTCCTTTATAAATACGTAATGAGCCTTCAAATATTTACTATAACAAAGGTAATTTTAATGGCTTTGATGATGATGCTTTTGAAATGCAAAAGCACCAAGATGTTAGCTCTAACATGGTCGGTAACTTATCAGCAATGAAAAGACCTGATTTTACCAAAAGCTGAATTCTTTTTAAAATGGATGAAATATATTTAATAATTAGGTCAAGGTTTTAAGGTCTTCACAAACAATTGAGTGGTTGGCATACAGACCTTTCAACTGAAAGGCATATTGGTTTGGAAAAGCATATGCAGAATATATGTTAAATAATGAAGTGGTCACGTCAAGACCTTAAGTGTCAAAGTGGATCACAGAAACCCATCAAACATGTTTGGTTCTTAAAGTTGGGAACTTTTTTGTCAATTAATAGAAGTCTATGAAAGAACTAAGAACCACTACTAGGTGCAGATAAACCAGGAATAATTCCATGTACAATGACCTGCATTTCAGAGGGAGTAAAAATAGCTTACCGATGGTGTCGTCCTGAGGATGTCACTGGGTCTCCCCTATAAAAAATCCTTCCTTTGATCTAAAAAGCCTGTGTTATTTCATTGAGCACAGGCATACCATGCTGTCTAAAATTGACTCGTAGGAACAAAACAAGTTTTGGTAAATAGTGGTTTAATTGATATCGTGTATTCAATTGTTATATTTGGTTTCCATGATTTAAAATAAAATTGAACAATAATTTACGGTTAGTTAAATTATTTTGATGTAAGATCATGACATATTATCATATTATCTGGAAATTCTATGGTCATTATGAACAGAACAGAACAGAACAGAACAGATTTTATTACACGTAAACTTTACAGTTTTTTGTGTTATATACACATAATTAATAAAGATATACATCACAATTATACAAAGTAGTGAACGGCATTTAAATACATTTGAACACAATATATAATATGACATATTTTCATTTATCATATAAAGGATGGACTGAATTAGTACTATTGCAATTCAACAATAGTAATATGACCACTGAACAAGTTCATAAAGATATGATAATTTAAAATACAACCATAAAAAGTATATGACTGTAAAACATGACCTTTAAACCTATGATTTACTACGTATAAACTTAAATACATATATGAATGTATAACATGTACTATGTATTTGTTAATAAGGTATATCTAAGCTTAAATGATTCTGAAATGTATTTGCTTAACATAATTAATTCCGATTTGTTTTGTGTATTAAGAAGCTGTATAAGTTTGAACATATTAGGTCTTATTCTGTAATAACGTTTGATACATTTTTGTCTTATTTGGGCATATGATTTACAAATAAACATGAAATGAAATTCATCCTCTATTTCATTTGAATCGCACATTTGACAATAACGTAAGTGCCGCTCCAATCCATCATATCTTCCAGTATGTATTCTTAAGTTATGAGAACATAAACGTAACTTTGTTATCGCAATTCTTAGATTTCTTGACTCAATATTATCTAAGTATGGTTCAAATTCGAATGAAGTTTTAAGGGCTCTATATACTGTTAAAACACCATTTTCACGGACATTTCCTTGCCATATTTGTAAATATTCGTCTATAAGACGTTGTTTAAAACTACAAATAAAATGATTCACGTTCATATCATGTACATCGTTATACCAAATATAATAAAACCCATATCGTGTCAGAAGGTTTCTGACCTCACCAAACCAATTCATGTTACCATTTTCAATTTGTAACATAGCATCTTTTAAGACTGATTGAATAATTATATTATCGCTTTCCCTCAGTTTAAACCAGTATTTTAAAATTCGTACGTATCTATTTATGTATAACGGGTATCTACCCAATTCGCTATATACTGCACAGTTAGAGGTTGTTTGTCTAACACCAAGTATAGTTTTGCAAAATTTCAAGTGTATCATCTCCAACTGTTTAGATTTAGAAAATCCCCAAATTTCACAACCATACGAGATAATAGATGAAACAAAAGCATCGAATAACTGCAAGGCTACTCTTGGTTTACATTCATACTTTTTTAAATTTGACAACAGGGTATTTAATGCTTTCAAACCTTTACCATACAATGTTTGGGTATTAAGGTTAAAATTGCCAGTGTAATTCAGCGTGACGCCTAAATAATTAAAATCATTTACAACTTCCACATTTTCATTTGCATATATCCATTTCTCATTATTTTTTGTGCCACCCCTTTTGCGAAAAACTACAATTTTTGTTTTCATTATGTTTACTTCTAAGCCCCAGGTATTACAGTAGTTGTATAAACGATCTAGTGAGTGTTGTAAGTCTTCAGGGGTTTCCCCAATAATAACCATGTCGTCTGCAAATAACAATAAAATCAGACATATATCATGTAAAGCAATACCACAATCATTTCTATTTTGTAAAAACAGTTCTAAGTCTTCTACGAATAAAGAAAATAGTATCGGGGATATTATCTCCCCTTGTCTCAAGCCTACTGCAATTTTGAAGTAATCTGAGTAGCTGTTACAATGTCTAACACAAGACTTAACTGATTGATACATACTACGTATTATTCGTAACATTTTACCATCTAAATTTGATTTAAACAACTTTAACCATAGCGCATTGAGATATATGGAATCAAAACATCGTTTCATGTCAATAAAACAGCAATACAAACGTTTGTTTAAGTTAACATAATTTTTGATAATTGAGTGAAGAATAAAAACAGCATCGATTGTAGACTTTCCTCTTCTAAAACCGAACTGAGCGTCAGAAATAACATTATTTTCTTCACACCCTTTTGTTATTCGCTGATTAAGTACACATGTAAAAAGTTTTCCAAAATTACTTAACAATGTAATACCTCTATAATTGTTCACATTTAGTTTGTCACCTTTCTTGTGTAGTGGGATGATTATACCCTTAGTCCAAGCATCTGGAAAAGTTCCGGTGTTTAAAATCATATTGAAAATTTCTGTAATGTATCCGGCTAAAATATCACAAGCTTCAATAAAATATTCATTTAATAAGTTATCTCCTCCTGGTGCTCTATTTTTCTTGAGTAGAGAAATAGCTTTACACACTTCCTCGTATGTTATAGGGTTATCTAGATCTCCATAAATATTACTAAAATCATTGAAATCGAAGTCGGTATTAAAATTTTCAGCTTCTTCATTAATATCATAATTAATATCTGCAAACATTTGTTCAAAGTGATTTTTAAATTCATCAATAGGTACATCTTCTTGTTTATTTACATTTTGTGAACGAAAATATCTCCAAAAATCTTTAGGTCTATTGCGCTTTAGATCTTCAAACTCCTTACAGCGTTTAATTGTAAAAGCTCTACGCTTTTTTGAAACAGTACTTTTATACAGTTTTTTCATTCTACACAGCTCAGCTCTGTCTAAATCACTATGCGAGTTATTATAAACATACAACGCATTTTTATATAAGATCTTAGCATTTCTACAGTCTTGGTCGAACCATTTAGATGAATCATTTATAACACTTTTTTCGAAGCTTGGAAATTTTACGACATGTTTTACAAATAATGGGTCTGAAACCTCACGTACAATATCTGTAAAGGTATTTACCAAATGGTTTACATTTCTGTCAATTTGTCCATCTCTATTTTGTACTGCAAAATATGCAACGTAAATGGAAGCCAAAAAGTATAAATTTAACTTCAATCTCATTTGGTTTCCATATTATCTAATTATTGTTTTAATCTTTTCCTTCTTTCTTTTTTAAAAGGATTGCGGACTTCAATACTAGTTGACATATGTCATATTTAATTTAAATTTTACTGTGTATTTCAGACATTGTAGGTTCTGAAAATTAGGAAAACTCGCATCTCAAGCTGCATATGCGCTGTCCTCATCACATACATTGCTATAATTATCACAAGAGGTGCAAATACTTCAAAGTATTCTAGAGGGGTAACGGCCACACAATAGATAGCACAATTTATGTTATGGCAGGTCAGGTATATCATTACCATTTTTGCAGCACATCAAATTAGTTAAGGAAATTGTCGATATCACGATAAAACGAATGATATTGAAGAATAGAATAAATAGCGGTTACGCATGTTTTTTTTTTGTTTTTTTTTTGTTTTTTTTTAGTAATAATACATGTTGGTATATTTGCATGAATCGTGTATATTTTACACTTCATAAAAATGCAATAAAAGGAACATCAGACATCAAATCATTTTTATTTAATTTCTATTTAATTTAACTTAAATCATTTTTTTCACAGCATCAGAAAATATTCGCAAAATTAACATTACGTGTAAAACTTTCAAGCCTTAGTTCTACAATGTTTTAACGTAAACTGGAATGATATTTATAATTTGCCTAAAGGAACTGTATAAACGTTATATAGTGTAGGTTTTTGGTAATGTAAACTATATTTGCCTTAACACCCATACTCATCAAATACATGTATTATGAAATTATCAATCATCAGATATGATGAGAAAAGATATTGATTGATTTGTATCAAGAAGATCTAACAACAGAAAATTGGCGCCGTACCATGGATTTTATTAAATTGATAAAAAAGCTGGCATCGATCATTTAGTTTTTCTTTTGATATTTACAAATATTGCTCTGAACGAGTGTTTGATAAAAATATCCCCAAGCATTTTGAATCGAAAAAATAAACAACCGTTCATCAGACACGTTTGATGTGGAAATATATGTCCATCATTTTTTAACCCTTTCCCGCATATAGACTCATTTTGACGCCCTCAATAGGTATCACATAAAGCCTGATCTGCAGAAAACCACAGTTAAACCTTATTAAATTTAATTACAAAATCCTCATTTCCAGACCACTGAGGAGCAGCGAACAGCATAAAACCTGATCAAGCTCACAGGCTGATCTGGTTTTATGCTGTTCGCATAGGTCTTTTCATGGTGTCCTCTATGAGGGAAAGGGTTAATATTCCTGCTTCGTCAATGAATCGTCACGTGTACGGTAGACACACCTTTCGACCTGCCAAATGACAAAAAAATGAGAAATAACGTAGTAAGGGTGGCGAAATATTTCATATGCTAAATATCAGTTCGTGTTTTATGTCAAAGGCAGATCATAAAATCTTGAACTCTCGAAGTTTTAATTACGTTTTCTTACCAGGTTCCCTTTTATGTAAGTTATACTTACTGATATACAGAATTGTATTACATTATGATAGCAATCATTCATTTCATGTAAATATGACATGTATGATATCAATTTACTAAAAACTGTATGCCTATATGCAAATAATTGCTATTAATTGAAAATAAAAGTAACTTACAAAAAATCTATTGATGTTCTTTTCTCTCATTTCTTTTTTAAGTTTCGGTCAATGAAGCTTTAAAAAACTGTGAAGACACTTGCAAAATGCAATACGAAATACGGTTGTGACAAAAAAAAAACACTTTCATATTTGGTAATATATCTGGTGTTCAATATAAGTCGTGCGTGATAACTGTTATTCCAGTGCAAGATTCGAACAGGATAAGTAGACCCATCATTACGGACTTTGTTGCAAAGCATCTTCTGTTTTCTATTACAGATGAGTATGATACCAACAAACACTTGATGAATGGTGTACACGCAATGTTTTTTTCCTCAATTTAATCATTTAAATATCTAATACTACACTATCTAGTAAGCCAACCTATCTCGGATATTTTGATACTCTCAGATTGTAGCTGATGATGGACATTTTATTTATTTATCAACTATAATGGATCTACGGTAAAGAAATTTTGTAGCTGAAACTAAGTAATATGCAATGTTTATAGAAGACATGTCACTCTATTACACTAACCCATCTCGTTCATTTATTTGTTTATTTTTTTTCGATTTGTAGTCATTTTGTTTGCCATAAATGACATGATATTTGCAATTTAACTTGTTGATTACATTTAAACCATCCACACTTACGAAACATAGATGACACATTAGATTTCAGTATCCAAATTTATATCCATAATTAATCCTTCATACCTGAATTTAAGTTGATAGCTCACCGTCACTACTTGCTGTTAAATGTGTGGAAATATCTACTGGGATTGCTCTGTGGTTGATTATTATTATCAAGTCGCTTTTTTATGGATGGACATGCTCCTTTAACAAGCACATTCTAAATAAATTCAAGGTTTACTAATAGAACGGTGATCTCAATCGTATACTTAAGTGTCGTTATTTCCTGGTGGTTCAGAACGAACAATCGTCATAGAACAGGTATGTAATGCTTATTCCTTCAGAATGTGATATTTGATTGATGTAAGATACACTGCATCACATTAAAGGAGATTTAATCAAACACATTTTGGTTAAAAAATAGGAAAAAACGTTTGTCAGGCAGATACAAACCGGTAATATTTGTATGTTAAAAAGAAAGGCAATGTTCAATTACAAACAAATCTCTTGCATAACTTCTAACATGGCTTGAGTGAGGTGTCGGTGTTCTAAATTATGAGTAAAGAGTATACATATATAACTAATTTACACGTGACTTGACTGTCTGAATACCGTGGAAATGCATAATGAACTAATGACGTGTGTCTCGTTTGTTTTCTAGACTAAACATCACGACCGTATTCCGAATTTAGAGATTTACATATTTACATTCCATAACATAGTCCAATGGAGATTTAATAAGTCTATCCACGTAGTCAGATTATCAACCACAAAATAACCATTTGACAAATCTCAATTAATTTATACAGGATAAGGTTTAATAGCAATTATTCTGATCATATCCTTTGCTCCGTTTTTCTCACCCGACCGGCTGATTTAAATCTTTACATCCTAAATGTGATTACTGAAATCAGGCACTATATACAGTCCCCGCTGAATCATAGTGTTCGGGTATTACCTAGCAAAAGTAATTCAGAGATTTTTCCGAGAGCCGGCACTGTTCCTGATACGGTTTTTAATTGGTGAACAGTGTTATATACATCGTGTAATTTTGTAAATGTTTGATCTGCGAAGTAAACTATTTTACTTACACAAATTACACCTATTCTGTTATCAGTAATAACGTTAATGTTTGTTTGTTGGGTTTCACGTCCCACCGACAATATTTCAATCATCGGAGACGATGTCTACTTGAGACAGATAAAGTTGGTATGTCGCGGCCGGGGATCGAACCCACGATCTCCCGCTCCCGAGGCGGACGCTCTAACCACTCGGCCACCGGGGACGGTAATAACGTTAATAACATTTGACTATGGGAACAAAGGTTGTAACACAGATTCCACCACATTATTATTTAAATATTTTATACTATTAGTTACTTTCAAGAAAATAAGATCTTCGATTTAGTGTTATTGTAATTATGCTGAAATCACCTTCACCAGCCTGTATGAAAATCAATAGGTACGAACGTCGCTTGCAATGCAGTTTTTTTTACATACTGGTTCCCATTGTATTAACAAGTTCCAGTAAAGCACCGGATATTAAGGTTAAATCCCTGTAATGGTTCCGCTATGTCTTGGACCACTTAACCTCTACCAAGATAGCCAGGGTACCCTAATGAAACATCAGGACTTGACTTGACTATTTGTCGCGTCGACAGTATTTCAGTCATATAGCGACGTCCAGCAAATTACAGGTGGAGGAAGACCCCGAATGTACGGAGGCATCCGGGTAGAACCACCGATCTACCGTAAGCCAGCGGGAAGGCTTCCTCACATAAAAATCGAAATGACCCTGCCGGGATTCGAACACACGTGGTGAGGGGCTGAGTGAGTGTTAAAGGTCAGCGACTTTACCCTCTCGGCCACGGAGGCCCCGAAACATCAGGAAATCTTGGTTATCTCCGTGAAAGGCCATGAGGTACGAAATGTAGCGGAACCATTACAGGGACTTTACCCTAAATTACTTCCCCGCAATAACGGAAAATCACGTCACACAATAGTCCTTCGGCCCGATTCTTTGACGCTTGCATCAAAAGTTTTCTTGTATGTTACTGTACAAATAATGCAACGGGTTGGTTACAGGTTCGAACTAAAATTGAAACCAATCCTCCATGATGCCGAAGTCCATCCCTTCGACTGACAGCGTCTTACCGACGACAGAAGACTCGCGTAGCGTATCTCTTACTGGCTTCACTAACGTGGCCTTCAACACTTCCGGTGAAGATGTTAAACAGGATGCCAAGAAACAAAACTTAAGGTGAAGTTAATTTAGTCATCTAGTTGTACAATTTACAGTTTTGTAAAATAAGGTAAAGAGGAAGATCAATGAGATCAAAATAAAAGGGGGAAGAGACAAAAAAAGAAAAAAAGAAGAAAAAAAGAAAAAAAAAGAAAGGGCAATTAAAGATTAATATAAATTCTGAACATCATATTGTATGTCAATCTGAAATGGAATTTGTTTAATTGCGATGCAAGAAAGAAATAGAGAATAAGACAGAGAGCGACAGGGGAAAATCACAGGAGAAGGAAAAAGAAAAAAGAGAGATAGACATATTGACAGATGAAAACAGACCAATGAAAAGATAGAGAGAAAGAGAAAGGAGGGACACATCAGCATAAATACAGCGTAGATCAAGAATGACTGTGTTGTAAGTTGTCACGTGTATACGCCACATGCATGATATCGCAGTGAGCCGAACCACTACTTTTTCTGTCTCATGGAGAAAAAAACAACACCAAATGATTGCAATACTGTCGTAGGGACATAAAACCTAACATACATGTTTTATTACCAACATAGGTAGATGTATGTCTCATACGTCTTTAGGGAACACGTAATACAACGACCATTACTTTCCGCCATAGAGGGTCTTGAAATATTTTCGACCCATTCCAACTTATCTTCAGAAAACACCAAAGGGCCACGTAGCCCGTGTAATGAAGTCGTTTCGATGCCGCAATCAAACACGGATTGCGTTGGTGAAAACCAGTAATCCTAGTTACTAGAATACATGAGAATACTATATACCTGTTGGTCTTACTATATACATTATGGTGAGAGACATACAAGGACGTAGGTAGGGCGTTAGGATGTTACACACTTTTTGGTACAGGGTGTTTAATCTAGGTATATAATCCAGCTGTCGATCAATTTTGTTTACCAAAATAATATTGGTCTCGCTCCGTTTATAACATAATAATCGTCCCTTATTTGAATTACAAGTATGAATTAAATCGGGTTTTGCTAAATCCACATATCTTAAACCGATATAGACAGCAACATACTGCTTATTTGTGCAGGTGGCTGTTGCAGATTGTCATGCCTCGATGCTTTCGAATTCAGGGATATAAATCGTAACCTTGGGAAAATACAGCCTCATGCATTCTATTTCGGGCAATTCGTATAATAAAATTATGAATATGTACATTGTACACGGAAAAAGGTTTATTTTTAGACAAGGTTTGAATTCTGATTTTAAAAAAAATCAATGATTTTAACAACATTCAGAATCAAATTGAATCGATAGATCGGGGTCATATTGTTTATGTCAATTGTTTCCCAATCGACGTAAAATAAATAAGTTTATCATCTAAATATCATCTGAAAGGTTTTTCAAAACACTACAAATTTTCCTCATAGTGTCTCGATAGAATATTTATCGTTTTTGAGATACCTATGGCAGAAGGAAAAGACCGAAAACTGACATGTGACCTTGACCTTTGCGAGTTTCAGGAAACAGTAGTTACTTTGTACAATAAGATGCTATGTTGCACTTTCAGTGAAAAAAAATGCAAATCGGTCAAAACATAAAGCCTGCAGGGTCTAAAAACCGCTTTTTAATGCAAAATTGCTTGCCACGGTCAGACGTCACAGAATACAAAGAAGTCGTTTGGACACATATGCAGTCCAATTTTCATGCTTTTAACTGATCATGAGCTTTTGTAACATCTAATTATATTTTTTAGGACCAAAGTTCGAATCTCTGTTTTGACATAAAATCCCGAACTTTTCAAATAATTATTCTGAAAATTGAAGGCATAGTTGCACATCTACATCCTAACTTAAAACGTGAACATATCAATTCAATCCCAAAGGGGTTTGGCACGAAAGGGGTGGGGGCATAAAATCACTATACATGTATGTTGTATGTATGTATATCCGACCAGAACTGACCGCTACAGAGCGCAACCAAATTTGGTAGCATATTTCAACCGTCACGTCACATGACGTCGTATGAAGATAAAAGTTTTTGTATTCAAAATGGCCAAAGTCACTCTGCCAACTGTTAAAATTTCATGCTGCTGGCTTATCGGCAACCTGTTTTAATTTGAACCCCAAAAGGAGAAATAATAATAATAATAAGGATAAAACAAAGTTAATCCAATTGGTCTTTCTAACTAGACTTGACTTGACTTGACTATTTGAAATTACCGTCGCTGCGACAGTTTTTCAGTCATATAGCGACGTCCAGCTAATTACAGGTGGAGGAAGACCCCGAATGCACGGAGGCACCCGGGTAGAACCACCGACCTACCGCAAGCCAGCTGGAAGGCTTCCTCACATAAAAATCGGAATGATCCTACCGGGATTCGAACCCACGCGGTGAGGGGCTGAGTGAGTGTTAAAGTCAGCGACTTTAAATTTCGTTTGTTATGTATCTAAGAGAATTCCGTAGCTACAT